>JAJGRW010000035.1:0-178496 GCA_025461045.1 Carex parvula
CTACAAGAAGTAATGAAATTAATTAATGATTCATGAAAGATGGCACATAATTGGTCTACTTTAGCGTAATTTTGCGTAATTAGCGAAGTTATTGTAATTTAGTGTAATTCAACATAATTTCCAGTAATCCAGTGTATTTTAGTATAAATATGGTAATTATAAATCACAAGAAATAATCTAACAAAAAATTTAAACAAAAAATTTCAATTTTTAGTGTTAGATTTTACTATTTTGCTATTCATAGTCTTAAACAAAAAAAAAAAAAAATGAGTAAACCGGCCAGAAAATGGCCGGTTTAGTGGGGGAGTAAACCGGCCATTTTCTGGCCGGTTTGGGTATTTTTAGTGAAAGTTTTGAACTCCGGACATAATTAATAATTTGTATTAAACTTTGGATATTAATAAAAATGTCGGCTTGTCAGGTATTTAGTGCGTAGAGTATGGAGCCAGGCAGCCAGCCAAGTTAAAGTTGCAGTTGTACTGTTAGAAAATATGATACAGTGGATAAATTTTATAATAAAACATAATTATAGAATTATTTTAAAAGAAATATGATAAAAAAAATATTTGAAACAAAAAATTGAGTCAGAAAGAGAAACTATTTCTGAATTTTAATGGCTCTGCTTCTGATTGCAATTGTAACAAGTTCCAGAGGATTTAGGAATTTTCTGTTTAGAAGAAGTTCCCAAAAACTTCTTACCAGCAATTTTTTTTTTCCACCACTCAGATAGTCAGATCCTGAGAGCTTCATTTAGACCAATTAAAAAGAATATTTTGGTGCAGACGATGCATATGTGCTAGATTAAAATTCAGAAAAGGCATGGCTATCTATAATATATATAAACATTAATAACAGAGGGCAATGCAACTTTTAATCCATTATGGTTAGCCATAAAAAAATCATAAAATTATACAGGAGTACTGGGAGGGGAGATTCGACGGAACGTGCGTTAATAGATTGGACCGTTCTATTGAGATCCGCACTAATATTAAAGGGCCCGTGTGTTATAGGTGTGGGCCAGATTGGCTTAGATCCTGATCATACGGCTGAGATGCATTAAACTCAAATGATGCTTTTTTGAGTTAATGCAGAAGATGCGGACTCGGGAGGGGGGGGGGAGTCCGGATCCCCTAAAGTAACTCAATTTTTGAGTTTAGACGTGTACGGTGCCTATTCGGTGGTAGCGCAGGGGGCCAGTATTATTTGTGGGGTCCAGGCTCTTTAAGATTCGTGTGAGAGCATCTTGGACGATTTGAATCAAAACTCAAAAATTGGGTTAATGCACTGGATCTGAAATCGAGGGGGAGGGGTCCGATGTTGGTTCAATGTCCAGTCAGAGCCATTTGATCTACGTTAAATTCATGCGCACATAATCAATGCTAATCTTAAAGCTGATGCACGCATATCTCAACGCAGATCATAACAATTCTAGCTGAACGTCAACCATTTGAATCGCCTCTAATTCCAAAGAATTTGGTCCGATAGTCACTCAGAGCCGTTTGATCTAGGTCAAATTCATATGCACATAATCAATGCTAATTTTAAAACTGAGGCACGCATATCTCAACGCAGATGGCACGTCATTATAGGGGTGCACAAAAAACTCATGACTCGAAACTCAGTTCGGAATCAATTCGGATTCAATTCGCTAATAACTCGAGTTGAAACTAACTCGAGTCAAAACTACTCGAGTTAACTGACTCGGTTGATTTATGAGTCGAATCCAAGTTACTCCTAACTCGGTTTGGAATCAACTCGGTTGGACTCACACCAAATCCTAATCCATATATTCCTAATTTTTGCGTCCCAAACCTTATATCTGTTTCTCACAATATTTGGTAATTTGATAAATTATGCACTATTTCTTTTGTTTTGTTAATTTATTAGACTCTGTATTATTTTGTTAGACTTTATATATTTGGTAATTTTTAATTATGTACTATTTTGATATTTTTGTATTTTCGTAATTTTTAATTATGTATTGGTCATTGTCTCATTATGTACTGTCTTTAATTATGTATTATTTTGATAAATTATGTAATATTTTTTGTTAGAATTAAATTAGATTGTCTCACTATGTACTATATTATGAGTCATGAGTCGACTGGCTTCGACTCGAGTTGCTCGTGAGTTGATTCCAAATTAGAATTTCTGACTCGGAACTGAATTAGCAACTCGGACTCAACTCGGCTCATGAGCAGCTCTACATGTCAACCATTGAACCGCCTCTAATTCCAAAGTGCTGACTGTTACACTGTGCTGTTTTTTTTCCCCTCAAGTTACACTGTGCTCTTAAGTAGCATTCTCCTAGCATGTAGCACTTGCCAGGCCTATTATTGCTGATTAGACATTAAATAATCACATGTGTCACGCAGGCCCCAACAATAGTTCTAGACTTCTAGTAAGTTGCCACTGTCAATAATTTATGCCTTTATGGCAAAATCAAATTCAAAAGAAATAATAAATAAAACCCCATGAAAGTGATAGAAACTTTAATTACAAAAAAGTAAACAACACATTATCTAAGGGCCTGTTCGGCCAAACACTGTGTGTGTGGGAAAAAAAAATTCACTCAGACTTCGTGAATTTCAGTCCATGCACACAGTGTTTCGGCTATTTAAAAATTTGCATTCATGTTCCCTTTAGACAGCCGAACAGGCCCTACTTCTTTATTTGTTACTTGAGTGCTCATCCCGAATGTACTCGGTACCTACTTTTTCTTTTATCAAATATGTTATACATGTAAACAATTAACTATGAGGAGGGTTCAAATGTCTCCATTTTTGGTGTCTCCATCGTGCCTCCATTTTTAAAAACTTTAATAACTCAAAATTTAAAACTTAAAAATCAAAATAAAACCGTTGGATATGATCTACATCATTTTATCTATGTGCTCATAAAAAATTATCACATTTCGATTTTGTTTTATGTAAATCAATAAGTTGAAAAATCAACATCTAGAAATTATCCATATTAGTATATTTTTTACAAGCTCTTGATGACAACCAAAACAAAATTGAAATATCCTAATTTTTTACATGTGTATAGATTAAATGATGTAGATCATATCCAATGCTTTTATTTTGACTTTTAAGTTTTAAACTTTTGAGTTATTAAAGTTTTTAAAAATGGAGGCATAGTGGAGGCATGAAAAATAGAGGCATTTGAACCCTCCTCTTGTTTTTAACATATAATAATAAAAAAACGATAAAATGACTGTGTTTTTAACACTAAATTAGGTACTTCTAACAAAAATATTATTTTGTAAATACTTGGCTACTTTAATTAACATTTGTATGTTCATTTAACACCAATATTTACAATTTTTATTACGTGTCTGATGATGGTACGAAAGTGCAATAACGATCATCCGTGTGATTTATGTATCATTACTGGACGTGTCACGATAATTGTAATTATATATATTATCAGAACAACATTTTTGTCATATTTTTCATAATTTATATGTTGAAAGCAATTATCCTTATGTTAAAACTAGAGTTCTAAATAGTTAGCTATAACAGCGCTATAGCTTTTTCGGATCTTAAAAGCTATAACACTATCAGCTGCTTTTCTTTTATCAGAATTTTAAATAGCTAGCTATGGTTGCGCAATAGCTGCGCTATAGCTTTTTCAGATTTTGAAAGTGATGACGCGATAATTGCTATTTAGAACCTTGGTTAAGAGAGACTACTTTCATGATTGTTATTTAAATTATGTATTAAAAAATGTTGTTTCTGAACATATGTTTGAGGTGCTATCCGTCAATATTGATGATTTAGAATCATAAATGTAGCTCAAATTGATTAAAGTCATTAATAGACACACACAACACACTGTATATACATTTTAGATGAATTTTACGCCTAATATTTGATGTACCTTCTTATTTTATTTGTAAAGATAGAACTTTTAAACATGTAAAGGAAGTGCTACCAGTGTGCTTCTCCATAGTTATGTGACAGTTTTAAGCTTCAAATGGACCAAAAAAGGGTTTCCAAAATCCGAGGGGTTCTGTGTAAAGTCTATAATACTCCCTTGATACTAGTAACTAGAGGGACTGATTCGCATAATAGCATTTCTTATTATTTTTTTGAGAAAGGATTCTGTGTAAAGTCTATCGGAAATTTCTTTCAAACAAAGGAGTTATTTCACTTTTCCGAATAACACTCCCTTAATTGGAATAAATTAATTAGGCCTTACAGGCCGGAACTGGAAAAGAGGAATTATTCTATATATTGGGCATGCATTTGTCCTGGGCCGGGACTATTATAAAAATTAGGAAGTTGCATTGTAAATTCCACTAGGAAATTATACTGTTAATAGAAAAACTTCAGTTCTTTCTTAGTTTCTTTAGTCAGAAAAGAAAAATAGAAAAAACAAAATTGGAATTCGAAGTGAATAGAGCAGCAAACACCTCGCTCCAATTAATTTGCAATGTTGGATAAATTATAAGAAAAGAAGGAGAGAATCATGTTTAATTTAGTGACTATGCTAATGTTCTCTCCGTGAGAGATCACATGTTCAAAATTTGACTGAGAAAATCACTTGTGGATATTTAAAATTGAGAGACCTTGACCACTATTTTTGTCTCAAGAAGGAAAGAAAGAAACCAATTTGTCAGAAAAATTATCTGATTTAAAGATCTTTGGTGGGAGGGTTTGAAAATTTGTTACTTGTGAGATGATTGCATCAAATGTTTCTAATGATGAAAATACTAGGTTATAGCTGATACAAAAGTGAGATATTTTCCACCTAAAACGAAACTGGATGTCAATACATCTGAAAGATGATTATTGTTCTTAGGGGATAGAATTATATTGTTGAACTATGTTTTTCAATTATTGATTTTTTAGTGGCTTTTTAGTTACAAGATGCTTTGATAAAATTACAAAAATAATATATAAGTGAGAAAGAGATTCTTATGGTATGTACGAGTATGATGGAGATACAATTAGGAAAAAGAATATGCACTGGCGTAATGAAAAATAGTGTTCAGAGTAAGGAGCAGTGTTATATCTAAAACTCAATAAAGGTCTATCAAAATATATTATTAAAATATTATGGAAGAAGAAATATCTATAGGTTTTCTCCTTTTTGAGAAGAGATGTATAAAGAAAAAACAATTCAATTGTGCATTAATAAGAGCTACGAGATGGATCTACTGTTAAACTCTGATTAGTTAGGCAATTGAGTGGATGTTCTTTGAGTCGTCTTTATTCTAATCTTTTGTAGGGTTAATGTTCTTTATGCTCTTCAAGTCTACTTCAGTTTCTTATTTCTTCTCAAACTCTTTAAATTATTGTATTTTCCCTTCAACTCTTTGTTGTCTTTCATATTTGTCCTTTGAAAGTAAAATTAATACTAGTTGAACTACATACACAAATTAATTGTCTATCTCTGTAAATTGATGAAACTAACTTTATTGGGAGATTTATTGGAACATATAACAATAAGTTCAAAGGAGATCATTTGAACATCTGCTGCAACAGAAATGCAGAGCAAGAGTCTGGTTTTAACTGGCTGGTGGTACTGGCGAGGATGACGTACACTGGAATCTGAATGCTTCAGGGATTTTTTCTGTCAGTTCGGCTTATCAAGGTCTTAAAAACAGACCAATGGTGAACACCTCTGTACATAGAATCTGGAAATTAAAAGTGCCTCCAAGAGTTCAGATATTTGGGTGGCTGGTATATTACAAGAAGATTTTAACAGCTGAAAATCTACAAAAAAAGAGGTTGGGTTATGCTTAGTATGTGTGTAATGTGTCGATTCTAGTGTGAATCAGTACTGCATTTGTTTTCAGACTGTCGCATTACATTACAACTATATGAAAGAGTAATCCACAGGTTCGTTTGATGGCTAGGAACTGGCGAGCAATTTTAAGAAAAGAAGGGGCACACACATGAATAGCTAAAAAAGAAGAAGATAAGAAGATAAAGAGCATCAATTCTTTTGGCCATGTTCATATGTTGGAGAGAGATGTTCCAGAATTTTTAGAGATGAGAATAAGGGTGTGCCGGAGCTAGTCTTAGAAGTGCAGAATCAGTGGAATTATTTAAACGAGAGGAGGATTTTTTAGATTTAATCTTTTAGTTATTTTTCTCTTTTATCCTTTTTTGTTGGTTGTTGTTTTTAAAACCTTATAAATTCAACTTGGTTGAATTGTTTTTTCAAAAACATGTAAATTGGCTCCCCTTTGGAGGCTGTTATCAATAAAGCAAAATAAGGACTAGATCCTTATTTTTTCTCAAAAAAAGAATTACTCCAATACTCATAACAAAAACTTGCTTAATGGAAAGTGCAAAGTAAAGCCTATCCATTATTGGCTAAACAACATTACTTTTATAAAACTAGTATATATGCAAAATAAAGCAACTAACAATAGAGAAAATCAATTTAAAGAACAATAAGAAAGTTATGTTGTTGCTATGAACTACTACTGCAAACACAGTCAGATTCTGCCTAGAAATGGAGGTTTGACAAGATCTTGACAATATGATGATGGAAAGCAGAGAGATGGTTATCCAAAGTTTTATTTATTATACATTATTGTTAAAATGGCTAGAGTTTACATGTGCTAAAATTAAAGCTTTTATGACTAGTTTAGAGGTAGAAAACTTTTAACTAAAAGTATTTTTGCTAAAAAAACAGAGTGAGACTTTACAGTTATCCATATATAATAGAGTGAGGCTACGGTACTATGCATAGCACGGATTGGTCCGTACTATGGCTCAATATTTGAGTTTTCAAAATTCTAACGGTCGATCCAAACCATTCAACATGATTATAAAATGAATATGTACTTGCAAACCAAATTTTACATTTTTTCGAATTTTGTTATTATTTTTTTAGATAGATAGAAAATCACTGTTTTTGAATGATCCAGAATTTTCAGATCAAGTAATTTTCTACCTATCTAAAAAAATAGTAAAAAAATTTGAAAAAATGTAAAATTTGATTTGCAAGTACATATTCATTTTATAATCATGTTGAACGGTTCGAATCGACCGTTAGGATTTTAATTCAAATATTGAGCCGTAGCACGGACCAAACAGTGCTATGCATAGTACCGTAGGCTCACTCTATATAATATATTATATTTTGTCTATTTTACAACTTAAACTTTACAGTTATCTGTTAAATTAAATTTCTTAACAAATAATATATGTACTTTTACGTATCACATCTGTCGTTGATTATTACAATTTTTTATTCTATCAATAATAGATAGACAACTATATTAACAATTATATATTGTTTTCTCCTTATATATTAAGAACTAAGTATGTTGATACATTTGCATCTAGAAACAAGCATAGCGGGTCATATAGCTCGCGTGCACAACCCTATCCTACGAGAATACATGAATAGAACTAGGGTGTTCTTAAATTCACCAATCTCCTTTGTGAATTTAACTCTAACATTATAACATTATATGGATGTGAAAGTAAAAGCTCGACTTAGAAAATATTATGTTACATTGTTTTTCTTTATTTATGATCATTTTTAACTTTATCTTTATTTTGTGTGAAAACCTGAAAATAGAGAAGTTGAATATTAGGAATTAAGTAAAGAAGAATTTTAATTATGCATTTAAATTGAAATTTGAGGTTTGAATATGCAAGAAATCAATATATTGTTATTTTGCAAATAATATGGATTTCAATATTTTGATATGTGAAACATTTAAATTTGAAAAATGGAGTACGGGTAGAAACATGAGTTAAAATGGAATAAGTGCTTTAGGCCTCACTTATTCTGCCAAACATGATTTAATTGAGTCAGACTAAAATGAAATAAGCTGATCTTTATGCTAGCATAACTTGGCCTAAACTAACCCACTCTCTAGGTGGTTTTATTTTATTGGATATGAGGCCTAACTTTTCATTATTTTTATTATTTTCAATAATTGATAAAATCAACATTTTTTAAAATAGCTTAACCTTTTAAATTAACAAAATATGTAATCTAAAAAATAATTAAATAAAATATTTTTGAAATTGTACTACAAATAAATATTTTTTTTGTTCAGCAATCCAACATATTTTTAATTTGTACATAACACATTTTCTTCTACAATTTTTTGCAATCAAAATAAAAAAATACGAAAATTTATTTTTATTATTGATAAAGTAGGGTTAAAATGCACCATTGATTTTGTGCTCCAATCATGCTCCACGTCTTTTTCTCCGTTTTCAAAGTTTGAACAATCGATTTGAACCGCTTAATATGATCTTCATATAAAATGTGCTTGGAGACAAAATTTTATATTTTTTGAAATTTGTTTACTATTTTTTTAGATAGGTACAAAATCACTGTTTTGGATGGTCCAGAATCTTCTGAAAAAAATAATTTTGTACCTATCTAAAAAATTAGTAAAAAATTTTCAAAATATATAAAATTTGGTTTCCAAACACATTTTAATACAAAGATCATATTGAGCGGTCCGGATCGATTGTTCGAACTTTGAAAAAGGAGAAAAAGACGTCGAGCATGATTGGAGCACAAAACCAATGGTGCATTTTAACCCTACTCTGATTGATAGTACAAAATTTGTAAGACAAAATAATTTGTAATATCAAATCATGTCTTAAACCACCAAATTCTTACCAAATAAGGAATAACTTAAGCCAATGTATAACTTTAGGCATCAACCAAACATGAATAATTTAGATCGGCCTAAATTAGAATAACAAAGTTAGGCTTCATTAGCTTTAGTCCACAACCAAACACCACCATATATAATTATAAAGAGGAGGGCTCAAATGCCCCATTGTTTCATGCCCCAATCGTAACCCAATATCTTTATCATCGATTTCAAAGTTCAAACAAAAGATATGAACAACTCAACATGATACCACGTTAAAATGTGCTTAGAGATTGAATTATATAATTTTGGAATTTTTTTACTATTTTTTAAGATAGATACAAAATCACTAGCTTTATATGGTCCACGATTTTTTGAAAAACATTGATTTTGTACCTATCTTAAAAAAGAGTAAAAAATTTTCAAAAAAATATAAAATTTGATCTCTAAACGCATTTTAACATGTATATCATGTTGAGCGGTTCATATTTTTTGTTTGGATTTTGAAATAAAAAATGAAAATGTTAGAGTACGATGGGCCATGAAGCAATGAGAACGGAGTAGGTCCGATGCCCATCGGACCTACTTTTAGGTTCAACGACATGATGACCGTCCGATCTAATTTAAGTATGTGTGCACAGAAATTGAAACAGACACGCACAAATTTTAAAGTATTCTGAACGAATTTTAAAGCAAATAGACGGTGATTAAACCCATCGAACCAGAGTAGGTCCGACTCTCAAGTCTTGCTGGTGACAATATCCATGGCATTTTTTGAAGAAGCTACTGCGCTATAATTATAAATTCTCTGCTGCGTTGGAAAATTTCAACCCAAATCTAATTTATTAATGTATATTAAGATTCGATGGTAACACATCTTAAAAAATCCTTACAAATTCATGACGTGAATCTGACGCAAATTTTCCCGGCGTCGCGGAAGAAAGGTACTCGCTAGTGCATTACGCCGTACATGACATCCCCGTAATTGAAAATAGCGGCTAATTAGCAAAATACTACGTGGGTCCAACGTATCAGCCTCAGAGGTTTTATTTCCAATCAAATTTCTTGACTGCTGGACCTCCCACTAATTTGTCTATTTCAAGGGACGGAAGGTCGCGTGCATTTCTCATGATAGCAGTGCATGGAGCATGAATACCTTTATTCACTGCAAGCGGGGACCACTACGGTTTCTTTCTTGGTCCAGATTCATCCAACTAAATCTCGCGTGCGTTCCTCATTTTAGCAGCGCCTGGAGCATGAATACCGTATATTACTGCATGTGGGGACAACTACGGTTTCTTTAATCCAGTTTCGAATCAGCCAAAGGCTCTCGTGCATTTCTCATGAAAGCAGCGCCTGGAGCATGAATGTTGTTTCCGTCGACGAATTGGCCGTTCATCACTGCATGTGGGGACCACAATAGTTTATTTTCTAATCCAGGTTCATCCAATCAGAATAGGCTCTATATAAGAGATCCATTTAGACGCTCGAATCGTCTCTGTAATTACTCTTCTCCTCTCGTATTTCTCTCCTTTTCTCAGCTGTTGAAGCTCAGGTTGTTAACTAGAATTTCGTTCTTATCCTTTTTTTTTTTCTACTTTTGCATTGATTTCTCGTCAAAATTCACAAACACGTACGGGAATTTTGTTTTTCCGCTTTTGTTTCTCCCCAATTCATTTTCTTTATGTTTTCTCGTGCATTGTTCCGAATTGGGACGGTTTCATCTTGCCACCTATTTTGATTGAATTTCTTTTTTTCTTTTCTTTTAAGGTCATTATTGAAATTCCTTTTAAAATTACACGGCCATATTTCAATTCGTTAAACAGAGATGAAATCCAAATATCAGGATTGAAGTTTCTTGTTAATCTCTTATTTAAGCCATCTATTGCTAGAAATCGTTTTTATTATAAGCGATCTAAATTTATAACTAGAAAATGCAATATTAGTAATATTCGGCCTGAAAAGTTGGAAACCTTCAATAATTTGTTCAACGGCGCTCTTTTTTTGTAAAATTGTTTTCCTTGAAAAAACTTTCACAGTTGCATTTTGTGAGCAGCTAGTGCATATTTTTCTTGTTCTTGGTACGTTTGGATGAGAGTTAGAATAGCTAGAATAGTGAAATTTTAGAATAGTAAATGAGAATAGAGAAAAAATAGTGATTTTCAGATTAGTGTGAAAATGGTACTATTCGGATTAGTAAAATGTTGTTTGGATTGTATATGTAGAATAGTGAATAGCTGTAACCAATAAACAATAGTGTTAACAAGGTGTTAATTAAGAAGAAATATAGGCAAGTGGAATCTCAAATGAATTGTCACGAAGTGGAGATAGCGGAAAGTGATATTAAATTTGTCATTTCGAGATTGTGTTGGCTGAAATCTAAAAATGAAATATTTTTTTCTCTCATTTCATATTTCCGAATAATAGCTATTTCAACATTTACAAGGAATAGAGAATACCAACTATTCTAGCTATTATGAATAGCAAAAATATTATTTAGATGCACATTGCTATTCCGAATAGCCTCTATTCTTACTATTCTTGTGTCATCCAAACATAGCCTAAAATTCCCAAGGAAGTCGATACCATTGTAAGCAAGTTATATTTTAATTATTTTATATAACCAATATATGAAGTAGTTTCTTGGTTTGATGGAAATATTGGTGTTTGGTCTCATGTAATACTTGTTAAATTTAAAAAATAATAATAATAAAACACGGAGTCTATTTCACAGACCAATCTTTTTTTTTAAATATTTACTAACAACTTTCAAATTTAATCAACCAGGTGAATCATGGATTTCAACAAATCCAAAGAGAATGCAAAATTAACGAGGAGCATGAGTGGCAATGAGATTTTCACAAGAGCAGGACGCCTTCGATTTGAAAAATCTAGATATTCAATTGGAGAAAAAATTGTCTAAGGTATTGATCAAGGAAATTGGTGCCTCCTTTTCAAGTAGCAAGTATAAATCTGAGGAATGGGAGATTGATGTCTCCAAGCTTGATATTCGGTACGTTATCGCCAAGGGCACCTATGGTACTGTTTTTCGTGGTACATACGACAGGAAAGACGTTGCTGGTAATCAATTATCTCTTTCTTTGTGGAGAATTGTTGTCCTAGTTGCAAGTATTTTTTAACTCTTGCGTTTAGTTGCAGCTTGCAATTAATTGCTGAAATGGTATGGTAATGGTATCCTTTTCAGACAATATTTCGACTTGGTGATGTGTTAATTCTCTGTCACAAACTTAATAGGGTTGAAAAATGTAGTTTCATTTATGAGTCGAATTTAGATAAACTAAATATTCCTAATCCTTCTACTTTAGAAAAAGTTAAATTTAAATCCTTCCAAGTCCTTTTTCTTCATGATATATTTATAAGTGAAGTTTTATAACTAATCACACATAAAAATAGAATCCTTGTTTCAATTAAACTTTGCTGTTTATATATTATCTAAATTACATATAATGAAAGAGAGAAAAAAAAGAGCCTATATCATGTTCCTTGTACATATTTGTATCAGAAAGAGAAAAAAGAAAAAAAAAAAAATAGCTTTGATACCGTTGCTGATATTTCTACTTAAGTCTCAAGCCTTGTTAATCTCCAACATTGAAATTCAACACCAAAAACCCAACAAAAAATCATAAAACTTGTATTTGAACAGCAAAAAAGCCTCAACAACTGTTGGGTAATAATACACTGCAGTGAAGCTGCTCGACTGGGGCTCAGAAAACATTATCACAGATGCCGAAACCGTCGAAAGAAGGTCGTCCTTTTACAAAGAGGTAGCGGTCTGGCACAAGCTCGACCATCCCAATGTCACTCAGGTAATTAAACATATATTGAGTAAGGCTATGGTACTATGCATAGCGCATATTGGTTTGTACTATGTACCAATATCTCTATTTTCAAAGTTCAAATAGTCGATCTGAGCCATTCAACATCATCTCCATAGGAAAAAATATACTTTTTTTTTTATATTAGATGGCGCATTGCCACTAACAATTATATTGATAAGAAAAAGTATTTACAAAGCCTTAATTTACATATTTACATATAATTAATTAACTAGCTCATAGCCTAATGTCTGTCATCTCTAGTAATATACACAATTGCTCAATGTCTATCATGCCTAAACATTGGTAGACGCGCTAATTAGGCTCCATGAAGCCAATCATGCGTATCAAGGCTTGCACTGTTGATCACTGCAGAGACCGGCTTACATTGTTGTGAACAAATCCTCCTGTTTCTCTCTCCACAATGCCCAGTGACCTGCCGCCCAGACCGCATCTCACTCCTTTGCCTTCAGGCTGTCCAGGCTTCGCCTCTGTGTAAGCCAGCTCCGTACCATCGTCTGATCCGACTGCCTATTAACCGGTAAGCCGAAGTTCATTAGCAGTCCCTGCCAAAAGGTCTTCGCATAGCGACAGTCCCGCATAATGTGATCACGTGTCTCTCTATCTCCCTGTTGCACAATACACATTGCGGCGTGATTGTGCAACCTCTCCTCATGTCTCATGAGCACCTCCTGTGTCATTGCCTTGTTCTGAATTAGGATCCATAAGAAGACTTTAACCTTTATAGGTAATTTGAGCTTCCACAGAAACTTCTCAAAGGAGCATCGAATCCCTCTGTTGTGTACCGATATGCCGACACACATATGAATTGCCCGTTAGCACTCCATCTCCATAATAGTGTATCATTTTGCTGATCAGTTTCAGTTGAGCATGAGTAAAAACTCAATAGGCTAGCAATGCTTCTGAAGAAAACATAGGAAAATATACTTGTAGATAAATTTTACATTTTTTAGAATTTTTTACTATTTTTTTAGATAGGTAGAAAATCACTTGATCTAAAGATTCTAGACCATTCTTTTTTTTTTAAGGTATTCTAGACCATTCAAAAGCAGTGATTTTCTACCTATCTAAAAAAATACTAAAAAAATTCTAAAAAATGTAAAATTTGGTCTTCAAGTACATCTTCATATGGAGATCATGTTGAACTTTGAGAAGAATATATTGGTCCATAGTACAAACCAATATGCGCTATGCATAGTACCATAGCCTCACTCTTTTTTTTTTTACTATTTTCCTTATGTGTCTCTACAATATAAAACAAATTCAAAGCTCCTAGTACATTTTTTAATTTTTTGTTTTAGTTTGTGGGTGCATCGATGGTGCCATCTGATTTGAGGATCCCATCTGATAAGGGGAAAGCACAGTACAGCTCGATACCAACCAGGGCTGTATGTGTGGTGCTCGAGTTTCTGTCAGGCGGGACCTTAAAACAGTACCTCATAAAGAACAGAATTAAAAAACTCCCCTTTGACATCTTTCTGCAGCTTGCGCTCGACCTTGCAAGAGGGTAACACTTGCTTCTTTTCTTTTCTCAATTTTTGTTCAAAAAAACATGTGTAAGTGTGTGTATTATTTGGAATCCAGACTGGAGTATCTTCATTCAAAAAAGATTGTGCACCGTGATGTGAAGACCGAGAACATGCTACTTGATAAACAGAGAAATTTGAAAATCGCTGATTTTGGTGTTGCCCGTGTTGAGGCCCAAAACGCGAATGACATGACTGGAGAAACTGGCACTCTCGGTTACATGGCTCCAGAGGTAAAAAAAAGGGTCTAATTTTAATGTAGTAAAGAAATTCATTAAAGAAACATGAAATATAAAATACAGAAAATAACAGTTATGCAAATTCAAATTTTATATCTCGAACAAAATTTCTATTGGCAGCTCTTCAATTCAAATCTGTTGTCGTTCTAATGATATATGTAGCTCCAATAACTCGTGGATTAATTTCCGTGTTCTACTTAATACTTTCCTTTTTAACTAATTAATTAAACTTACTAATTTAAATCTACCATTGATGTTATGCAGAGGAAGCAATAAAATAAAGAAACTCGAGTCCATAATTTTTTGTCTAGCTCTTTTCTAAATTTTTTGCATTTAGGTCTTGGATGGCAAACCATATAACAGGAAATGCGACGTGTACAGTTTCGCCATATGCCTCTGGGAAATGTACTGCTGTAAGATGCCATATAGAGATATTCACAGCTTTGGTGAACTGACGACTGGGGTCGTCAGACAGGTTCTATATTCCCCTATTTTGTATTTAATTTTGTATACACACATGCCTAGTAAAACATATGAAAATCTATTGTTTACAATTTTTGTGGTTGTATAGGGTTTACGGCCGAAAATACCGCGACGCTGCCCGACCAAGCTGGCAAAGATCATGAAAAGGTGCTGGGATGCAAACCCTAGCTGACAACCGACCTGAGATGGATGAGGTGGTACAGAAACTAGAGAATATTAGGGATTCTGGTACAAGTGAATTGTCTCCGAGTTGCTTCCCATTTTTCTTTGCTTGATTCATTTTGATTATTACTCGACCGTTCATTGTGCATATTCTTATTTTTTTAAGTATGCATGTCGATTGTATTTTCTCTCTTTTGATTTTATTGCAAAGCAGCTTCTTCTTTTTTAATGTAGCTGCTGTAACGCTGTTTGCTGTGATGGGCTCACAAATTTTCACAAATTTTGCATAATAATCAAAATGATGCTTGTTGCCTTTCTCATCTGTTTTTAATTCCTGCTTTTAGTGTTGATGGCCGAGTTTGAATAGTATGATATTAGTGTCATTTCAGCTTATATACCATCAGCTCCAAAACCTATCAAGTCGACTTCAAACCAGAGGCGGACCCACACTGGCCCGGGGTCAATGAAAAAGATTTTTTATTGGAAAGGGGTCTACGAAAAATTCTGCGAAAACGTCAAAGGTTGATGGCTTATTTGTCAAAGAAAAATCGAGTACGTTATAATAAATTAATTGATCAGTTGAATATTCGAGAGCCACAAACTCGTTAATTTCATTGTTTGAATTTTTTTTTAGTAGTATTTGATTTTTCATTTTGATGAGCCTCACTTTGAGGAAATCATGGAAGAATGAATTCAGGAAGAAAAGATATCAATGTACCGGTTACAAGAAAAGATATCTTGATAGTCAATATGGGTCCTCACCACCCATCAATGCAGTGTTCTTCGACTGATCCTTACTCTCGATGGTGAATATGTTATTGATTGTGAACCCATATTGGGCTATTTACACCGAGGAATGGAAAAAATAGCGGAAAACCGAACAATTATACAATATCTATCTTATGTAACACGGTGGGATTATTTAGCTACTATGTTCACAGAGACAATAACGGTAAATGCACCAGAAAAATTGAAAAATGTTCAAGTACCTCAAAGAGCTAGCTATATCCGAGTTATTATGCTGGAATTGAGCCGTATGGCTTCTCATTTGTTATGGCTTGGACCTTTTATGGCAGATATCAGTGCACCGACTCCTTTCTTCTATATTTTCAGAGAGAGAGAATTGATATACAATATATTCAAAATCGCCACAGGTATCCGAATGATGCATAATTATTTTAGCATCGGGAGGGTAGTTGCTGATCTACCTTATGGATGGATAGAGAAATGTTTCGATTTTTGCGATTATTTCTTAACATGAGTTGTTGAATATCAAAAACTGATTACACGAAATCCCATTTTTTGGAATGAGTGGAAGGAGTGGGCATTATTCGTGGAGAACGAAGCAGTAAATTGGGGTTTATCCGGGCCAATGTTACGAGCTTCTGGAATCCAATGGGATCTTCGTAAAGTTGATAATTATGAGTGTTACAATGAATTCGATTGAGAAATCCAATGGCAAAAAGAAGAAGATTCATTAGCTCGTTATTTAGTACGAATCGGTGAAATGAGGGAATCCATAAAAATGATTCAACAGGCTCTAGAGGGAATTCCTAGAGGACCCTATGAGAATTTAGAAGTCTGACGCTTTGATAGAGCAAAGAATTACGAATGGAATGATTTTGCATATAGATTTATACGTAAAAAACCTTCACCAATTTTGAATTGTCCAAACAAGAACTATATGTGAGAGTGGAAGCCCTAAAAGGGGATCTAGGGATTTATTTGATAGGAGATAATAGTGTTTTTCCCTGGAGATGGAAAATTCGTCCACCCGCTTTTATCAATTTGCAAATTCTTCCTCAGCTAGTTAAAAGAATAAAATTGGTTAATATCATGACGATATTAAGTAGTATAGATATCATTATGGGGGAAGTTGATCGTTGAAATGATAATTGATACGACAAAAGTACAAACTATCAATTCTTTCTCAACATTGGGATTTTTCAAAAAAGTCTATGGACTGATATGGATTGTAACTATTTTGATCCTGATATTGGGAATCACAATAGGGGTACTAGTAATTGTTTGGTTAGAAAGAGAAATATCTGCAACGATCCAATAACGTATTGGGCCTGAATATGCTGGTCCGTTGGGAATTCTTCAAGCTATAGCAGATGGGACTAAATTACTTTTGAAAGAGGATCTCCTCCCATCTCGAGGTATTTGTCTGTTTAGTGTTGGATTGTCTATAGCAGTCATATTAGTTCTACTATGCTATTTAGTAATTCCTTTTGAGTATCGTCTTGTTTTAGCTGATCTCGATATAGGTGTTTTTTTATGGATCGCCATTTCAAGTATTGCTCCTATTGGTTTTCTTATGTCAGGATATGGATCGAATAATAAATATTCCTTTTCAGGTGGTCTACGAGCTGCTGCTCAATCTATTAGTTATGAAATACCATTAACTCTATGTGTATTATCAATATCTCTACGTGTGATTCGTTGGAATATGAACTTTTACCTTTTTTCTTCTAGAAATCAAAGAACAAAAAGAGGTTCAATGTATTAAATAGATATTCTCATTTTTTTATTCAGCATTCAGGTTGATGAGTTAAATCAGATAGTTATATGAAGGAAACAAAATAGCTTATCCATTTGTAATAAGAAGAAAAAATATCATTCCCTGTGTACAAGAATCAAGTTGAAGTAAACATAAGTAGCGTAACCTGTTTACCTCAAGATTGCGATTTTTTTATTAGTCATCATATCTGGAAGCGGGTGCAAACAAAAGATCAACTGTATGGAGTTTCTACTACTTTCTTGTATTTATTACTATGCCGGCGATCAATCAAAAGTCAGTGGACAGTTAGGAACACCAAGGTACACAAAAGATCAGTAATCGAGATAATGTAAGGTATCAAAAAAGAGGTTTTTCCACATAAAACGAATCATAATAAGGACTTGAAATTGGTAGAAATGATCAAGTAGTACTTCCCTACGATTCCGATCTAGAGTATGCTCCCATTCACTGATTAAAGAAATGACTATCAAGAACAAATTAATCTTTTATTTTTTTTAAGTACCCTCCCCTGAGACAGAAGAAGAGGAAAAAATAAATGGAATGCCATATATGGAATGAATAATAAAAAAAATCTTTCTTTATTCTTTCTTCCATATTCATACATATACAATTCTTATCATGATTCATGAACTAATGCCTAATTCTTTCTATTATTGATATAACGAGTATTTTATTGAAAGATTCAGTTATTACCGAACAAAGAGAGATTCTCATTATAAAGGATAAGATCAATTCGGAAGCAACTTTTTTATTATTCCAGCAGGCAAAATTCCATTGGTCTTGGGACTCTCCGATGTATCTTTATTTTGTCTACCCCAAAAAAGATGCTGATGATACCAAACTAGTCCTTACGTTTTTTGTGGCTATAGAGGAGCTATATGAAGCTGAGGTTTCATGTGCGGTTTTGAAATACCGATGAAAACAGTGATGTTATTTTCGATTATGATTATCTAACATTTCAAGTACAGTTGATATAGTTGAAGCACAATCCAAATATGGTTTTGGGGGGTGGAATCTGTGGCGTCAGCCTATAGCTTTCTAGTTTTTCTAATTTCTTCTCTAGCCGAATGTGAGAGATTGCCCTTTGATTTACCAGAACAGAGGAGGAATTAGTAGCAGGTTATCAAACTGAATATTTGGGTATCAAATATGCTCTCTTTTATCTTGCTTCTTACCTAAATATATTAGTTTTTTCACTATTTGTCACAATTCTTTACTTAGGTGGGTGGAATTTCTCTATTCGTACATATCTATTCCTGAACTTTTCAGAATAAATAAAATGGTTGGAATTTTTGGAATGACAATTGGTATCTTTATTACATTAGCTAAGGCTTATTTTTTTCTCTTAATTTGTTGAATTTTTCTATTCAACAAATAAATGGGAGTTTGATTTATCAATACCTATATATGGTCTTGGACCATTAATAAGGATTTTTCCTTAGAATTCGGATATTTGATTGACTCACTTACCTCAATTATGTTAACACTCATTACTACTGTTGGAATCCAACAGTTCTTATTTATAGTGACAACTATATGTCTCATGATCAAGCATATTTGAAATTTTTTGCTTATTTGAATCTTTTCAATGCTTCTATGTTGGAACTAGTTACAAGTTCAAATTTAATACAAATTTATATTTTTTGGAAAATAGTCGGAATATGCTCCTATTTGCTAATAGAATTTTGGTTTACACGGCCACTCGATGCAAATGCCTGCCAAAAAGCTTTTGTAACTAATCATGTAGGCGATTTTGGTTTATTATTAGGAATTTTAGGTTTTTATTGGATAATTGGTAGTTTTGAATTTCGAGATTTATTTGAAATAACTAATAATTTAATCCAAAAAAATGGAGTAAATTATTTATTTACTACTTTATGTACATTTTTATTATTTGTTGGTGCAATTGCTAAATCCGCACAATTCCTACTTCACATATGGTTACCTGATGCCATGGAAGGACCCACCCCTGTTTCTGCTCTTATACATGCTGCTACCATGGTAGCAGCGGGGGTTTTTCTTGTAGCTTGACTCTTTCCTCTTCTCTTAATAAC
This sequence comes from Carex parvula, assembly GCA_025461045.1. Taxonomy (NCBI): domain Eukaryota; kingdom Viridiplantae; phylum Streptophyta; class Magnoliopsida; order Poales; family Cyperaceae; genus Carex; species Carex parvula. The sequence goes on from JAJGRW010000035.1 coordinate 19,436, forward strand.
ACCTAATATAATGCATATTATTTCTTCAATAGGTTTAATAACATTATTCTTAGGAGCTACTTTGGCTCTTGCTCAAATAGACATTAAAAGAAGTTTAGCCTATTCTACAATGTCTCAATTGGGTTACATTATACTAGCTTTAGGTATAGGTTCGTCTCAAACTGCTTTATTTCATTTGATTACGCATGCTTACTTTAAGGCTTTATTGTTTTTAGGATCTGGATCTATTATTCATTCAATGGAACCTATTGTTGGATATTCACCGTATAAGAATCAAAATATGGTTCTTATGGGTGGTTTAACTAAATATATTCCAATTACAAGAACTGCCTTTTATTGGGTACACTGTCTCTTTGCGGTATTCCACCCCTTGCATGTTTCTGGTCTAAAAATGAGATTCTTAGTAATAGTTGGTTGTATTCTCCAATTTTCAGGATAATAACTTACTTCACAACAGGATTAACAACATTTTATATGTTCCAAGTTTATTTACTTACTTTTGATGGATATTTGCGTATTCATTTTCAAAGTTACAGTAGTACTAAAACGAATTTGTTTTATTCAATATCTCTATGGGGTAAAAGTATGTCCAAAAGATCAAAAATCGATAGAAATTTGCCTTTATCAACAATACATAAAAAAGTTTCATTTTTTAAAGAGAAAAATAATAACGTAAAAAATAAGATATATTGCTTTAATACTTTTTTTTTCAAATAAATATACTTCTATATATCCTCATGTATTAGACAAGACTATGCTCTTTCCTATTCTCTTATTAGTACTTTTTACTATGTTCATTGGTTCAATAGGAATTTGCTTTGATCCAAGAGGAATAGATCTTGATTTATTATCGAATTGGTTAACTTTATCAAAAGACTTTTTCATTGAAAGTTCAAATCAATGCGTAATTTTCTATGAATTCTTTCAAAATGTAATCATTTCAGTAAGTATAGCAAATTTTGGATTATGCATAACATTCACTTTCTATGGATCTATAAATTCCTTTTTTCAGAATTTATATCTTTTTATTTTTTTTCTTAAAAAAGGTATTAAAAGAAATTTAGACCAAATACAAAATGCAATATATAATTGGTCATATAATCGTGGTTACATAGATATTGTTTATACTAGTGTTTTTACATTGGGTATAAGAAGATTAAGCAAGTTGATGGGATTCCAAATAGAATTGATATTACAAGATTTTTTATAGGAGAAGGAATTAGGTACATAGGAAATGGGAGTCTCATCTTATTTTTTCTTTTATTTATCTTTTCTATCTTTTTTTTTTAATTTTTTTTCATTAATACACATTTAATACACATACTAGTATCGTGCCCGTGCGATGCAACGGGACATTAGAAGAGAAAAATATATTTTTATTAAAAAAACATTCCAATGAAAATAATAATTATTTAAAAATTGGGGAACATGATCACTGAAGAGAATTTATATAATTCATAATTTTTAATTACTTTGAACTGTGACCTCTGATAATAATTTAACGATGCATGTGATGATTTTTTGTATTTTTAAGTACCAATAATTTCAAATAATAACTCGATTCAAATCTAATATCAAATAATTACTTTTCTAATAACATACATAATAGCTCAATTCTAATCTAATATTAAATATCGTACAACAATTCAATATTGACATACAACATGATATCAAATAACATAAATAAAACATATAAGACTTTGTAGAGATGTACAATACCAAATACCAAACATATAAGGCTTGGTTTCTTTTTCCATCTACAAAATATGGTGCATTGGCCCCTAACCAGTCCTTGAGACTTGACCAAACACTGCACCAACCATAAAACACAAGCAAAGTGTCTTCGGCACCCAACTGGTACACCAAAAGGCACAAAATGACCAGCAAACGAAATCAGAACAGAACTGACAGTTAGACTGGTAACCTAAGCAAATCAAGATCACAAATGGATAAAGGACATCAAGATCACAAATGGATAAAGGACATCAAAATACACACTTTAAACCCAAATTTTACATTTATAGCATTTTTCTATGATTTATTAGCTATTTTTGAAGTAAGCTTTCTGAAATACAAAAAAACTGCTAAAACTGCACTATTTACCAAGTCTGCCCCTACATTCAAGCATATGTTAAAAGCCGCTACAAAATTAAAAACATCCTCAAAATTGACATGCATGTAGATTGGACTTTCGTCTACATTTCCATAGAAAGAACAAAAATTTGGTTTTGTAGATTGTCTAGAATGAAATTTTCAAAATTGGCTGTCAGAACAATAACCAGAAGCCAATTCAGAAAAATACCAGCAAATACCCTCTTATAAAATTACTGATTTGGCATAACTCTGGACCTTTAATGGATCTGAAACTTCTCGAGCATGTAATAGACACCTTAGCATGTATGTCCATATAAAGAACTCAAAAAATGGTGTAGCCAATTGCTGTGAATTAAATCTCAAAGTCTGGTCTGTCAGAAAATCCTGAACAGCATCATTGCTGGTACAAAACTGAAGGGAAATGAGTGAAATAAAAGTCGTGAAAATATGAGGAAAATACTGTGGGACACCTGCTATATTTGTGATCCCAAACAATCTATCATTTGGAAGAAACAAATCATACAAATTAAAAACGAAAAAAAGCAATCATAAGAACCTGAAGACTTTGCAATAGTTTAGCAATATTTTGATCGAGGAGCTGTCGCACCTCTGTCTCCGCCGTGATCTCTACAAAAGCCAAACCAACACTAATTGGTATTGTACCAAGTAGTTTGTTCCAAACAACCAGAGTTGGTACCAGTACAATCAGTTCCAATCTTTGGCAGAACATAACATCAAAATGTCCATTACCTGATTTTATTGTTACTTGATACTCGCTCAGGCTTTCTGAAATAAAATGACAAAATATAAATGAAAAAAAGAAATTAAATATCTATGCAGTATAAAGTAACCAAGTAACCATCTGAAGATATCCTAGCTGGAAAAAATGCACAGGGCTTAGTTTGTATCATAATATACTTGAAGTTAAAGAGATAAAATATTACCTGTTCCACCCAGTCTATCAATAAAGAAAACTCCAATTTTCTTATCGATAACACACTACATAATCTCGTTGAATGTGGCTAATTGTTCAGGATTTAGAGAGATGGCTCAACAATATTTAGAGAGATGGTCAAAGTTGATGCATTGTTTTTGAAAATGTCTAACAATTTCTGAAAAGTATTCTAAAAGCCCGGGGGTAAGACAAATGTATTTACTGTTTGAACACAAATCCCTAAAATCCGGTACTTGTAGGCTGGTACCATCATCAATTTCTGTAGTTGAGATAGGAAAATACACATGGAATTATTTCATATGTGCCCTTCAATAACATTGAGATAACAAAGATACGTAAAATTGAAAAACAAAATTGAGAAGAAGAATGAGACAGAAAGTGACCTCATCTTGCGAAGAACATTGGCCATCTCCTCTCTTCTTCTTCACACGCTTACGGGTCCCGAGCTTTCTCATGGCAACCTTAAGGGCACGCTTGTCTTTTCCCACCCTTGAGCAGCTCAGTGATGCGCTTCAGTGAAAAGAGCAGCCAACTCGTCAGAGAGATAGTAATTCGAGTGGTTACGGTTTATTGCCTCATATTTACCATTAGAGTTATGCACAGAGGCTGCCAGCTCGTGAACTTCAATTCGGCCAAAGTATATCTTTTCCTTGCTTGCCTGGTATATTAAAAAAATAAAGGAAGTAGAGTGCATTATAATCAGTAGAGAACTAATCTTTTGTTTGTAAAACAATTAGGCAGTTGAAATATAATTAAAATTCAACAGAAATTTTCTATAAAAGGTTATACCATATCTCGATACCTGTCAATTAACATCAATTAACAGTATCAGTATAGAGTCAAGAAGTATCGCTGTAAATCGGTGAGCGCCAGTTGGGCAGTTCGCCGATTTTAGTTGAAAGGAAATGCTTAAGAAAAAGCCAGACCAGTTTGAACTTCATTTTGTTGATGCACAGAGGTCTCCAATTAAATCTCAGATATCAAATTACCCCCCACAAAAGTTGAAACAGAAAACACACCTTGTAAAAAGGTGGGAACCTTCACCTATATATGCTCATTGAGATATTTTATTCCAACTATAAAGGTAGTTGAGTATATTTTAAATATAAAATGCAAAAAGTACTATACTGGTAAGCTTGTAAAGCTTCAGAAATTGATTGGTTAAGGTAAAGAGTTTGAGAAATTTTACAATATCTTATAAATAAGAAAAAGTATTCCGTCTAGAATTACAAAAATATTGCTTTAAAATTGTGAAGAAAGGAATTGACAAAGTTGACATTGGTACAGATTTTATCTCGTTGGTCTCTACTCTCTTGTGCAAGGTAGATCATAGTTATATCAAGTCACCAATTTGTTCAATCAATCTTTGTCCGAAAGCCAACTTTTATGTTGTTACCGGCCAACTTTTATGCTGTAATATTTTGTTCAATCAATCAATATTTGTCAAGAATAGTAACTACTTGAGAGAGAGAGACCTGAGAGGCGCAGACAACCAAAACCCTAACCCTAGACGACTGGGAGGCGGAGACAAAAGCGTATTTCGCCTCCTCCAATTCTCATTCTGGCGCGATCTTGTAGTGAAAAGGAGACACCGACTGAGATAGTCTCTCTCATTTGATTTGCTTCCGATCAGGCGAAAAATGAGCGGGTTTAGGGTTTTGATGCAGCGGGAAGAAGAGAAAAGGAGCGTCAGTTGCTGCTTGTTTTTTCACCGGAAAAGGAGAGAGAGTTCTTAAGGAGAGAGAAGAGTCGACCGACAGAGTAGAGATGATTGAGGTGAGCAGAGAGAGGAGAGGCGGGGAGGCCTAGAGGCGCAGGGGCGAAGAGAGATTGGGTTGGGAGGCAAAGAGGCGAGAGGGATTGAAAGGTTAGAGAAAAAAAAGGTGTCGGAACGATTTCCTGTGGCAATACGTGTAGCAACTATATTTCTAACTAAATATAAACTTCTGCACATAAAAGAGATACATTTAATCAAAAGATGACAGATTATGTAATTGGAGGGCTGATATTAAATCCGAAATTTCATCTTTCAATCGTAGCCGTTGGCGGATCAGGACATCTACGTGCTTAATAATGGAATGGAGATATTGAAAAATGTTAGAAATTCTGTTATTTCTAATTGAAAAACATATGAAAATTGAAAACATATTGAAACACATATATTCTATAGAAGTATAGAAGGAAATCTTCTCTATAGTTCAATAGATAAACTAAATATCTTATAGTTGAGTAATATTAGTATTAGAAAAAAATAAAATATATAATTAAAGTTTTATTGAAAGAATTAAATAGTCTTTTCTTTTTACTCAAGTTATATATAAATATATTGTTTTTAACTTAATAAGATTCTCTATTGTTTTTATTATTATTTAATGCTCCTTTTCTTTGTCTTTCATTTAAATATCTAATAATATAAATGAAAATACATTATTTATTATTTTTTGAAGGTTAGATCAAAAAAATATCGAAGAGTTTTTTCCTCTTAGCTTAGATGTTTTATTTATATTAGAAAATATAAAAAATGATATAATAAATAATTCTTAATTCTTTCTTTTGGAAAAAAATGTCTTTCACATAAAATAAAAAATAAAAAAACTTCCTTTCAATGACAGTTCCAAAAAAACGTACTTCGTATTCGTAGAAATATCTGGAGGAAAGAGCATATTAACTGTAGTAAAAAACTGTTCTTTAGTAAAATCATTTTCTATTGGAAATTCAAAAAGTTTTATTTAAAAAAAAAACCAAATAAAAGAACTTTTGGTTTTTAGAGAATAGATATAGATTAAAATGCTATACATTAGCGAACTAGCTTTGAAATAACTGATTCATATTAATTTAAATCTCTTTTTTTTAATTATTTTTTTATTTAGTAAAATATTAATTAAGATTACACTCTAATTAGAACTAATATACCATATTATATATAATATTCAGTTTTTCCTAAGACGGATATTTTAGAGTTTCAAGTACTTAATTAATGAATTTTTCACAATAGAAGAAAAATCTTTTCTTTTTTCTATTGTGAAAAGTTTAATAGGATTTCAATCAATATAAATTGAGATTTATATATTCCCTATATATTTTTATTTTTATAGAAATTTTTATAGTATTTTTATAAGGCAAATTCTTCTATGGACATAAGGACCTATTTGTAAAATGAGCATATTTTCATTTTCAAAGTTCAAACAGTCGATCCGACTGTTCAACATTATCTCCATATTAAAATGTACTTAGAGGTCAAATTTTACATTTTTTTGAATTTTTTTACTATTTATTAAGATGGGTACAAAATTCAATGGTCTGAATTTGACTAGTTTTGTAAAATACTTAATAAATAGTAACAAAATTCAAAAATAATGTAAAATTTGACCTCCAAGTACATTTTAATATGGAGATAATGTTGAACGGTCAGAATGACTGTTTAACTTTGAAAATGAAAATATGTTCATTTTACAAATAGGTCCTTATGTCCATAGAAGCATCCCTCTTTTTATAATAGAGCTATAAATTTTTACCATAAAATTAAAATGAGAAAACTTTGCATTTATTTTTCTTATTTCTACTATGTACTAAGATATTCAATAATTAATATGAAGAAATAAAAAATTTCATTCTCGATACAGAAAATAAGATAAATACAAAAAAAACAAAAATGGTAGTAATATATATATTATGTAAAAGAAGCAGAATTTTTTCTAAATAAATATTAAGGAGTTCAATATAAGAAGAAACAAATCTTCTTTATTGATTCTCAAGTTTCTTAGAATTTTTGAATCTTGACAATTAATCATGAATTCAATTATTATTTAATTATTACTGAAAATAAGCCGCCATGGTGAAATTGGTAGACATGCTACTCTTAGGAAGCAGTACTACATAACGCATCTCGGTTTGAGTCTGAGTGGCGGCATGACTATATATATGTTCAAATATATTAAAAATTTCTAAATTCAAAATTTATTATCAAAATTTAATAATGTAATGTGTAAAATTTATTTATTAATGTAATGAGAATTATTTAATTGATTTTCAAAATTCTTATTTCAATATTGAATTTTTGAATCTTGACAGCTTCTTATGAATTCAACTTAAATTTAAAGTTAAGTTACCATGTTTCTTATTAAAATTAGGAGACATGCTGTTTTTAGCAGTAACTAGCATATCTAGGTTCGAGTCCAAATAGGATTTTGAAATCTTTACAACTTCTCATGATTCAATTAGAATTTAAAATAAGCCGCTATGGTAGACCAAGGTAGATATGATTGGTATAGACTGCTAATATGTTGGGTTCACACATTGCTGAGCTTGCAAGACAATTTTTTCAGTGTCTGACGATTGACCATTGGTTAACAAAAGTAAAGCAGCAGTACGCTAGACTAGAGCAAGACGCTCCTCTAAGCAGTGGATTGGAGTATTTATTACCATTGCTTACTGTTGGAAGGTGAGCAATATCTGCTCCTTCTGCAGTGTGGTACAATGCGTGGACACTGTTGTAAACAACAATTACAACAATTAGCTTATTGCTCTTACTACTAGTATCGTATTTATTAGTGGTATTTAAGTAAAAGCTTTTTTTACGGTAAATGTTCAAACCAACTTCTTAATCGAAGTTTGAAACTAACTTCTTGGGTCGAATTCGAGTGGCGGCATGGCTTTATATATGTTAAAATATATTGAGAAATTCAAAATTCAAAATCCTGTAAGGAGAATTCATATTGTCGGATCTGAATCAGTCACAACAGATGAAGTGCTAACCTTATCGGTATAAGTACACAAAACAAACTCATCGTCCGATATTGGAGGCTATGGATCAACCTTATTTTTTTTCAAACCAGAGCCGTAGGGGTTCTCCACAAAGTCATCGTTTGAAATTTCATATCGAATAGGCCGTCTAAGAATTCCTCCATCATATATACTTGACAGTTCTTTTTATCACAGCATACTTGACAGTTGTTTTTTTTCCCTCATTTTTATCTCGATCACTAATTGACCCTCTTCTCGCTAAGTCATGATAGAACGACCTACCTCGGTTGTTATTGTTCATCCTTTTGGCTCCTGAGAAATCGCCTAAAAAATCATCTTCTTTTTCTCTTTTTCCCTTCCTCTTTTCTATTTTGAGAGTTGAGTGAGTTGTGAGAGGGAGGAGAGAGAAAAATAGATATTTATAGGGTTTGAAACAACAAAAAATAATATAAGAACTGACCATTAAAAAAGTGAACCGGCCATTAAATGGTCGGTTTGGACAATTAAAAAATACCCAGCTAACGTTGGTATATTTATTAATTTGTAATTAACTTTAGACTAGTATCGAGCCCTGCGTTGCAACGGAGACATATTATAAAAGAACAAAAAAACAATTCTCATATAAAATGACATATTTTCAATGTAACAGTTTAAAATAGCTAGATTGCAATTTTACGATTCAGCCCCCAAAAGTCAAGATTTTTCAGTTTCACCCGTGTCTTGGGGTCAATGATACAGAGAGCGAGATTACTCGGCTGACATAAAGGTCATGCCAAAAAAAAAAATCACAGCTTGTTTTTTACCACAGTCAAATGCAAGAGGTAACATATCATGCAATGTCAAAAATGCCATTACATCACCAACTATTCACCAACAAAAAGAAATGTTATTACTAAATCTAAAAATCATGCAGCTTATATAATACAGATTCAGTTCATAAATGTACACAATAATTTGCAAAAAATACTTGCAAACAATACCGGACATTCCGTATACCTACAGTAGATACCCACAATAATCCCACCTTGAAGAAGGTACAGGTAGCGATGTCATTGGTCGGTAATGGTAGGTAACGAGTCTAGGGTTTTGGTAGAGGTTGAGGTAACCGAAGAAAACTTAAAGATGATGCAACTATCTCGCACACAAATACTAAAATATGCCTTTAGTTCAAACATTAAAAAAAGATTTGGAGAATTTCTGAGCATGTTGACTTTAGCAAAAGAATGTTGTTTGAACAAAACTTTCTCAACAGTAATACTTCTACAAAAGCATCCATTTGACAATTAAACATTGTATCAACCTCCACTGTCAGATTTTTCTCTTCTAGATCCTATTCAATCAAATCGAAAACATGTTATTGTAGTTTGGACTGCATATTTTTTAAGGAAACTAAAATGTTGAGAATACCTTTTTTTTTTTTTTTTTTAAATTCAGCCTCCTTAGCTTGGAGTCCCTTTTCTTTTTTCTTCAGATCCTGAAAATAAATAAACAAAAAATTGAAAACACAAGCAATATAAGCAATCCAAATTTATTCGATAAAAAAGTCAAAGAAAGAAACACAAAATAGATTACCTTGGAATTTGAATTTGAATCGAGATGTATATCAACAATATTGTAGAAATCAGCTGGTTCCGGAGGTAAAGGTGAGAGTCTTGAGTTAGAGGCAGGTGCTACACTCCCAGTATTCTGCTAAAAAATTCACCAAAATAAACATAAATACCAAGTAGAGAACAAACACTAACAACCAAACAGAGAGTACCAAGCATACTCCTAAAATAAAAGTACAGTGTACTCCAAAAGATACCCAAACCCAAACTGTCCTCTTCTATCAGTGTTAGTCTCTGCGTAGCAAAAAATATCGCGTAGGGATTTGGGAACTCCAAGGAGTATATATGACATGGAACTGAAATTATTTGAAGAAAGAAGAATAACAACAAAAGATCAAGGAAAACAAGCTTGTGAACTAATTATTAAATCATGAGGTAATGACAATATCATTAGCATTCCCAGTATCTTACCAGTTGAACCATTTCTTTTTGTGCTTATATAGCATCATCCTATTAAATCATTTCTTTTTTGTGCTTACATGAAAGCCCTTTGCAGTTGTACCAAGGACCCTTTGTACCAGAAAACCTGATACACCCACCCCCAAATTTACAATTTACATAGAAGCCCTTAGGAAGGAAGAATTTGCATAGTTGTACCAGGAAAAATTTCTCTATATAATCATGATCAAAATTCACAAAACATGATTATATAAGAAGCAAGTATATGACACAATCTAATGATAAATGAGGCTTTTCATAGTTCACACCAGGCTTGATGTGGTAACAGTAATGTATTAAAAAAACAGATGAAGATGTTCTAAATTTACAACGGTTGTATAAGGTAACAGAAATATTATGGTCTGAAATTAAACATTTAATAATTCAAGCCCAACAGAGATCGAGCCTGAAAATGTGCAACAGCGCGGTCTAAGAACCAGTTCCACAATGCATGCTGGCATAAGATTGCGTACATTGATCAAGTAATTTTCTGATACTATTACTGATATAATTGTCTTCTCGAACCAGTTCAATATATGCACTATGCTCAACATATAACATGTTCATAAGGGCCTTCAATATTCGTACCACTCTATTCAACAGATAACCCTCTTCAACTTAATTCAAACCCTTAATTCAAACATAATTTCACAAAATTTCAAATTCAATCGCTCAATCCTAACCCTGAATTAACAAATTCCACAATAAACCTTAAATTTCACAAAAAAAAAAGAGGTTGCAGATCCAAATTGAAGGAAATGGGAAACCCGAGCTTCAATAGACAAATCTCAAATCTAAGCAAATAAAAACCCCAAAAAACTCGCAACAAAATGACTCCTCAAAGGAGATCTAAAATATGGAACCATATATACCTAAAGAAGTTGCAGTGAGGTGCAAGTTACCACCTGTAGAGAAGTTATTTGCGCCGTCGCTTCGATTTTTGCTCTAGGGTTAGGGTTTTCGGTCCTCAGAGAGAGACAGCAGAGGAGAGTTTGTGCTCGGTGCTCCGGCTCAGAGAGAGAGACAGCGGGGGAGGGTTTGTGCTCGGTGCTCAGGTAAGAGAGAGAGGGGGATGTTTTGGGTTCTCGGTGCTCGGTAGAGAGAGGGGACGAAGGAAATGGCGGAGAGGGTTTTCTTTTTTCTTACGTGTAGAGAGAGATTTCTGGCGTTTTTTTTTACAAAACTCTATCTCATCCATGTGTCAATACGTGTGGCGAGTACATTTCTAACTAAATTTAGACTTCTACATCTAAAATAAATACAGTCAATCAAAAGAAAATAGATTATTTAATTGGAGAGCTCATATTAAATCCGAAAATTCATCTTTCAATCTCAGTCGTTGGCGGATTAGGACATCCAACGTGCTTAATAATGGAATGGAGATATTAATAAAAATGTCGGCTAGAAGGTCCCACGGCCGTCTCATTTTTTTTTTTTTTTTGAGGAAGGCGTCTCATTTGTTAGACCAGTTTTGATGGAAAAAGTTACGCCAATCTCGAGAGAAAATCCGCCATCCGATCAACTTTGCAAATCTTTAATATGATAATGAAATCTTTTGGATTCCTCCCTCTCCATCCACGTGCTCTTTACCGTTGGAAAGGTATTATTGAAGACCGCTTTTATAATTTCAAATTTTAAACCCTCCTCTCCGCAAATTCGCCAAACCTCTCGATTTCTCTAAACAAACGCTGCCTACTCCCCAAATCAAAAGCAAAAAAACAAAACAGAGAAAGAATCAAGAAAGCCACGATTAAAACCAAGACATGGATGATGAATCAGCGAAGAAGCAAGAACCCACAAAAAACGAAGCCCTAACACCGACCGCCTCAAGCAAAACCCCATCGTCAGGAGCAGGTCCCGGTTCCACCAACTCCTCGTACTACCTAGGTTGCCGCAAGGATGCCAACTGTCACTGTGAGATCTGCCTGGCGAGCATAAATGCCACCCGCGATCTCATGTCCCGTACCTGCCTCTCCTCCAAGGATCGATCTCGGCCATTCATTCCCTTAAGCCAACGGGCAGCCTCGCCGCAGACCCAATCCACTGTTACTGCTCCAATGACTCCGCCTCTGTTGCGATCTACTGCAAAATCACGCCCATTTAATGGAAAAAAGGTGGACAAGCGAGAGAGGTCTCGTAGTGTTGTGGGTTACCGGGCTATGGGTTTTGTTGCTTTGACCTTGGTGCTGTGGGTTATGGATTCGGGCTTGCTGTTGAAATGGTTTGGGCCTCAGTTTGAAAGGGAAGTAATGGGGAGAATTGGGGAGGAATCACAGTTTCTTTCGGGAGATTTGAAGGGGAGAGTCGGATTTGTTCAAGAGAGGCTTAGGCCATTGGTTAGAGATGGTGCGACGGTTAGAGATTGTGGAGCCCACAAGTCAGTCTGGGAGTTAAATCAGGTTTCTTTTGTCATTCTCTCATATTTTCCAGGATTAACTGTCTAAATATGTTGTAGCTATTAGCTATATGTTAAGAAATTTGTTAATTAATTGTAATTATCTAACTAATTTATCCAGCAGAAGTAAAATTAATCTTAGCAGCGTACATTTTTTTTTATTTCATGACAGTAAAATTAATCTTGAAGTGCCTTTTATTTAGGTTTTTTTCTTTTATCTTTGCTTTAATTTATTTTTAATGTAACAGGGAGGAAGTCAATTCTTCCACTGGAGGTGTGTGTTGTATGAATCAATGGCAGAGGAAGTGAGCATTTGGGGAAGCCCTCTAAGAACCTCAGGTCTACTGTCAACGACCTTCTCCAGTCGGCACCTTACTATTCTCTCTGGTAAAATTACCGAGGTAATTGGAACTGACATTCTTATTTCTCTTCTAGCAGAAATATCTTGCTCACCCTTAATTTCATATGTGAAATGCCAATTTCTGTCAACCTTTTTATTGCTATATCAACGATAATTATCCGATACAATTAGGATTTTGTAATGAAAAAGGATAAGAATACTAGATGTCAGTAATGGCAGGTATGAAATGGGTACATGTAACAACTTAATTTCAATTTGGGTTATTGAGAGTTAATTGGTTTAAAATTTCTAGCTAGGGAAAAACATGAAAATCACACATTATAGGATAGGTACAGTAGTATATACTGGTATAAATCAGGTACTGGTATAATAATCTTGGCCTTAAATTCTCTGATTGACAGTGAAATCAGGTACTGGTATAATAATTGGCCTTGAAATCTCTAGCTAGGGAAAGATATGAAAACCACACATTAGGATAGGTGCAGTAGTAGATACAGGTTAAATCAAGCAGTGGTATAATAATCTCTGGCCTTAAATTCTCTGATTAACAGTGGTAATTGGCCTGGAAATCTCTAGCTAGGGAAAGACATGAAAACCACACATTAGGATAGGTGCAGTAGTAGATATGGGTATAAATCAGGCAGCTGTATAATAATCTCTGGCCTTAAATTCTCTGATTGACAGTGGTCGGACGGGACACCAGTTCCTACTCAGAGAGGTAGAAACAGCAGCTCATGGACTTGCGGGAAGTGGACTTATGCTGCAATTCAGCTCGATCCAGAGACGTGGGTTTTAGAGTATAGGAGGAATGCCTTCTTTGAAGGGCCAAGAATCCCCGCAATTTGTGAAATGATAATGTTTAAAATCTCAGAAAAGGTTAGGAGACTGAAACGGGGATTGTTTTTGGGATATCATAAGGTAGGTCAAATTGTTCAACCCACTTAGAGTTAATTAGCTGAAATGCCATTGAAGCTTTTTTTTTTTTTTTTTTTTTTGGGGTGTGTGTGTTGTGGGGGGGGGGGGGGGGGGGGAGGTTGGGGTGGGTGAGGGGGGATCAAATGAGTTTGATTTGTATATTGTTGGTCTTAGTCTCATTTCGTGTGAGATTTTTGTTAAAATTGGCTGTCAGTGACTGAGATATTGACTTAAAGTTTGAGGATTATGATTCAGTGAGGTTGCTTATAACTTGATACTGAAGAAAATGAATCTGTACCAATCTGATTTGTATATTGGTCTTAGTCTCATTTCGTGTGAGATTTTTGTGAAAATTGGCTGTCAGTGACTGAGATATTGACTCAAAAATGGATCTTTACCAATCTGTACTGATAATTGCAATATCAGTACAGAGTAGATCTATACCAGCTAAAAAATTACCCATGCGATTAATGTAGATAAAATCATCTTATGCATAGATTAGTTCTAAGTTATACGGATTAACGGTCTCAAAAAGGTTATGTAAGTAATTAGAGGTTAGTAGGTTACATTTTTGGTTGGAGAACATGAACAGTATTGAGATTTTGCTATGGTGAAAAAGGGTAGATATTTTTTTTGTGTCTGAGGTTATTTGTCCCAAATCAATCTCTAATTTCAAGTATAAAAATGCAGACTAACAAATGGTTTTCCAATTTATGGTTCCCCTCACCAAATTTACTTCAATTCATTGTGTCCCCCGAACATTTTTTTTTGTTTACTTATTTTATCAATAAATAATGTCACGGTTCACACAACAAAAGTAATATAATTACCTCCGCAATTGGGCAATCATTTGCAAAAATAAAGTAGCAATAAAATTTTAATAACCATAAGACAGGAACATTGAAAGAGATGTAGTTTTTGTATTATTGTTAACAATATCAAAGTAAATAACATATGCTTACGATGATATATCTTGTCCCAAATAAAACTGAATAATACAAGACATTCTTGGTACATTTGCTTATTGCTGTAACTGATTTCCATGATCACTATAAGCTTTCTTAAAACTAAAATTTGTTATCTATTAAAAAAAATCATCGTGCATAATTCTATTTTTCAAATATACCTTTTATAAAATTTGAAAAATGGAAATACAAATGGAAATTGGAAACAACATTTCTATTCACATAAGAAATACAAATGTACAATAGAAAAGAAAAACAGGACAACTAAAATAAGGGGGGGGGGGGGGGGGGGGGGGAAACACAAAGGGGTCTTTTTATGTTACAAATTCCCTGAAAAACCATCATCAGCTACTCCAACCAACACACACAAAAAGGGAAAAATTAAGAAATCTGAATCCAAATACAAGTAAGAAGGCGTGAAAATGACTTGCATAGTTATAATAGAAGTACATAAGTCATTTAGGAGGAATCGGTGGCGTTCTCATGAGCATCGAATCAAATTCAGTACTATTCCAGAACAGAGTCATCCGATCCGCATCAAATTCGTACACACTGACAGCTCTTACCGGACATCGGACCGACCTCCACTCCCAATTAATAACCTAAGAACTATGAATTAAAGGACGTCGCCTAGAAGAAGCGCTTCTCAACATTTGCCGCATCCCTTCCGCAACCTGGAAAGCCGGATTTGAGTTGAACTTGCCACAGAATGACATGTGGGACCGCATGGCATCCTCGATCTTTCCCGTACCGGCCTTGCTGACCTCATCTTTCACCGACTCTGAACAGAGACCACACAACCACCTGCCGCCGAAATCGGCTCTGACATTGCTTATGTAGTCTTGGGTACAATCTTCTGTTAGCCCACAACAGTCACATTTCGCTGATTCTATCTCCATTGCACATGAATCATACGAATTTGCTTAATTATTTGAAATTTTGATGGAGGTTCAATTTGAAGATATTGCTCAAAATTGCGTTGGTTGTAGCAATGGGGTAGACTGAAGAGTCTACTTAAAGATATATAGGCTCACACTAATTAATTAAACGGATAAGATCTTTTCTTTAAGCAGTTGTGTACTATTCGTTTTAAGGGCATTAATTAATTAATTTTAGTTTGCTTGATGACGATTGATGGAAGTCGGTGTAGGAAGGATCTAAGAGGTTCTATTTTATCATAAAATGTTGCATGGGATCTTTTATAGTAGTGATATTGAAGCCGCATATACTGATACATATTTTGGAAGAAAAATAATCTTTGACTGAGGTGTCAAGGAAGTTAAAAAGTCACAATTCAGCACGAGTATCGGTTACGTGCTATAATTACTTGTATAATTACTTGTGTGATGTAATTATTATTTGAAAAATTGACATGGTACGTGTACTGATTATGTGTTGTAATCATTCGCATCACGTGATGATTCTTTGAAAAATTAGCAGTGTACAGCACTGCACACGAACTGATCAAGGCACGTAATTGACATACATAATGACTGTTAGATCTCGATCAAATGGTGAATTTTGAATAAAGTAATTTTAAGAAAATAGTTAGATGTAATAAAAACGTGACAAACATGACCAAATCACATTTCGACACAATACGCTAGTCACGACATGACTAATGTGTTGTAACTATTTCTTTAAATTTGATTCCGACACAACATGAAAAAATCTGACTTAATCACAATAAAACACAGTATATGATCCAAATCACGACACTGCAGATATAAATTTACATTCCTATATGTCAAGTCTGTGCGTGTAGTTAGAATTGAGGATGATGAGCATATATGAGTAGGGTGTTCATTGGGTCCGGTTTAGTCGGTTTTGAATCGAACCGAATTAGTTTGGACCAAACGGTTTAGTTTAATGATTCGGTTCGGTTTACTTTTTAAAACCGAATTATAATTTCGATTCGGTTCGGTTTGGAAATTTTCAAAACCGAAATAACCGAACCGACCGAACTTTTATATATTATGAATTTGGTCCAGACCTCCCCAGTTTATTTCTTAATCGATTGCTCTAAATACTTTGGTTTATTTATTAATATACTTCGGTTTATTATAAATCAATTGCTTTAAATAAAAAAATAATATATTTTGATTTGAACCTAACAAATCGAACAATACTAAATCAGTTCGGTTGCAATGCTAAACCAGTTAGGTTCAGTTTTATTTTAAAAATTAAATTATTACTTTAGTTTGCCTAGTTCAGTTCGGTTGAAACCGAACAAAACCGATGAACACCCCTATTAATATGAGACCAAATATTTATTGGCGTTATCGTTTGTTACTTATTTTGTCAATAATAGACGAGACTTTTTTTTTTTTTTGAAGAAAAATATGAGTCTTGCCCACATTTGATTGATAGAATATAAGTACAAAGTTTGTACCTAATGTTTACAAACACACGCAACCTATAACTGTACAAAGTTTGTACCACATTTGATAGACGAGACTTTACTAGCTAATAGTGCTCATATAACTATACAACACACGCAACCTATAAAGGCAATCACCACAGAAACCGACCAATTAATTAACAAACCAATTAATTATTTTTCCTTTATGCGCGTTAGCAAGAAATGAGAACAATCAGCGTCGTAAAAGGGCCCGTTCATTTTTTTTTTCTTTTTTGACCGCACTTTTGTATTGGTTGCATTTGCACAAGACAACTGTACGTAGTACAATCAATTTGCTCCGCGGTCGGCCTTTCTTCTCTCTTTTAAAATTTTCTCAAGTTTTCACATTTAGGCGAGACAAGTAGCTATATATCTCTCTTGAAATAAAAAAATAAAGGTCTTTGTCATTTTATCTTGTTTTTGTAAATTTTCGTATATATCTTAACTTGATAGTTACGTGTTCGATGTTCTCACGACAATTAATTTGACTGGACTTAATTTATCGTGTTAAAGGATAAATATTAGAAAAAAATTAAAGATCTATTTCAAAACTCGGGGTGTGAAAATTATTTGACTTGTTCACAAGTATGATGTGATATGGTAAAAAGAGGATGAAATCTGTCCCGTTGAGGTGGTTCGTCTGATCTAGAACTAGCAAAAAAAAAAATAAGTTCATAATTTGTGGTTGGTTCGATTACGGTTTAGAAAAGACTCGTAATTAGTTCGTTTGGCAAATTCAGCTTATTATTAACGAGTTCGAGTTTTATCCAACTCGGCTTGTGCGAATTCAGTTTGTTTCTCAGTTCGTTGTAAAAAAATAAATAAAATTTTAAACAAAAATGGTTAGAAGAAGGAGACCACAACATCAAATATTTTCATACTATTGTCACTCA
Source organism: Carex parvula (assembly GCA_025461045.1). Taxonomy (NCBI): domain Eukaryota; kingdom Viridiplantae; phylum Streptophyta; class Magnoliopsida; order Poales; family Cyperaceae; genus Carex; species Carex parvula. The sequence goes on from JAJGRW010000035.1 coordinate 37,203, forward strand.
TAGATAAAAAAAAAAGAATTTAATAAATACCCTAGAAATTGAGGGACAAGTTTCTCACAATCTACAAGATATACAAAAACACATGAGTGAGGCTACGGTGCTATGCATAGCACGGATGGGGTCTGTGCTACGACTCAAAATTTGACTTCTTAAAATTTTAACGGTCGATCCGAACCGTTCAACATGATTATAAAATGAATATGTACTTGCAAACCAAATTTTACATTTTTTTGAATTTTTTTACTATTTTTTCGAAAATCACTTGATCTGAACATTCTGGACCATCCAAAAACAACCTATCTAAAAAAAATAGTAAAAAAATTCGAAGAAATGTAAAATTTGGTTTGCAAGTACATATTCATTTTATAATCATGTTGAACGGTTCAGATCGACCGTTAGGATTTTGAAAAGTCAAATTTTGAGCCGTAGCACGGACCCCATCCGTGCTATGCATAGCACCGTAGCCTCACTCAAAACACATTATGTCATATTACAAAGATCTTTTAGAGACACCAGGTAGTAACTATGCCACCTTAGATAGTGAATTTTGGAACCCTGAAGATAAATTGACCTTAGCAGAACTATCCCAATTAGAAGTTCCATTCACAGAACAGGAGATTAAAAAAACTATCTTTGACTCTGAACCAAATGATGCACCAAGACCAGATGGTTTTTCCTTTAAGTTTTATCAACTTTTTGGGATCTCATAAGATGATTGATGATACTTGCACGTTCCTTCTATAATCATACACTTATCTAGACAAGTTGAACAAATCTTGTATTTGTCTGATTCCAAAAGAGAAGGAAGTTTCTCATATTAGAAAATTTAGACTTATTAGCTTAGTTAATTGTAGTTTTATATTTCTTTCTAAGACATTAACTAATAGGTTAGAAGGAAGTATGCAAAGATTGATTGATAAAAGTCAATTAGCATTCTTGAAAAAATAAATGTATTTTAGATAATGTAGTTCTTAGTCAAGAAATCATAAAGGTAGACTTTGAGAAGTCATAAAGGTAGACTTTGAGAAGGCTATGATAAACATTCATGGGGATTACTTGTTGGAGAGCTTTTGGAGATAAATGGATCAAATGATTGAAATTTGGTTATATAACTCTCAGTCTTGTATCCTCATTAATGTGACACTCACTGAATATTTTTATTGTAAGAGAGGTGTTAGGCAAGGTGACCCATTGTCCCCCTTCCTCTATATATTGACAGCTTGATACACTAGGAATTTTTTTTCACAAAGGCAGACAAGCTAATATAATTAGAGGTTTGGGACCACCATGTATAGATCAAAAAGCTATTACTAATTGTCATTATGCAGATGACACCATACTGTTCTTGCAAGCTAAGGAGGAAGTTGTGCAAGCAGAATGGTGGGCTATGTTAGCTTTTGAAGTTATATCTGGCATTAAAATGAATTTTGGAAAAACCGAAATGTACCCTATTAATTTAGATACGGACAACCCTTCAGATCAGATCTTTCGATGTCATTGGAGGTCTTTTCCTATTACATATCTTGATTTACCTTTACACAACACCAAATTAGCTACATGTGATTGGAATTTTTTAGTAGATAAAATTGAACACAAGTTACAACACTGGAAAGGTCAGATGCTTTCTAGTGGAGATAGATTAACTATGCTTAATTCAGTCTTGTCAGCCATACCCCTCTATACACTATCTATATATAAAATTCTCAAAACTGTCTTAGCTAGAATTGATAAAATTATAAGGAGACTCTGATTGTTCACAAGGCACTGAAACATCCAAAAAAAGATATGCATTTGATCGATGGCCCCAGGCTTACATTGCAAAACAGTGTGGAGGTTTAGGCATTTTAGATTTACACTTAATAAAAATATTTCTTTACTGCTCAAATGGTTATGGAAATTAAAGGAACTCTCTTACACTAGCATGTGGGAAACTCTGATTGTTCACAAATATTATTCCAATACTAAGACACCTTTCTCCCCATTTTAGAATGCTATAGTGAAATTAGAATCCTTATGTACAATTAGCTTTAGATATGAACTAGGGTCCAGTCTACAATTTCTTTATGGCATGACTTATGGTTTGATACTTGTACATTAGCACATCGATTCTCTCAAGTGTATAGGTTGTGTACTAATTCAAATGTTTTACTCATTAAGGCCATCCAATCTCAAGGTAGAGTGGTGAGGTTTTGAGAGATACTGATAGGCATCAATCAACATGACTGGCCTGAACTATTATTTATTCTAAGTCAGGTTTCCTTTACTCATTTACATGATAAGCTCACTTGGAGATAGGAAACCACAGGGAGGTTTTCAGTTCAATCTTTATACAAATTTTTAAATTTTAGAGGAGTTACTATATCACAATCTTTTTTGTGGTGGAAACTGGGTGTCCCACCCAAAATCAGAGTGTTTATGTGGTTATTAAGTAATAATAAAATTCTGACTAATGATAATCTCATTAGGAAAAAGTGGACAGGAGATCCACAGTGCGTATTGTGCTCTCAGGAGACTGAAACTGCCAACCATCTGTTTATAAAAATGCCCCAAAATACAACAAATTTTATTCTGATTAGGCAAAACTCAGCTTCATATGTACCCATGGTCAAATTGTCAGGATATCATACATTTTTCCAATTCAATGAGGGCTACAGATCAACAGACATTTTTGTTAGTTTACAGTGCCATGTGTTTGACAATTTGAAAATATAGAAATAATATTATCTTTAACCAAATTACACACAAGTCAGCTAGAAACATTATTTTACTTATTATCTCTTTGGTTGAATATCGGACAGGTAATGTGAGCAAGAGGCTTAAAGAAGCAGTAATCTTATGGCTACCAGAGACATCGGACGTGATTCCACTCAGCTCACTCCCACCTGAAGATGCAATGCTGGAACTAGAAGATTCAGTACCAGTGTGTCCTCCAGAACCATGAAGAAGATCAAGAAATATAGTTTCCGAATTTTGTTTTGCATTGTTGATTTCCAGCCCCCATTATGAGAGGCTTAGTGCTATTTTCTTTTGCTGCATTATGGATTGGTATTAGCCAGTTGGTGATACCTCTAGGATTTATGCTTTCTCTCAACTTGGGTATTTTGTTTTGGCGCAAATATTAAGGATATATGCGTGTAACTTAACTTTGTTTCATTAACATGAAACGGATTTTTTGGTTTTTTTCCAACAAAAAGAAGTAAATGAAATTATTTTTTTGACATTTTTACTATATTTATCTGTGTTCATCATAAGATGATAAATTTGTTGACAAAAAAAATTAACTAGCTTTCTACGCAGCTCACATCACAAAAAAGCTATTAACGAACTAGCTCAGCTTGTTATGGTATGACTCGGATTCAATCCTGATGAGCGCTTTGCATTTCGCAGAAGTTACTTGAAAAAAATATTTTTGAACTTTTAATGTCAGAATTAGTTTATTTATATTAACAACATTTTCGAGGGTCTCATTGGTCAACGTTGCCCACGTTCAATCAACGATTAGCCTACTTGGGCTCCTGTGCAAGACTTAAAATCTAGAGTGGAAAAAACGTGCCGTGCCGTGACTTTGGTCTCGTGTTGTATCGTGCCGTGATCAAGTTAATTTTTTACGTACTGTGCCGTTTCATGACCAAAATATCAAGGGGTGGTCATGACATGCGAATGGTCACGCCACGGAGTCACGTCGTGTTTAAACGTGCCATGACCATACGTGACTCGCGTAACTCGCGTGACCATTTAATCATAATTTATGTTAGTTTATTCAAGATTCACCATTAAATCAATATCTAATGGTCCTAATTACATGTGACTCGCGTAACTACGTGTCGTGCCGTGCCGTGACTAAATCTTTAACGTGCTGTGCCGTACCGTGCCAAAGTTTCGAAAGATGAGCACAACACGCTAATGGTCACGGCACGGAACACGCGAGTCACGGTATGTAACTAACAGGCGTGCTGTGCCGTTCCTTGCCGTTAATCGTGTCGTTCCTTGCCGTAACTGTGCCGTTTCTTGCCGTAACCGTGCCGTTCTGTGACGGAGCCAGCTCCGCCGTGCTATTTTTCCCACTCTACTTAAAACCCAAAATCCCTCATGTCCTGCAGAGGCTCATCATGATCCACATTTCAAACGAATCCGGTCCATTAAGATCCACTTTTCATACGGATCCGGTCGAAAATTTTAACCTTTCTTTTCGTGCCAACTTTTCACCGAGACTGAGACAAAACCCTAGTCCTTGCTCTTGTACTCGATTCTCTCGAATCAATTTGGCCCCTCCAAATACAAACAAATTATAGCCCTCGTGAAGTTCGTGTTTCAGGAATTGGGAATGGAGGAGAGTTTGGTCGAAGAATCCGAGAGCGGAAACGCTTGTACGGACGAGGCGGCTCCGGCGCTCATCGCCGTCCATCCGACGGAGAGCTCTGTTGTCGTTGCTGTTGGATCCGAGCTTCGCGTCTTTGATCTCAAGTCAGAATTTCTTATCCTCTATCCCCGTTGATTTCGATTTTTGGAGATGTTAATAGTAAAAAGTTGAGGCTTTGAGCTGATTAAGTGTTAAGTAGAGCGAGAGATGTGCGAATTTTCCTATTCAGGAAATATCACTTGTACTTCCGCTAAACATAAAAAAACGAAAACCATTTTTTTCGCATTTACATTTAAAGATGTGCATAGACTCCTTCTATGGCCGTTGTTCTTTCCTATGCAATTGAGGAAGAAAAGAACAAGCTTGTCCACTATTGGAGAATTTAGGAGAGATATTTGTCATGTTTGTATCCTTTATCATATTTCATATAGTTTCGGTCTCGGTTTATGATATACCTATTTTGATATTTTGTTGAGGAAGTATTTCTTAAATAAATATGACGCTGGACCTGTGTCCTTCAAGTGGCTATTTAGCTCTGTAATATAGATTTGAATAATTTATGCTATGGTTTTGATAGTTTGTTCAGTTGTTTTAGTATTCAATTACAATTATCTTTCCATTTTTTTTGTACCAAATCAGAGAAGACTGTGCAGTTTCTCCAGTGGATGACTTGGGCGGGCCCCACCACTCAGCCTCCATAAGAGCTATCAGTTTTAGTTTTGACGGTGAATTGTTTGTATCTGCTGGTGATGACAAAATTGTCAAGATATGGAAGACCGGTTCCTGGAACTGCATTCACACCATGTAAGTGATCATGTCCTTGAGCATGAAATGTCATTTTGCAAGAAAATATTATTTTATTTTATCTGTGTTTTGTTTATTTTTATTTTAACAGTCAATCTGAGAAGAGGGTTAGTGCAGTTTCTATTAGCCAAGACAGTGGGTACGTAACTTTTGCTGATAAATTTGGTGTCGTATGGATAATGAGCTTGAAGGAAGATAGAGATACGGAAGCTGTACCAATTCTAGGCCATTATTGTAGCATTATTACTAGCATGGTATTATTTCAAAATCACGTTTTGTCATATTTCTGTCAATATATTTTTTTTAATTATTGAATAACCTGTTTAGAATTTCTTGTGTTCTTTCAGAAGTTCTCTCCTGATGGAAGATTTATCGCAACAGCTGACCGTGACCACAAAATTCGTGTATGGAAGCACTTGGTTTCCATGTTTATAATTACTTGAGTTGTGCACTTTTGTTTAAGCATATGATATTATTATCTGACTGATGTCACTTTTTACCATTTTCTAATGAATGTTTAGATCACTGTATTCCCAAGAAATGCTTTGAAAGGCTGCGCACGAAATACAAAGTTTCTGCCTTGGACATACTGAGTTAGTTCTCTATTCTTCCATTGTAGTTATATTTTTTATTTAAGTCTAATATTTTATCAAAATACAAAGGCATCCAGTATTTCCGCGATATCTGATTTGTAGCTTAAGGCAATGGTTAGGGATTTAGGTACTTTCTGTTACTTGTAACTTGTGACAAAGCTAGGTACATTAAATGTTTTGTTATGCTAGGTAAATGTTGTCCTGTCTTATTTTTTGTTTAGACTTAACTTTGCTACTTCTGGTGATGCAAATCGGATGGTACAATAATGGCTGTAAGAGCTGTTGTGTTATTATCATGATTGTATATTTCATGATATTAAAGGTGTTGATCAACTTCTATATCTTTTAGTTCAATTTATTTATTTTTATTTTTTTGTTATTTTGTCTTCTCCCCAGTTTTGTGTCATGCCTTACCTTCGTGTGCATTCAGGATCAAAGCAAGGGGTTCCTCTTATCAGGCGGTGGCGACTTAACTGTATACATCCTTTTATTTTATATTTGGAGTTGGACTAGGGTGCTACGCATATTTAATGGCATGTTGTGCTACAACCTTCAAAACCTATCGTATAGGCTTCAGACACAAATCCAAACTGTTGAAACCAATATATTCACGAGTGATGCGATTACTTGCAAAATTATAAATTTTCAAATTCATTCAATATAAAGTCGAGCAGTCAAAAAGTGATGAAAAATGTATGCTTAAAATTAACTTGCAAACCTTCTTCTTTTGTCCGCTTGACTTATACTGAATGAATTTGAAAATTTTGCATGTAAACTCATCACTTGTCAAAATTGATCAGTTTCAATGCTTTGGATTCATCATATGAAGCTTATTCGATAGGTTTTGTTGATCGTAGCTAAACATGTCACTAATTACACAAAGCACCCTATCCTAACTCTTTTATATTTGTTGACAAATATCCTGTTTACTACTACATTATCTTAGAATGAGGCGTGTGTGTGCGTATTGGGGTGCAAATTAATTACCCACTCATGAACAGTGCTAGGTTGTTAATCAAGCTAAGTAGTTTAAGCCTGTCCCTTACCTCAACCTTTCAACTTGCTTTTTATAAATATATTGTGTTAGTAGTTTTGAATTTTTAATGCTATATTGTCATTTGTTACTTAGGTTCGTCTATGGGACTACTCTAATGGGACGCTTCTCTATACATGTGCACTGGGCAACGAGGTAATTTCATGCTTCCTGCAATACTTTTCTCCTTCCTAAATATTATATCCATGTTGGTTGGTACCTATATATGAGATGACAAATGGCAAAAAAAAAATATATTCTCCTTTCTTCTTGAGGTACTAATTTTTGTATTCAGGCAGGAATTTTAGAAACAAGCGAAATAGAGGAGAACAACAAAACAGCTGTGACAGATATATGTGCCTCGTCTGATGGTTCGCTAATTGCTGTAGCAGTTCAGAGGTAAGTTTGACTTGTAATAGAGGATTAATATTTTTAAATTATTAATCTACAGTATGCTTTTCATGGATTACTAGCTGGATTTTGTTATCATATTCTCTTCATTTGCTAATATTTGAGATGTCAGGTGTTATTTGCAAATTCATTTAGTAGGGTTTGATTCCGCCAAGGAAAGTGATGATAATGCATGAAAGGCATTATGAGATGATATGTTTGTTTTAGCTGTTATTTGATTTTGTAATGCAGCTATAATGGTGTAATGTTGCTATCTTGTGACTTCTCAGCTAGAACCCTGTCTTTTGTCAAGGTGAGATATTTTTAATACGGACAATTTGTGGCAATATTACTACTAATTAGTTAAGAAAGGATCACGTAGCACTTTAATTTATAGTTTAGGTATTAAGTTTTTGAATTAAATAATTCAAAGACTGCATTTACTTTTCCCAACATATAGAAGACAAGATGCACTTTATCCCCGATCTAAAATATGCGAATAAAGAGCTAATTTGCACATTGTCCCTTTAATTTGTAGTCTGGTTAATATTTTGTTGTCTCTCTCTCTCTCTCTCTCTCCCTCTTTAAATTCTAAACTGCCATGGTTCTCTTTTGCAGAAAGTTCCGATGGAGAAATCATATATACCTACAAGTTTAGCACTTGTTTCATCAAAAGAGCACTTGTGGACAGTTATGGGTGCATCCAATCTGTCTTCTTCAGATCTTAGTAATAACGAGGAACAACTATTGACGCGTGTGAGAATTGTATCCTTTATCCAAAAGGATTTGTCGGATGCTTGCAGTCGAGACCCTGTACTGTTGGAAGACAGCCAAGTGCCAGGTGGAGAGAAGCTGCTAATGCAGTTACAAGGAAGTCTAGATGCCGCAACTCAAGAAGCAGCATTTGCAGCTGCAGCTGCAGCCGTGAGAACTTCCTTGCAAAATATGATGATAAAGAAGCAGTACTCAGTTGAGAGAAGGGAATTAAGGAAACGCAACAGGAATGATAAAAAGATTAAGAGTTAGTACTTTTTGTTTTTCTGTGGAGAGAATGCTTGTGTTTTCTTTGGAGAGGGAATATGTTTGTAATTGTAGGGGTAGATGAGATATTTTCAAAGTTTTGTAGGGGTACTTAGGAAATTAGATTATGATATAAAACAAATTCTAGGTAGCACATGCTTAGTTTGTGATTTTGTCACAGGGATAAAGTGGTGGCCTTTTTTTATATGAATGTTATGTGCCTATTCATGCAGGAATAATTTTGGTTTACTGTGTGAACTGATTACTTTTAATTTTAATCCTGAAAAATGGATTTGTCCAAAGTTTTCCTTAGATATGAATGTTGTTACATAGAGCATATAACAAGAGTAGTTTTTCTGGTATGGTTGTGCAATTTGCTGTTGTAATTGAAGTACTAAATCAAAATCGAGTTACTCAGATGTCAGCACAGATTAAAGCCAAGGAAATGTAACACAACTAAAAGAAAAAAATAAATAACAAAATAAAGTAGATAGAACTGATGTCAACTCTTCTTACAACTGGTATTTAGACATGGCAAATTGGATGAACAAGTTCACATACTGGCTGATACAGGCTGATAAGGTACTGTACTGAGTTTTGCTTTCCTTGGTCCTTGGCATGGTATCAACTCACAAGTAATCATGCCAATGGGACTTGCCTGTCATGAGTTTACCGTGAACTAAAACAGGGCCTCGTGATATCAAATATATTAGCATCTCTTATCAAGCAGGAAACCTATTTGTGCAAAACTTTAATAAAGAGCAAGGTCCGTACAATGCTAATGGCTAAAAAAATGGTTTTAGTTCTCTTGTTAGCAATTGCTTTCATGACTAAATCAGCTGAAGCACAGTTACCAGATTGCTACTTCCAGGAAGTGAACTTAGTCCCGTGCTTGACAGTTGGAACGGCTGGTAACACAAGTGAGGTCTGTTGCCGGGCATTGAACCAAGCACTCAGTATTGGCCAGAGGTGCGCGTGCTCAATCATGTTCTCAACTAATCTCTTTTTAGATTTGAGAAATCCCGTTCCAACTTCACCGCACGGAATTGAGCTTCCTGGCTGCAATCTTTTGATGCCTTCCCTGTCAGCTTGTCAAGGTTAAACCTTCTATTTTAAAAAGGAAAATGTGTGTGTTTGATGTCATATCCTCTCAATTACTGTTTGACAATTTGCAACTGCTCTCTCAAACACTATGCATATCTTTTTCTTTTTTTGTCTTTTTTTTTTTTCGTCGTCGGGGGGGGGGGGGGGTGATGGAACTGAGTTTGTTTACATGGGCATATTTTAAAATATATTTTAAAGAGAGCGCACATGAAATATTCGGTCTCTTTTGAGAATATTAGGTCATGCTGAGAATTTCCAAAGGGAATGATGAGTCACGAGTACATCTTAAAGTATAAATTATTAATAATTTTTAGTTGTTTTATTTTTCTTTTAGATGTACTGCCTCTTACTATGACTCCACCTCCAGCAATTGACACAAATTCAACAGTTGCAACAATACCAAGTCCAATGGCAAGTGTTCTTGTACCAAACAGTACCCTTGATAATCAAGTTGTACCAATGAGAGAAGGGCAGGAGCCTATGGACCTGACATCACGATCGGGTTTCATCGATCAAACTGGAGCCTCCAGTTCGGAACAAATACAGATCATCAATCATGCGCTCTGCATAGCATGCATACTGATAGTGATATCTGGGCAAGCATTTCTTAGCTTGATCTAGGTCAGAACTAAGTTCTGAAATTTTTTGTTATGTTTTTAGTTGGTTACAGCAATCCAGCAATCCTCGTAAATAAAAAGTTATTGATTTTAGGAGGTGTAGAAAGCTCTTCTAAAAGCTATGAAGAATTATAGAAAGAATTAATATCTTTTTACTTGTACTTTTAACTAATTATAGAAATTTTAACAATTAAAAAACTTAATTGCGTCTGGATTGATACTTTTCTGTTTATTTTATTCTACCAACCAATACCAATTGATTACTTATATTTTATGGGCCCCTAATGGGTTATTTGGGCCTAAATATTAATTCCTAGTTTGACTTTTCATCAGGTGGATGTTATATTTCAAGCGGGACAAATGTTATAATTTGGTCCGACGGGTTTCACGTCCGTACAATCCGCTTTATCCGTGCGCACTGCTTTAATACGTGTGTGTTAGCTTCAATATTTGTGTGCACGATCCTAAAGCCGATCGGACGGACGAGGAACCCATTAAACTCAAATTTGAGTCCGAAGCTCATCGGACCCAAATTGGTTCGACGGTCAGTATCAACGAATCCGTATCCTCTGACTCTGAGATATCTCATATTTTGCGTGACTTAATCTCATCCGTTCATTGAATCCAACGGATAAGAATCACAACCTAATTTACTAATGCTGCCCACAAACCTCTAACCTGATCGATTTTCCCTCACCCCTCACCCCGCCTTCCTCCCTTTCTTTTCCTCCTCCCCTCTCTCTCTCGCTCACCCCCTCTCTCTCTCGTTCTCTTCTCCTTCGACCAGATCAGATGAGCTCTCGTGCTCTTCTCCTCTGCCCCGACCCGACACCGCCCACTCCACCCCAACCCAGCGCCTCCAGCAGCCCTCCAGCGCCCGCGCCCTCCGCCCATGCTGGGTATGGTCGAAACCTAATGCACTAGGTTTCTATTTCATTCTTGTGCTAACAACGGTATCGTCATATTTAGTGTGTGTTGTACTTAGGTTGTTTCAAGGAGTTCTAATCAGGGGCCATAATCAACGGTATCTTAGAGAGTTCTAATTAATTATTATTTTTAGGAAAAAAAGGGTGTTCTAATAATCAGTTTTCATCTTCATTTAAATATTGGAAATGATACTTGGATAATCATTTATATGAAGACTACAGTATTCTTTTTTACAATAGTGTGGTAGTATTTTATCTAACAACCGTAGCACTGATGTGCACCTGCCTGTGCCATTCCTATTGGCCCATACCAGTAGAATAAAATACAAAACTATAGCATCTGAAGTGATTTTATAAAGATTTTGGAGAAATTAAGTGCTCACTCTTATTAGATTATTAGATCAGATTGTTAAGAATGGACTTTTCTTGGCTATGCTAAAGCTACCTAAGGTTGTCATCTCTAATAGTTAACAACACATGCTTTTGAATTTTAGTGGTACTTGCACAATATAAATGAATATACTTGCTTCAATTTGTGTTTAGCATCACATGCAAATTCAATGATATATAAAGATTTGGGTTTGCATCAAATCCATTACATGCTACTTTGCTTCAATTTAAATGAACTTGAGCGGTGGAACAAAAATGATCGAATTACATGCTACTTGACGTAGAACCATTATATCAAGTACATAAAAAAACAAAAACAAGTCATTACATCAAAATCCATTAACTACATTACATGTAATTTAAAAAAACAACATAGCCGAATTACATGCTACATCAAAATCCATTACAACAAAGTCAATCATCAAAATCCATTAACTATATCAACTACATTAAATGCAATTTAATTACAACTTCAAAATTTACAAACTCAAAATTAATTATTATTCAAGAGATCTTTCATTAGATTATCTTCTCTGCTCCTCTTCCTCAAAAACTAAACGAACATCATACCGAAATAGATGAGTATATCTTCCCTGCTCCTGTAAATGAACATTAAGTGCAGAAAGTGAGAACGAGGAGAAAAATGAAAACTGGATGCTAGAGTTGAAGCAAGGGATAATGAATACACTTCCTTACAACAAAATTTATAAACTCAAAATTTAATTACAAAATCAGAATTAATTATCATTCAAAAGATCTTCATCCGATTATGAGTATAATTCCATTTCATCTACTTCACTTGTAAGGCAATTTTATAAAATTTCCCCAAATTTACATCTAACAAGATAAACAATAAATTTCATCAAAACATACGTGATTTTTGCCCCAGTACAGTCAGTTTTATGAAATTTTCATCCAATAAAATAAATTGAAACGTGACCAAGAATTTCTGCCCCAATACAGTCAATTTTATAGTTTATACATGATTTTTCATCCAATAAAATAAATTGTAAAACAACTATCTAATTAGCCCCTAAAGTTTCTGAAAATTAAAAATCAGAGACAACGAGATAGAGATAGAGGAAGAGCATACCAAGAATTTCTAAAAAGTAGAGCGACAGGAGCTTAGACGGTCCTCTACTGGAGACGCTTGTTGAGGGGTCGGCTGGAGCCACTGGGCGCAGGGCGCGAGAAAGGAGAGAGAGGGCGGGTCGGGGCAGAGGGGAATAGCACGAGAGCTCATCTGATCTGGTCGATGGAGAAGAGAACGAGAGAGAGAGAGAGTCTGGAGGAAAAGAAAGAGAGGAGATAAGTGTAGGTCCGATGCCCATCGGACCTAGTTTGGTTCCGATGGGCAGATCTACCGTAGGAGAACGGAGTAACTTGTGCGCACGAAACTTGAAACATATACGCACGGGTTTTAAAACATTCCGCACGAATCTAAAAGAAAATTGATGGTGATTAAACCCGTCGAACCGAGATAGGTCCGATGCCCATCGGACCTACTCTCAAGTCGAAAGAGAGGGAAACGCGGGGGGATCCATATCCTCCCCGGTACCGTAAAGATTCCCTTCACTTTACGGTTTGAGATTAACTCCCAGCCGGTTTGGGATTCGGGCTGACAGAGGAGGCAGTATTATTTGGGATTCGTGCCAAGTTAAAAAAGAACGGTCCAGATCAAGTAATCGTAAAAGATTCCCTATTACGGTACCGGGGGTGATGTGAATTCGACGCCGGGGGAGGGGTGAGGGAGAATCGGTCAGCTTAGAGGTTTGTGGGCAGCGTTAGTAAATTGGTTTGTGAGTCTTATCCGTTGGATTCAATGAACGATTGAGATTAAGTCACGCAAAATATGAGATATCTCAGAGGATACGGATTCAGTATCAACTCGGTTCATATACTCATTTTCATTTTACAAAAATAAAAAAAGATTAAAAGAACATTTAGACGAAAGGAATATTCTAAGCTCTGTTGCTTGAGCGAAATAAGGCAATGACAATGCCCGATTGTCAGTTCGTCCATTGATTTCCAATTCCTCTCTCTCTCTCCTTATATATAATATATATAAATTTAAATTTCCTCCCAATTTTTCCGCGATTTGGAAGAGAAGTTGATTCCTTTCTCCGCCGGAAAAATGGCAATGATGCGTGCTCTCCTTCTTCGCAAAAGCCTCTCCTCCTCTCCTCTTTTTCATGGTTCGTGCAATCCATTTTTTTTTCTGTGCTTAGGCATCTCTCTTCTTCGCGCCTTTCTCTTGCACACCAACTGTTTGTATTTTTGTCTAAGAGAACCATGCTGTCTCTACACCAATATATAGTCTCAGGGCTAACTCAGCTGGTAAAATAATATTTCGACCTGCCTCTCTCACTTATATACTTTACCAGGGACTAATAGTGTTTAAGTTTTGTTTAAACTGAACTGATTTGGAGTTCCAAAACAATAAATCGAGGTTAACCTGTAGACTGGTACAGCATTGGGTATCTATATTTTATTGTTCATCTAGCCATCTGATACAAAGATGAAATAAATCTAGTTTAATTAACTTAGCACATATTTTTGTCTTTATTTTAGATACCATGATCAGATCATGTCTGTTGAATATGGATTGCAATGCTTGGTTATACTGCCAGTTAAGTTCTACAAATAGCTACCACAGCTCCGCTAAGTTTGACTTGACTGATTTGACGTAAGAAATTCTTCTTTGAGTTTATTGCCAATAGAGAGTAAATACCTGTAATTTTTTTATATTTGCAGAAAATGACCTGATTTTACAAATGAATCCAAAAGTTAATCGACCATGCGTGGATTACCCCTCAGAGTGACCAGAAAAGTAAGAAAAGGAGTATATTCTGTAATGTCATAAAGATTTGGACAACTTTTCTATATTGAAAAAGAAAAAATGCTAAACGAAATGCTAAATTCACTCGGTTTCCTTCTCTGAGCCATATTGCGTATAAATCTGATTGCTGGAGGTTTGATATTAGTCAATGTGGTCCAAAGTTCAATAACATGCTTAATAAATCAATTCTTAAGCATGAATTTGTCATTTCTGATTCCTCGAGTTGGTGTTTTTTTACAAATATTAAAATCACGGGTCTTGTTGTGTATATGACTTACTGTTGTTTTTTCTTTCAAAATACCTATTTTTTTTGTCACTTGTAAGATTTCTGACATAGCACATGTACCAAGGATTACCATACTTTATCAATCCTTAGGATCTGTCTTTTGCTTCTTGAACTCAAACTTATCTTCTTCCTGTACTTTTCTTTTCATTGGTTTTTTTTTTTTTCCTAATCTGGGTCTTGAATGAGGCTTAATAGAGAAACCCTGGACAAGTTCAGGTGTTTGCCAAACTTTTCAGTAATTAATACAAATTAAGTGGGCATTTCGCCCCCTAACCTTCAAAAAAATAGTATCAGGTGTTTGCCAATTGTTGATTAATGTGCATCATTTGAAGTAAGTCCATGTAAAGGTTAGTATAGTTGACAATTCTTGGTCAATAGACATTTCTTAAATGCCACTTTCTCTTTATGACAGACAACCGCATTTATGGTACCCAAATGCTAGAAAAAAGAAACGCAATGTATTTTTACACATGGGTCCCACAAACAGCGGGAAGACATACCATGCACTCAAGCGGTTAGAGGCAAGTTCCTCAGGTATTACTACATTTTTTTTCTATAATTTCAATAAAAGCACGGAGGCTTCATTTGGTATTTGATAGTATGACAGTCTGTATGGTGCCAGCATAAGTTTGACTAATGAATTGATGAAATCTTTGCTTTTTTCTTATTCCCTATTTAATTCATTTCTTTCATCCCCCTGTATCCATTTTCACAATTGAGGTTAATGTGGTTTATGTTAGAAGAAAGGATTTTAAGTATACAATTGAGGGCTAAACTAAAGTAATTCAGTAAATTTGATATCTATAAACGGGATATCGGACCAGAGGAATAATGGTATCATATGGAAGAGATCTTTTTCCTTCAATTTTTCATTGTTACTTAAGAAATATCTTGAATTCATATTGATTTGAAACTTTGAGGGGCTGAGAGAGTGTCTAACATACACTAATGAAACATGTTGTTTTATCTAAAATTTATGAAAATACCTTTAAAGATATATGTCTAATATGATATTTTAGAAATTCAATGTATATAACACGGTCGGGTTGCATGTGCTTTTTTGGATCTGGGTGCATTCTGTTGGATTATTTAATTGTTGACACAGCTACTACCATACCGTCAGTGCTCCGACTCGATATGTGGAGTGAATGTTAAATTCTAGCTTGGAGTTTATAAAAATGGGTTATTAAACTTTGTGTACTTGAAATGGTGAAGGTCTGTATTGTGGGCCCCTGAGACTGCTGGCATGGGAGGTTGCACAGAGAATGAACAAAGCAAAGGTGCCATGCAACCTTATTACAGGTCAAGAAAGAGACGAAATCGACGGTGCCCAGCACACCTCAGTAACAGTTGAGATGGCTGATGTTTCTAGCGAATACCAGTGTGCTGTTATTGATGAAATTCAGGTTCCTTTTTTTGTCCTTTATATCTTGTTTTGCATGCCTTGTCGATAAGGTTGTGATATTTGGATATCTACCTGAACATTGCAAAAAAAAAAATGAGCCCAGAAAGTGCAAAGAACTTGCATAGTAGCATGCAGAATTGCCTAGAAAGAATGAAGAAATTGTAGAGTATCCTGACATAACTTTCCAATAAAAGTGACAACTGTTTGAATTGTTTGTCACTGTTAGATAACACCCGATGAAAAAAATGATAGAATAAAAAGATGAAGTAAAATAGAAAGGTTGAAAGTATTCATATTAGTAAAGTTATATATTTAGCTTCTACCTCCCCTCTGAGTTTGTTTTGATAGAATTTTTATATTTGCAGATGGTGAGTTGTAAAACAAGAGGATTCGCTTTCACCCGTGCATTGCTAGGGATTTGCTCTGATGAACTACATGTGTGTGGTGATCCTGCTTCAGTTCCTCTTATCCAAAGAATACTTGAAGTTACCGGTGATAATGTTCAGGTATTTCTCTTCCTTTAACAAATTATGATATGCCTAAAAAGATTGGCTATATAATCGTTATTCGTTAATTGATCTAAATGTAAAACCCTACTAGAGATTGAAGAAAAAAATGAAGAAGAGAAAATGGACAAACGTTTCCCAGGTTTATCCTGCACAAAAAAAATATTTATGCAAATAAATATGAAGTTACTATACCATTGTGAATTATTGTATTATATAAAACAAAATCAATTCTATTGTGATTAATGTGAAATGGAAGAACAGAAATGTTTCCTTCAGTTATGTAAAACCTCGAAATATGATATGCTTGTCAAAAGAACAAGAAAATATTATAAACGCAAAAACATATAAGCGCTCACATCTCCAATTCTCAAATGAAAATTTTGGCATGTTTCTCGAGTTTTGTAGTATTCAAGATGCAATTTACATTTCATGGGCATACGTGATTATTCAATTATCAAATTCTGCAGGGGATGCCACCCAATAAAAATAGAACAAAAAAATATGGATTTAAGTAATATTACTGCTACTTTTACAGATTCAATATTACGAACGGCTATCACCATTGGTTCCTTTGAAAGTTCCCCTGGAATCCTTCTCTAACATCAAAAAGGGAGATTGCATCGTTACCTTCTCCCGGGCTGATATTTATAGGCTGAAGGTTAGGAACAATGCTTCAAACTGCAAAAAAGAAAAAAAAATTAGGACTAAGAAATTTTTTCATTTTTGGGTATAACAGAAAAAAATTGAAGCACGTGGGAAGCATCTATGCTCTGTTGTTTATGGTTCATTGCCACCAGAAACTCGAACAAAACAGGTAGTCCAATCTGTAAATATATTCCTTGTTTGATAGAGATTGGTACAAACTTCAATGGCCATTCCTCTTTATTTTTTTTCCTTTGATGCAAATTACCCCAAATCTTTCTAGTTTTCGCAGAAAGCATCCAAGATTTTGTATGTTATCACTAAGGCCCAACACTTTGTCTGGACCATCTGTAAATGAATGAATAATAAAGTTACTGAGAAACGACCAAACTTGTCAACTTGAATCAAGAAATTAGCTTTCTAACGGGTACATATAAACTGGGAACCCAACATATAGATCTATGGGTTTCTTTGCAAACATCTCGTGAAACGAAAAAAAATGGCTGGCAGACAGCAACTATTAGAATTATTAGTTGTTCTCCGGAAACATCTTACATTGGTTGGCGTATTTTGTAAAAAAGCATAATGAAAGTTTTGATAATATGCAAAACCTCAAAACATGATAACTTACAAAAGTTACAACAATTTGGCAAGTATAGTGTTCCTTCTTCTGAGTCATGAATTTAAATTCATTGATAAAATTGAAACTAAATTTTCAGGCTACACTGTTCAATGATGATGAAAGTGAAATGGATGTGTTGGTAGCTAGTGATGCAATTGGAATGGGTCTCAATTTGAACATTTCAAGAATTATTTTCTCTACAATGAAAAAGTTTGACGGGGAATCAACCCGCGAATTAACTGTCCCTGAAATAAAGCAAATTTCAGGTACTTGTTATTTCTTCTTGTACTCTTTTTAAGTATTTCCCGACAAATCCCAAAGGGCCTGTTTGGCAAGTGTGGAAAAAGGGGAATAGAGTGGAATAGAGGTTCTATTCCCACCGATCAAGAAAAGAACTGAGTGGAATTGTGGAAATGGGAAAAGTGGAATTGAGTTTGAACTTTTGCAGTCAAATTCCTGTTTTTTACACTTTGGTCCCTCTATTCCTCTATGAGCCAATTCTCTATTCCGTGGGGATGATGAAATAGAGGAATTAGCCTTTTCCAAGAGATGATATTGGCTCATTTACCAATACTCTTTCACTCTTCCACTATTCCACTCTTTCACCATCAACCGAACACGACCAGAATAGCACAAAATAGAAGTCTATTCGAAATTCCACTTCTCATCTATTCTTTCACCATTCCACATGTTGCCGAATATGCCCAAAGCAAAACGAATTACAAAGCAGAAATTCTAGTCATTTTTTAACTAATGGTGCTATATGTGTTTGTGCATTTAGGGAGAGCTGGTAGATATGGCTCCAAATTTCCTGTTGGGGAAGTGACGTGCTTAAATGGAAAGGATTTGCCTCTGCTACATTCATCTCTCAATGCCGCTTCTCCTGTTTTGGAGGTTAACATCCTGTTTGTCCATTTAGTTCAAGTGGTATTTGAAAAAAATTGTATAAAGGCCCCTTCCCCCTTTCAGAGATTAAAAAATCACTGTTCATCATCCTCTCATAAACCAACCCCTACTGCTTTGTAGGCCAAGGCCCTCAAGAAGACTGTTTTGATACTCTTACTTCAAATCATTTTAACATATCCATTTTGGACAAAAGTGTTCGAATTTTTTTTTAAATGTTAGTTGACTATGTACTAACTGACAATTGTATTAATTAACGAGAAGGTCGTACATATAACAATAATTACAATGTAATTACACAAAACAAAAAGGGGAAACTAAAACAAGAAAAAAACAGACTTGTCCAGTTGATCTGCTGTAATTAAACTTAAAAAAAATTGTTTTGTATCAGAGTGCTGGGCTTTTTCCTACCTTTGATCTGTTATCCCTCTACTCGCGAATGCACTCCACTAAAGCCTTTTATCCAGTACTGGTACACAGCTCTTCCTCTTTTTATAAATCTATCTATATACACATACATTGATTTATGAATGCAGCTTGGACATGTTTATTAAACTACTTGGTAAGGTGGAAAATCTCATAACATTTAGCTTTTATTAAATACAGGAAAAGTTTTTGGCGAAAGCAAAGTTATCTTCTGATTATTTTATCTCAGATTGTGAGGATATGATGGTAAGATACTCTAGACTTTTGCTCATTCAATTTTCTCACCTGTATAGGTTAATGGTTGACTCCTATAATTGGGCATGTATTAATGAAGTCTATCTATGGATAGTATTTTATTCATTTGGAATAAAATGGAAACTTCTATAATAAAAAATAGAATAGAATTTTTCTATTGAAATTACATTTAAGATTTTTTCATTTTATTCCAAAATGAACGAAATTTTAATCAGGTAGGATATATGTTGAGTTTTTGAATTTTTTTTAAAATTCTCAAAAACTCACAAAATATAATTTTTTCTTTCTTTCTTTTACTTTTTTTCTTCTGGTTGACATATTTTGGAGGATAGAAAGTTGCAGCTGTGGTTGATGAGCTTCCCCTAGCATTGTATGACAAGTACCTTTTTTGCCTCAGGTATTATTGAAATTACGTAAATGCCAATTGTATTGGGAAACTAAATTCGATTTTGGTAACACATATGAGAATATTGTGTTGCTTATTTCAGTCCAGTGGACATGGCGGATGATATCTCAGCTCAAGGCTTGATTCAGGCATGCATGTTTCGCTCTCACTATTTTCTTTCAAATTTTTCTTTGCTTACACTACGGTACTGTTATTAAATTGCAAAATTGGTGCTTAATGTATCAACCCATTTTGGTCCCTTAAGTTTTTTAAATTCCCTATTTGGGATTTGAGTGCCCTGAATTTTACCATTATGGTCCCACCTTCATTTATTATTGAAATGGAACTAGAATCAATTTAATCTGGTATATTTATACTTGTTATTATATCCTATAAAATGGAATTGGAAAGTTTATTCCGAATCTGATATATTTTCTTATTTCAGTTTGCAGAAAACTTCTCAAAGAAAGGACTTGTTCGGCTTAAAGAAATATTCATGCCTGGCACTCTTCAAGTTCCAAAAACACAAAATCAACTCAAAGAATTAGAATCAATTCACAAGGTCAGATCTCATATAAATGCACTTCAAAACATCAACATCTTGTTGTGACCCTTAAAATTTCCCGGTTTCTCATCTCAATCCCAGTAATTATGATTTTGGTCCTGTGGTTGATTTGATACATGCTAAACTATAAAAAAATGTCATGTTACATAAACACTTAGTACTTGTGTCATGTCACATAAACACTTAGTACTTATGTTCACTTGTTGACTGATAAATGACAGCTCCCAACCAAAATCGGAAAAAAATGGGATATTTTAAAGACCATAACCGAAACAATGTGTGTAATACAATTTACTATTTACTTCATATGGTGGTCTAACAGACAACTACAAGTTAATCGGTATGTGCTAAACTATTAAAAATTTATTTATTTTGATGAATTGTAGGTTTTGGATTTGTATGTATGGTTGAGCTATCGCATGGAGGAATCATTTCCAGATCGTGAGGTGGCAGCTTCTCAGAAATCTATGTGCAGCTTGTATGTTCATTATTTTATGTGCTTACGATTTTTGAAATAGCATCTCGTTGCTTTCTAAATTAAACAGCATCGCTGACATACAACCATACTGCGAGCACTGAATATTATTTTTCTGAGAGAAAGATGATGATAATGACATTAAATAATAGGTTTAATGACCAAAATGAGAATTTTGGAAAAATTAGCAATCAAAATTAGAGCTCAACTGCACTCCAGGGACCATATTCAGTGCTCGACTGCTCGTTGACAAGATTTAGAATCAAAATTAGAGCTCAACTGTATTTGTTGATGCAGTCTTGACAAGATTTAGATAGAATTGAAACTGAAAAATAATAATTATTATCAAAAGTTTTCTTATTACCAAAAGACAATATCCTGAGGTTATATATATGAATTGCAGCGTATTCTTGTAGAAGAATACCTACTAGCATAATACAATTCTATATTATGTGGAATACCAAATACACAAATACAGACTTTCCAAAATAGATGCGTCAGAGAGAGAAAATAGAGATGTGCTGGTTAGAGAAAGATATCCCTCAGAGAAACATTCCAAACTGAGATGCATATTCTCAAAGATAGCACAATCTAATTCATAGTTTGATAACTCTTGGGATCTCTGGATGTCTTGTTAATTAGGGATTTTGTTACACAGATTAATTGAAGAGTTTTTGGAGAGATCAGGAGGATACAAACCATTCAAGAAGGCGCAACCTACTGCTCAATGGCTACAGAATAAATATCAGAAAAAGGAAATGTAAGTTTTTTCTTGCCAATGTAGAAACATATAATTTGAAACCGTTTGGGTTGCTTTGGCAATAAAACCAATTACTTCACCAACACCAAAATTTCCCATTTTACCGACGATGACACTAGATTTTGGGGTTTTGTCGCAGTTGATGTAAGAAATAAGTGTTATTTGCAACTTGCATGTACTAGATATGTTGGTTATCCTTTTGGGTACAAGTCAGGCTACCGTGACATCGGTGGTATGTGCCACTAACTTCAAAACTTATCAGATAGGCTTCAAATGATGAATCCAAACCGTACAAATTGATCTACTTCATAGAGTATGATGCGTTTACATGCAAAATTTATAATTTTTCAAATTATTTTAGTATCAAGTTACGTGGTAAAAAAATGATGAAAAACGAATGCATTAAAATTAACTTAAAAAACTCCCACATTTGACTGTTTGACTTGAAACTAGATAAATTTGAAAAAATTATAAGTTTTGCATGTAAACGCACCACTCATGGAGTAAATCTATTTTAACGGTTTGGATTCATCCTATGAAGCTGATTTGATAGGTTTTTGGAGTTTGTGATATTTAGGCTGAAATACCACCAATGTCACGTAGTCGGACTCTTTGTGCACATTATAAATTTGTAATGTTCGTGGAAGTAGCAAAAGATTTGTTTTCTCATTTAGTGTTTTTATTTATGGTTAAAAGCTGATATATATGTCAATATTTGGTGATACTAGGCAAAAATACTTCCCGGATGTAAATGCGGAATCAGATTGAAAGAAAATTTCTTCCCTTTTTAGTGCAGCTTATTTTTTCCCAATAGAAATGTAAGCTTATGTTTAGCCAAGAGCCTTGTAATTTCCTTGCCGATTTATGTGCATAAAAAGAGTCTCTTAGAAGTAAAATTAAAAATGGCTAAATTATTTTCGCTTTTTTCTTCTGACTCCAATTTTCTGTTTATTTTCTGTCTTTTCCACTAGAGCTTATTAAAAGTTGGCCCAGCTTGAGTTCGGATCACCTAAAGTAACCCAATTTTTTATTTTAGATCCGGATCGTCAGATTAAAGGGGACCCGTGCGCTCCACCTCGGGCCGGATTGGCCCAGATTCAAATCAGACGATCTGGATCTAAACTAAAAAATTGGGTTAATTTAGGGGATCCGGATCCAGCAAGCTGGGGGAAAGATATTGGCAGAGCAGTTTTGCTTCATGAAGCGCAGAAGTCATCTGTATTGCTCTTTTGACTTTATTGTTTGTGCGCTACATGAAGTAAAAACTGCACTGTCAATATATATGAAACAGTACTAATAACAAATTGAAAGAACACAAGTTGTTATTAAATAGCAACTAATGCATGTAATCAACAGAGAAAACAGTGAATGAAGAGGAAAAAAACAGACAGAAAGAAGAGGAAAAAACAGACAGAAAAAAAAGAAGCAGAGAGATTGCTAGTAGGCAGTAACGACTCACCTTCTGGCTTCTTTACAAAAATAATCAGAATTACACAGTACTTGGATATTTAAAAATGGCAAATTCTTCTATGGGCATAAGGACCTATTTGAAAAATGAGCATATTTTCATTTTCAAAGTTCAAACAGTCGATCTGACCGTTCAACATTTTCTCCATATTACAATGTACTTGGAGGTCAAATTTTACATTTATTTGAATTTTTTTACTATTTATTAAGATGGGTACAAAATTCAATGGTATGAATTTGACTAGTTTTGTAAAATACTTAATAAATAGTAAAAAAATTCAGAAAAATGTAAAATTTGACCTCCAAGTGCATCCTAATATGGAGATAATTTTGAACGGTCGGATCGACTGTTTGAACTTTGAAAATAAAAATATGCTCATTTTACAAATAGGTCCCCCATAAAAGCATCCCTCTTTAAAAATACCGGCGGGTAGATACATAAGCTAGCTGCGTGAAGTTATAAACCAAAATAACTCTGTTAATATTTTTATCCGATACTTGGAGCGCACATCTCTTTCGAAGCGAGATCCAAGGATCCGTGACGTCTATTTAAAATTAGGCGGTCGAATTTAAATTTTTCATTTTCACGGTGGAGTTGGAATAGATATAGTCAGAATTGATGAGAATCGTCCGATTTAAGACAGAGTCCATTCTGTCTCAGATTATCCAATGATAGCTTTAGGGGATTCGAAATTTATTAGGTACTATTTCAAAAAAAAAAAAAGGCTGTTCGGTTTAGTAATTGGACTATAAATTTTTGAAGTCGTACTGTCTTTATTCTAAAAAACGACGGAGAAGATAAGCAATACAACAATTGGCACTATATCAATGTTTACAAACTAGATTAAATTATGAGCTAATTTTTATTAACTTAGCTTATATATTAATTGTATCCTGTCATAAAACTCAAATTTAGATCAATCATCTCGTATCTTCTTTATGATTATATAATACTGAGTTTCAAAAAATTCTAAATTTTCAATACCTGTATTGTTTGACAATTAGATTAAAATCATTTTTTTTTTCCAAAATTATCATAAGAAACAATTAGCTTGATATATTATATTTGAGTAAATTCACTTGTTTGAAATTATTAGATTATAATTTCAATTTAAAGTGAAAATAAACTAATTTGGTGAAATTAAAATCATAGATTAAGATCATATAAATTAAAATTGAGTGACAGAAAAATGGATAAAGCTGAAAGATCTCTTTTAAAATTCTCTCTTTAAATTTATCAAAATTTATTTGTACTCCTAATGGCTATAGGATAAGGCATTTTGAAAGCTAGGTTTTAAAATTTTGAAGCTTCAAACAAAATTTATTCGACAATATTTTGTCCTATATTTGGAACTTGAAAACAAATTTATTCTCGAAAACAATAAGATGTTGAAAATAAATGGAAGGTGACGACTATAAAGGGGTAATTCATAACTACATTACATGATATAAGCAAAAAAGAATACTTTTATAAATGGAAGGTGGCTATATATAATATGTATAGCCCTGCTATAAGTATGTTTATGCTCGATCATTAAGCTATAGAAAAGTATTAGAAGGCATAGAAAAATTATATCGACATACTTTTTTATTAACACAATATTATAGAATACTGGTATCAAGGAGTTTGATTGATGAAAATAATCAGTCCCAAAGAAAGTCTGATCCTATCTGATCGGTATATTATTAAGAACAAGGCCGATACATAATGTTGCTTGATCCTCTCTGCTAATCGCCATTTGTAAAATTACTACATTAAAAAAATGAAACAAAAATAGTAATGTCGCAATCGCCATTTGTAAGTCATTCAATTCCTCTAATTGGTTGTCTGATCGACTCTGCTAATCCTGTTGATTGACATTTCTCAGGAAAAAAAATGATTTCACAAATATGCTATTTTTATTACAAAAAGATTTTTCTGACTTTAGCTTGTTTGCTAATCTTCGATTAGCTCGGGATCTATGCTAGAATTGGCATTTCTCCATGTCAGTACATGTACCGCTATTTTCTTCAGTTCCTCTATCTGTACCGGCTTAATCAGATAATCACACGCACCATGATTGATCCCTTTCACAACTGTTTCTCTGCTTGAGTCTTCTGATAACACTGCAAAATTTTATCCAGGACCAAATTATAAATAGAAGACGTCTTCATTGTTTCCGTTTATTTTTATTTGTTTTGGTTGTTATAACCATTAATCAAACGGTTGTGGTACCATTGTTCCTCTGTACCAAAACTACGGACAAAATACTGGTACATTGGTAATGCAACAATTGCTTGCAACAGGAAGTTAGTTTGTATTGAGGTTAACAAACAAAATATACAAACTGGAGATGCTATCTTGGGTACACCAAGCAAAATTCAAGATTTAGGTACACTTACTAACAACCGGAAGGTCCATTCCAAGGCCGACTTTTTCAAGCAGCTCAAAACCATCCACATCTGGCATGTGAACATCAGTTAGTACAATATCAAATTCTCCTTCATGCTGTGTAAGCATCTCCAATGCCTCTTTTCCACTTGAACATTGTGTTGCTGCATAAAAACAGCAAATTAATTACTAATAGTGTCCCCAAATCTTTGCAAAAGAAAAAAGCTGATTTTTAGAAACCACAATAAAAGAAAATAGTGAACATATTCAGTTCATTACATACGCTAAACTCACCTTCGTAACCACATTTTTTTAGCATAATGCACACCACTTTTAAAGAAACTCTGTCATCATCTATGACCAGTACTCGTATGCCAGCTGGAAGAGCCTCCTCAAGCGCCAGGTCAGCCACATTACCAAGTTCAGCAGCGGCTGCCATGTCAGTTCCTCTTCTTGGAATTGGCGAATTTGTTCGATCTGATGGACAGTTAGACACAAGTTGAGGAGAGGAGAGCAAGAGAGAACAGTTGAAAGATCTCTATATGTGTACTTATATAACTAGCTAGAATGAGGTGAGGTTTTTGATTCTCAATTATTGCAAGTTTAGATAGAGTGATTTTGACAAAGATTTACTTGCCAAAAATGATAAGATGTAATAAACTCAGCCTTCAGACTGATTCATATCAGTAATATTCTCTCAACTGGATCAAGGTATATATACATCACATACTATATGTGCATTGTTCTCATACATATACATGACAAAATATGTGGAAAAAATCAACACTGATACAGTGAGATACACTCACTTATATATCTTTTGAGTATAAAATATAAATGCCCAAAAAATCAATTGCCATATTATTAAATAAGAGTAAATCTGTCAGAATTTTTCACAATCTGCACAAGAATCTGGAGATATGGTGACAGCCATGTACCAGAAAATTTTTATTTAACACTCACTGCCAGGGTTGAGTATGGATACTTCCTGCCAACATGCCACATGCCATGTCGATGATTATGCCTTGGTGTAGTCAGGTGCGGATCTTAAGGTAGTCAAGGGGTGCTTAAAATTTTCATCATGTGTATAGAAATTTTCATCATGTAGTCTAGTGCTTAAAATTCCACTTGTGGTTGTGAAGACTTGTAACAACCAATTTATATTTACACGTATTATATATTTTATATTTTAGCCCCCAATTTATATTTCTAGTTCCGCTCCTCGATGTAATAATGAGAGCTTTGTGAACAGATTGGGTGTGGACGAAATTGTGTTGTAGCGCTTAGCCAATTTTATAATGACAAATATCAACCCACAAAAGCATTTCCGTCAATACTTTAGTTAGAATTATGCCGGGCTCGTCATCCTTTATCACATAACCTCTATCTATCTGCCTATCTATCTATATATACAGAGAGGTTAAGATCAAAATGGTAGTTTCCGTCAGTATTTTCATAAGTTTTTTACTGTTTATTGAAAGAGTAGGGTTAAAATGCATTATTGGTTTTGTGCTCCAATCATGCTTCATATCTTTATTTAATTTTCATTTTCAAAGTTTGAACAGTCGATCTGAACCATTCACCATGATATTTGTATTAAAATGTGCTTGTTGACCAAATTTTATATTTTTTGGAATTTTTTTACTAATTTTTTAGATAGGTACAAAATCACTGTTTCAGAAAATTCTAGACCATCCAAAACAGTAATTTTGTACCTATCTAAAAATATAGTAAAAAAATTTCAAAAAACATAAAATTTTGTCTCCAAACACATTTTAATATGAAGATCATACTAAGCAATTTGGATCGATTGTTCGAACTTTAAAGACGTGGAGCATGATTGGCACAAAACCAATAATGCATTTTAACCCTACTCTTATTAAAATCAACAATTTGCAAACTATCTTAATAAATAGTAAAAAAAAGTTTCAAAAATATAAACTTTGATCTCCAAGCACATTTTAATATAGATATCATGTTGAACAGTTTGGATCGACTGTTTGGGCTTTGAAAATATCTAAACCGAATTGGTATGACCTCGGCTCAGAAACCACCATTTTGATCTTAAACTAGCATGTTAGTGATATATTTTAGAGGTTATGTAATGATTGTAATATGTATATTTTTTATAAATAATTTGTTTTGTTGAATTAATACTTATTTTTTATAATAGACTAAGATTTATTGAGAAATATAAATAGAACTCTTTGAATTCTACATTGGACAGAATTTAACGCTTATTAAAGAGGGATTGTGAAATGGCAAATGTTGGTTGTTTTGAGTGTATGATCTATGGATTTAAAGGTTTTTGAGTCTAGTTTTAAATGGTGAAGGTTTTAACTTTTAAGTCAGTTGGACTTTCCAATAGAAAGTTATGGCTGCTTTAGTGAAGGGTTGTTAGAATTATTGTGTTTGTTTAGAATTGTGTTTTTTTTTTTTAATGTTGTACAAATTTCTAGAGTTTTCTTTTGATGTTTAGAGTTATAAAAGAAGTTATGTAAGAGAATTTTAAGAATCTATAATAGAAAGAAATTTGTTTGTTATTTCTTCTCTCCCTTCTAAAGCATTTTATTTAATAATTTTGTCTATTGAATAAATTATTATGTATTATGGATTATCAATTGCGTGACTTAATCGTGAAATTCTATAATTAGATGTGATATTATTTTAACTGGTCTCGAGTTTTTTGTTATTAGCCATGACACTAATGATCTTATTGATTAATATATGGATTGACTGATGATCATATTTCACAGATCATGGATATGATATTAAGCCAAATTCATAGATATATGTTAGTGAACATGATATTGGACAGATCTACTGTGAAACATATGAATCGTTGATATAAGTGTTATCAGTTGTTTCATACAATATTTATATTTGATCCTTTAATCTGATATCATCATGATTGTCTACTGAGAATTGTATACTTTGACTAGGACAGATTTGAAGGGAGCCAAGAAATGGCCACCCACATAAATACAAATAAGCAATTTTATACTTCATATTTTATCATTTTTGAAAGTGTCAGTATGGTTCAGCTCTCCTCATAAAATATTTTATGAGTGGCTATAACTTAGTGGTTAGAATTATATTTGTGGCCATGTTGACTTGAATTTGAATTTTATGATCAGTTACCTAATATTTACCGCAAAATGCACTGATTTCATTATAACCTTGACATCCTCTCTTAATTAAGCAATACATCTTTGGTTAATAATTTTTTATTGTGTGAGGCTATGCATGCTACTTTGCAATGAGTGGATTAGTCTATACTATGGATTCATATTTCTATTTTTAAAGTTTAAACAGTCAATCTAAACTGCTAAATTTGACCTTCATATAGACTTAATACAAGGATTAGGCCCCCTTGTCATCAGCATAAAGCAGCAACTAATTGCCACTATGCTGATGACACAATCATTTTTGCACAAGCTGAACCTCAGAACATTGAACGTATCTGGTGGACTATGCTGGGGTTTGAGGCGCTTTCTGGCATCAAAATGAATATTGCTAAAACTGAACTCTATCCCTTAAATATTTCTAACAATTCTGCTAAACTTTTGTCTACTATCTTTGGATGTCCTCTTGGCTCCTTTCCTTTTAAATACTTAGGCCTCCTATTATCAAATTCTAAACTAAGAGTTAAAGACTAGGAATTTTTACTACACAAAGTAGAAAAAAAAACTTCAAAATTGGAAGAGTCGTCTTTTATCTCTAGGGGGTAGATTAACTCTTTTAAACTCTGCCTTATCCTCTATTGCCTTATATGCATTGTCCACCTTTCAAATTCCAAAAGCAGTGCTTCTTAGATTGGACAAAGCTAGAAGGAAATTTCTTTGGCAAGGATATGGCCTTAGTACACATAAATACCACCTAGTTAATTGGGCACAGGTTTGCCTCCCGAAAAAACAAGATGGTATGGGAGTTTTAGATCTGAGCTTAATGAACACTGCTCTCTTGGGAAAATGGAGATGGAAATTCAAAGATCCTTGCTGTTTTGGTCTGTGGAAAACAGCTATTTCTCTCAATTATTTTTCAGATGACCATCTCCCTTCTTATTCTCCCTTTTGGCAAGCTGTAAATACTCACTCATCTCTTTATGATAGGGGAATTCTATATCATGCAGGGGCACACAGTAATGTACATTTTTGGACTGATATTTGGATGGGGGAATGCTCTTTAGCTACCCTATACCCATTTTTGTTTTCATTATGTAGTACCCCTCACATAACTTTGCCAGAAGTGATTTCCTCACAGGGACAGTGTATCACCTTCTTTAGAACTCTCACAGGGGTTCTTAAGTTTGAATGGCTTGAACTGTTACAAATCATCTCCACCTTTGCCTCGGATAACCCCCAGGAGCATATCACATGGCTATGGAACTCGAATGGGAAGTTTTCTGTTAAATCTTTATATCAATTTTTAAGTTTTGGGGGCTGTCAGGAACTATATACACTGGAATAGTGGCAACTGCCAGTGCCATCTAAGATTCGGGTTTTTATGTGGTTAGCACAGCATATCAAAATCCTGACAAAGGATAACTTAGCAATTAAGGGTTGGGCTGGGGACCAAAGGTGTCATTTCTGCACAGACAATGAATCTGTTGATCATCTGTTTTCTAATTGCTCCAAAGCCCGTCAAGTTCTTTTCTGGCTTGGAGATTGTCAACATTTTATTACTGAATGGTCTTACTTTCAAGAAGTGCTTCAATTGGATTTATGTTGCCACCAAAAACAAAACAATATTTTCTGATTTCTATTAGTGCTCTCGCTTGGACCATGTGGACTGCGCGAAATAACATATGTTTTAATAATTCTTCTCATGAGCCAGTTAGATCAATTATAGCTAATATTGTACACCTAGTTCTCTATTGGACAGGGGATCTGGAGGAGCTTCCTGCTCAGGCACGAGAGCAATGGCTACCGAAATCAATGGAAGATGTGCCGCTGCAGGAATTGCAACCTTCCTCTGAACGTCAGATGGTGTCCCGCTCCACTTAACAAACTTCTATATTCTCTTTTGGTGGATTAGATATACTATCTAGTTTCTTTCTCTCGGAGTTTTGTTATGCCCGATGTGGCTTGATAGATTTCTTTTCAGTGCCTTATGCTCTTATAGACTTTAGATTTACTTCTTGGTTTTGTTGGATATTTTGTTTCTTTTACCTGTAAGGTACTCTGTTTCTATATGAAACGGGCCTCGCGCCTTATTTTAAAAAAAAAAAAATTTGACCTTCATATGATAATATACTTGGAGATTGAATTTTACTTTTATCTTTTAAATTGTTTTACAATTTTCTTAGATAGATAACAAATTACTACTTTTAAATGGTCCAAATTTCTTAGAACATGTGATCTTCCACTTATTTTAAAAAATAATAAAAAAAAATATTTAAACAAATATACATAGAGGTTTGAAATGTGTTGGGTAGCTTGATCCCAACCCATATTTCAAAAAAAATATTTAGACAAATATAAACTTAATCTTTTAGTACATTTTTATATGAAGATCATGTTAAACAGTTAAGATCGAGTACCATAACATCACTCTTTTTCTTTTCTAACCAATCATAATAATGCTTTAACTTTAAAGAGTATATGAAATCTCCAAACTGTATCAAATTCTTTACTTACTATTCCTTCAAATTCCAGCCAAATATAAAATAAGTGGATTGTGAATACCTTAGAAGTCCACCTCCAAATATTGTCATGTATCATATAATTAATACAATGAAGATAAGAAAGATAAAAATCTAGTCTTTCAAATTTTAATTTTATCTGAATGAATTTTGAATATATGACTTCTTATACAAAACAAAAAATATTGTCTTTTGTCACTAGATCAAAAGATGATTCTTATAATATTTACATGATTATTATGAATTCAATAAAATTCAAAATGGGAACAAATTTGAGTAAGAAAAATACATTTATACTCTGACAAATTGTTTCTAAATAGAAAAGGCAAAATATTTCAGAACTGAAAATGAGTCAACCTAGCCAATTAAAACACCCAATTGACATTAGAACTTTTCAAATTAACATTTTTCATATGAATTCATGAAAGCAGGGGCGTATTTAAAAAGTTGTCCAACACACAATTCCAGCGCAGTTTTAGCTGGAGAATCAGGAGTCCGGATCCTCTGAAAGTAACTCAAATTTTGAGTTCAGATTGGGACCGTTCGATCAGGATCCGGGCCAATCCGGCCAGAGGTGGAATGAACGGTTCTCCTTTAATCTTCGTGCTATATAGTAGTTTGGACGGTCCGGATTTCAAAATTTGAGTTAAGTTGGCTGATAAGAACTCGAGAACCAGAGTTACAAAATCAGTACTCCTGCCTTCCAAATGGGAAAATCCCGACTACGATGAGTCCGGTTCCTCTGGAGTAATTCAAATTCTGAGTTTAGTTCCGGACCGTTCGATGCTGAAAGCAGATCGGAAGGTCTAACTCACAAGACCCCTTTCATATTCGTGCTAAAGCAGATCGGAAGGTCTGAATCTATACTCAAAATTTGAGTTAACTCAGATGAAATGGTTTTGACTAAGAGGTGGGTCCAGATGCTGAAATCGCGAGTGATATGCTCTTTTACGAATCCCGTTACCTCGTCGAACCCTGTATCAAGGGCTCAAGGCCAAATCCTTTCTCTCTTTGTCTCTCTCTCTCCCTCCGCGACAGGCGTTCGCGCGGTTGCTCACATTCGTTCACTCACACAATTGTGAGATAAAAGCACAGAGATAAAGAAATGAGGTGGACAGGCGTTCGCGCGGTTGCTCACATTCGTTCACTCACACAATTGTGAGATAAAAGCACAGAGATAAAGAAATGAGGTGCAAAGCTGAGTATTCGTCTATCATCGATCATCCCCATTGAAGACTCGTGTGATTAATTGTAAGTTTGGTAACTGTTATGAGAAAAATTCCTTTTGGATGCAAATTGGTTCGCATAATCTAGTTTTGAGTTTAAAGTTTGTATTAGTATTGTCTCGTTTATCTTAATTATTATTCATTATTTATTTTTTGATGGCGGGTGGGGCGTGTCATGGTAACTTGACTGTGGCCATCTTGTATGCTTTCTACTGAGGCTATTTGATGAGGTTGTTTAGTTATAAGTTATGACTGCGCATGATTAATTTTAGTATCTCATTTGTTGTAATATTATGATGACTATGGGATGTACATGGGTTGATAACAATAAAATAAATGGCACCAAGAACTAGTCTTTGGTCTAGTGGCAAAGGCAATGTCCCTCTGTGTGGGAGGTGGCTTGACCTCCAACCTTTACTCAAAAATATAAAATATAATAAAATAAAATAAAATAAATGGCACCAAGAGTTTTGTTGCTTGAGGGAATTCCACTGAGGCAATCCACAAATTGTACGTTCTATGGAACTAACCATAAGAGGTTCTACTGGTAATGCCATTGAATTTTTCTTGTAAGTTTTCGGTATATAGAGAAACAGATGTGCATCTTTGGTGCCTCATTTATTCTGGTACAGTGCTGCTGTAGTCTTGTTTTTACTGACTTGTTCTTTTGATCATTTCAGGTCACAAATATATCAGTTACAGAGAGGATAAAAAATTCACTGGTAATGAGGGCGGTGACTGTCTGAGCTTATTACTCATTCCCATTAGCTCAAGTTTGACTGGGCTGGTTATTTTGCTTGGTGAAATAAAATCAAATTTAAGAGAGTTTTTCGAATTCTGGGTACAAAATTTTGGGAGGGTTGACATGATTTTTCCTTGAACATGTTCATATCATATGTGTATCTGAAATCAGGAAGTTCTCCAATTGGGGAAGTGGAGGTGTACCCCAAGGATGCAAATTCGATCAGTTCACAAAGAGAGTTTAAAATTGCATATTTTACTACATTCCACAATAAGCAGTGCTCGCCACTTGGCGCTCTACAAACTGTTGGATCGGGTTGTCTTTGCTTTAAGATGGTTTGCAAGAATGTAGCTGCAAAGTTGGTTTCGATTTACACAACTTGTCTCAGAGAGAAACAGGTATAGTTTCTGCAAGAAAGAATGCAAGAACACACTGTTTTACAATATGGAAAAAACAGGATGCATCATTAGCTTAAGCGTCTTCCTTTTTTGTACCAGTCTCAGCATATAAGGCTGAAATGAGAAAGCTCTTACCGACATCAGAAAATATTTTTCTGCTATCGACACAGTATTTTTCAAAACCCCACAAAAGACCCCCTTGATGAATGGCAGCTAAATAAAGAAATTACCATGATTTCCCGTGAAAAGTAATTTGGAGTTTCATTGATGTTAATCCAATGCAGAAACCTTTGACAATATGATTCTATGATTATTTGATGATATAAGGATATAAATTTCATCAAAAGGGATCTTGTTCATGACAATTAACAAGATTCACTTTATTTTCGTGACGTATAGAGATAATTTAAAATGAGATTATTTGATTACTGGTGTACATTAAATAAGAAAAATGTTTGATTGCAAACTCAGATTTTGATGGTTTCATTGCAACTTAAACAATACAAATCGTCTATCTATGGTTTTCAGACTGCTGTTATTCAGGAAGAACATGACGAGATCCACTTGGTCGCTATGAAATCCCGAAAAGACCCTAGTACAACACGGGCGTGTTTTTGGGGTTTCAAAGTTTCGCGCAGTTTGTTCAGTACATGCCTCGATATGTTGAAGCAGCGGCGCCTTGGAATTGTTTTTGGTCTAGACGAGACTCTTATAATCACCAACACAACTCACACATTCAGAGACCAGATCAATTCTTTGAAACGTAAGATTAGCTGTGAAAGCGATCCCTTCCTTGTATCGGGCATGAAGGCTCAGATTGAAAGGTATTGCGACCAATTATTATTATTGAATATTGAATACGTCATATGCATCGGTATAAATTTAATTGGAAAATTTATCTATTTACATAAAACCGGAAAAGAGAAATCGACAAATAGATTATTGGTTAACGACAAAGTTAGGTACTAAGTATGGTTTATTTAGGTATCGGCAAGACCTATTGATGTTGGAGCAGTATGCAGAGGACGACCAAGTGGTTGACAATGGGAACATATACAAAGTACAGTCAGAGGTGGTCCCAAGCTTACAGGGACATTTGTCAAAGACCCGACCCGTTATAAGGTTGCTGGATAGGGGCATCATCTTGACCCGCATAAATCCCTCGGTATTTTTTTTTTGGCCATATCTTGCTTTATTTTCTAAAAATCGCCTAGTGTTTTTTGGGCTCTCTCAAGTAATGTTTAATCAGTAAAACCAAGGACTAAATCACCCCTTCCTTTCTTACTGGGTACCCATATATGCTATTAGGCTACTATACCCACATCAGATATCTATCTGATATGGATACACATTATGGCTCTCATGTAACACACCTGTATAATATTCAAACTGGTGTACCTAAATAGAGGACTTGATTGGATATGTGCAGCCAAATCAAATCCTGTCTGAAACCAAACCAAATAGCTAATTTTCCTTTTTGCCATATCTTGCTATATTTTCTAAAAATACGCCAATTGTTTTTTTTTTGGGTCTCTCTCAAGTAATGCTTAAGCACAAACAATGACTAAATCACCCCTTTCTTTCTTTCTCTCAAGTAAAAGCACCCATATGTGGGGTTATCCCTTTAAGACTCTGGACTTATGATCCATGTTTCACCTATTTGGATATCATAAAATATATATTCTGTGTAGCTTTAGTGGAATCATTTTGCATTTAATAAGGCTCAAAATTTCGAGAACTAGCATTATACGTCTAATGTCAAATGCTTATATTCTCGAATATATTGATTTTACAAATCTATGTAGAAGCTTTCATCTTCTGTAGTCATAATCCATAAGAATGTTACAATTCATCTTAATATATTTTTGTTTTGGGCATAGATTCACTGTAATAATAAAATCGCATTTATGAAATATAATGCCCTCCCTTTTAATTGGATACATCATCTAACTCTAAGCACCAGAAGTCATACATAAGATACCTTCTCAAATATGTTTATATTTTGGAATTTTTGTAATTATATTTAATAGTCTAAAAAATATGAAAATGTGTCTATGTAGAGCATACCATCCTAAAGATTTTAAAAAGCATTGAGTGGCAGTATTCATAGCATTTCACATACAATATGATATATCCTCTATGCAACATTGCGAACTCTTGGTTTGTCCAAAGATATTGAATTTACAATTTTTATTATTTATCTTTGTTTTTCCTTTGTAAATTATAGTCCATATGTTTTGCAGAAAAGGGACACTAGTGTTCTTGTAAAGATAAGGCCCGGATGGGAGGAGATAAGAAGCTACCTAACACCCACTGGGGACCACCAAAGGCCGTTTGATGTATATGTCTGTACTACGGTCGAACACGAGTTAACAATGGAAATGTGGCGGTTACTCGATCCGCAGTTCGAGCTGATTGCCTCTTCTCAGCTTCACTCCCGGGTCATGTGTCTTAAAGCAAATTTGTGCAAGTCGCTACAAGACATATTCCATTACAGGCAATGCCATCCCAAAATGTCTCTGGTAATTGACAACAGGGTAGATGTCTGGGATGAGAAAGACAAATCGAGGGTTCATGTGGTCCCGACCTTTTCCCCGTACTCTACCCCCCAAGAAGAGGTAGAAAAAGATGTTTTTGTTCCTTTTTGTTTGCTAGCATTGTTGTTTAATTTTTTTTTTTTGTGTGTCAACACCCAAAATAATGCTGTTTAACTGATTTTAGGCCAATGCTTTTCCTCTGCCTGATGTGAAAAATGTTGCATCCAATGTTAGCCAAGGCTTTTTCAGGTTTGTGAAATTTGTTTGTCTCATTCCCTAAATAATAAACATGAAATCTAGGTCTAATACATAAATTATGAAATTTTTATTTTGCTAGATCTCTAATATATGAATTATGAACAATAACCTTAGCTATTATTGCATTAGGGACTTTGACGGAGTCTTCCTACCCACAATTGATGAGGTTTTATATGAAGACGAATTTACTGATCTTCCATCTGGTCCAGATGTCGGCGACTATCTACCGTCCGAGGTAAATTTGTTGAGTCAACCTTTGCATGTCTTTTACTTCGAGGTGTTTATGTCCTCAGATTGGTGTGTATACAGGACAAAATTTTTGATGTTCTTGCCTTTTGTGGGGATCTTCTTGCCTTCTATGGAACGGCAAATGGTGAGGTTGAGGATCGATAGAAGGTCATCTCCTTCCAATGGTTCTTTGTCCCCCGAAAAGTGTTTCTACTCATTTTTTAGATGATTGAATAGAAAGATTTCTATTATTTGTTCCCTAAGAAAAGCAAAGACTATGGTTGTATACAACGAACCATACACAATTGAAGTGAATGAAAACCTCACATGACTTGTGCTAACGGGCTAACGAGTTAGTGTACCAGTATGCTGTAGCATTTCATTACCAAATTCTTCTACTGATTTCTGTTCAGGATGCGAGTATATCACTGGTAGAGGAGAATAATGACTCCAAGGATATAAATCTTTCACAGTATGGTGGTGACGGATCAAATTTGGCACTTGTGCCTGTTAACGCAAGTTCAAGTGGTAAAGGGTTGCCTTATGCTCCTGAAAATTGGCCAAAGAAGGGAGATGTGTGGACTTGGAGGGTTGGCCAGAGAGTAGCAAGATCTGGCCATTATTTGGACAGGTACAGTACCTCATATGTAATTGCAGTTCTCTGTCTTCTGAGATATCAATTGCCAATTTTTTTATTTATAACACCAAAAAAAACAAACAAAATTCCACCCATACCATCTTTTTCAGTAAATTTTGATTTATACCAGGACCTCTGAATAATTCAGCGGTTGAAATCTGTGTTATCATTTCAAATCTCTCATACTCAGATTTCAACCGCTGAATTATTAATGGTCCTGGTATAAATTGAAATTTGCTGAGATTGATGGTATGGATGGAATTTTTCTTTTTTATGTTACTGATGAAAAAAATGGTATCAATTGTATACAGATCCAATCCAATCGGCAAGCCTGACCCGATATTTCACTGGTTCGGTTCTGCTGAGGAATTCTTGACCTGCTGGCATTTTTTATTAGATCTGCTTAAATTAATTTGATTTAATTTAATTTGCTTTTTTTTAAACCAAGAACAATAAATCTCCAATTAGAGGAAAAAAAAATCCAGTATGTATCTAAAACAAACAATTGGTCAATCTCAAAAGTGTCAAAATGTTGATAGAACTTGCCTGGCCTGACCTGATAATTAGGTTAGTTCACTATTTCTTGACTAACAGCATTTTCTACTGCTAAGAACCGAATATCTAAATAGTGACCTGACATGACATCAATACCACCTCTTATGAATGGTTGGTTTTTTTCCCCAAATTAACTGTTATTACTTGCATATAAATGAAAGGTGTTGACTGGCAGGTACCTTTACCCTCCAGAGCAGTACACTAAAGG
The DNA here is from genome assembly GCA_025461045.1 of Carex parvula. NCBI lineage: Eukaryota > Viridiplantae > Streptophyta > Magnoliopsida > Poales > Cyperaceae > Carex > Carex parvula. The sequence continues at coordinate 74,783 of JAJGRW010000035.1, forward strand.
AAGGTTGGTTCTCTCAAGTAGGTCATCAGTCGAAGAATTTGTCAAAAAGGAGTTCCCTGGTGCTGATGTCACTTCCTTCTTTGAGAGTTTTTCTTGGAAGATACCTTGTAAAGGCCGAGGTTGCATTGACTATAATTACTCTGAATGCTCCAATTTATGTGACCTAATTTTAGGATTTTTGCCAGTATACATTCAGTAATTCACAATTTTTGAAAATAACACCTATCCTCATATTTGCAAGTAGCAGCCACTACTCATTGAATTATTTGCAAATAACATGACAATAACAAAAATAAGGTTAAGTGAAAAACTTTAAAAACTAAATTGCCTACAGGCATTTCAATTTTGGTTGTGCATTTAGTTCAACTTGACTTGGATAAAAAATTTATTGCAGCTAAGCTAACGGTACGAAAATAAAACTCCAATAGGATTATGTTGGCAAGAGTTTGCAAATTGCAAATGCTGATTATTATTTAAAAAGAACTTTTTTATTTTTTTTCTCTTTTTATTGACAAAGGATGTACTGGTTCGGGTAAATCTCCCGGCATTAAACCAATAGCAGAACCCGAACCTGAACCAGAACCCGAACCAAGAGCAGAATCCCCAATTCCTGAGGGTCTCTGCAAGGCGCGCAATAAGATGTGCAACCTTCGGAAGGAACAGCAGGAGCAAACCGAAATAAAATCGCAATCCGAACCATTTCCTTGTGACATATGCTGCTCGGAACCTGGTTTCTGCCGTGAGTGCTGTTGCATCCTATGTAGCAAGACTGTTGATTGGAAACATAACAGTCACGCATTCATCAGGTGCATGGCCACAGTCGATGGTTCGTTCATATGTGGGCATGGTGCACACATTAAATGCGCGCTCCGCTGCTTCATGGCCGGTACAGTTGGGGGAAGTATAGGGCTGGATGCTGAGTATTACTGTCGGCGGTGTGACAATAAGACAGATCTATTGCCACATGTGGCCGGCTTTTTTAGGGTTTGCCGATCGGTTGGGTCGAGGAAGGAGGCTGAGTCAGTTTTGAATTTGGTGTCGTGTGCTTTGTCAGGCACCAGACGTGCAGCGGGAAGGAAATTACACAGTCATATTGATTCCGCCTTAAGCAAGGTAAATTAAAAGAATCTCAAGGTCTCATTTGCAAATTACTATGGATCTTTTATTGTACTTGCAACTAAAATCCAACATTTTTTAGTTTGCAAAACTGAACACACTATATTTATTGTGATGGACGTGATATGTGAGTGTTTCTTTCACAAGTTGAACCCTTCTATTGGCAGGAGTTCTATTATGTGTTCTTTTCTTTACTTTTATTTTTCGCATTTATACCTTGGAGTCTCATCACCTGCTATTTCTTTTGAAAGCAATAACAGTAGCGTGCTCCATGTGACTGGAAACGATCAAAATCATAACCAGTACAGTACCTTCTTTGGATAATTTTTTGGTAGGAACTTTCAACTAGGCCTCATTGAGCAATGTGGTACTGATCATGCATTGCTAAAGCACTGGTGTCATAAACCATGTCAGTATTATATTGATTTCTTGTACAGATTATTGTTTCGTTCTTTCTTCTCTGAGAAAAGTGATCAAAGGTAGGTCCTGTTATTGTTTTCTCCTTCCAATGTGAGTTGGTACGAGGGTCACCTAGAGGAACTTTGAAGAGAGTAATTCATAAAGATGTTCCTATTCTCTCTCTTTTTCTTTTTTTTTTTTACAGCTTTTTGCCTATAATTTCAGATAAAAAATGGAGCTTCACTTGATGACATATTCAATGAGGATTGGATGTCATTAATCGACTCCTCAGGTTAGTATAATAATTTGACAGCTACTACAGGCAAAATTTGAATGTGGCATCTGTAGGTATAAAAATAGTTGAAATATGACATCTTTAGTTTTGATACATACGAAAATTATGTATGTGGGAAATTGTTATTTGGCAAAAATGTGGTCCAAGACTAGGATAATTTCCTACATTTGTAAGTTTGCAAAAGAGAACTTTCTAGCAGCACCTCTTAATAGTATTGTAAGCAAAAATCACATAATTTACACACTCATATGTCCCATTCCACTCCTGACACTTTATGGAGGCATTTTGGTCATTCCCAAAAAAAAAAAAAATTATGGCTCATCGCAAGGATGTAGAAGTACAGTTTTATCATATCTATGGAGTAGTGTTTGTTTTGATATCAAGGGATACTAATTTACGCTCAAAATAACAGCCAAAAGTTTGCATGAGGAAGATTATTCAAAAGAGGAATCTTCTCTGGACTCAAATTCTCAGTATGCCCTCCCTTGTAAAAGAAAAGGATATGCTGATGATAATACAACAACAAGACCATCAAAAAAGCAAGAGAATCCATTTGTCAGTTTTAATTCCCCTCTAGAAGCAGAGGAGGAGGTCAACCGTGTGCTCCTTGAATTGAGAAGATCGCAAGAGGAGTACAAGATTGTAGAGGAGAAGCTTCTTTCACACAAAGACCACCTCTTTGGATTGTACAAGGTCCTAAAATCAGAGAGAGATGACTTGGCGGACCCAATTGTGCGCCAGTTAAACAATGCTGAGACCTACAATGCACTTGTTTCTAGGGTTAATGCTAGGGCTGAGGAGGTGAAGCAAGAAGAGGAGAAATTGCAAATTATGTTGAAAAATGTGGAGAAGTTTGTGCAAACGCACAAAGTGCTAAAGGAGCACTTTGCGGTTGCTCGATCCGGCCCGCTCTCTGACAATTAAACACTTGTTCAGTTGATCAAATTTTTGTAGTAGTAGCCTGGATAGGGTAGCTTCTTTTAGGGAAAATCCTGTTGCTTGCAAATATTTAGTCTTTTTCTTTTTCTTTTTTTCAAATAACAATTTTTCATCAAATTGGTCATAGTTTAACACTGTTTGTAGAATCGTTCTTAGCTGTGCAAATAAGCCGTAAGTCAAGTGGTGTATTCTGACTGGTGAACCGCATGAATAGTAAAAGGTGGCGTGGGTGGTCTCATCTGTCACTGAGGCCATGTTATGCTAAAAAAAGTATCATCACTCTGGTAAATGTTGCTAGCCTGATATTGCCAAGTTTGATCTGCATTTGCTTTGCAAGTCGCGACATACCCAAGACATTTGCCTCAGTTGTAGGGGTTCCAGTGACAGGACAAGATAGAGTAACTCAGACAGGCTCAAGTTGAAATCAAAATGTTCAATTAAAAACAAACCTCTTTTAGGGGTTGTTAGTTGTCCTATTTTCGTTAAAAGCTCAACGCAATCCCACATAATTCATTACTGTTGCTCCTATATATCCCAAAATGTTCAATAAAAACTGTGATGTTATGTTAAATTATAAATGAGGCTCATAATTTTAGCTTTACCGAGATGTTTTCCAATTTATAAAAAAGAATAACATTTTAATGAGGAACCACATCTCATAGAAAATAATCATAAATTCTACTTAGTAGATTAGATTACATCACAAAGTGTGGCAAAATTGAACTCTACTTGTACTTTTACCTCCCCCAAGGCTAAAGCATTTGTTTAAAAATTAATCAAACCCAGAATAGACGCCATTGTCACGCAGGAGCCTCTTCTCCTCCTCAACATAATTCTTGCCTCTGCTGGCCTGCCCCAAATCCCTCTTTCTCTTCTCCTTTTGCGAGAATGACTCCTTGTCCCTCTCTTTTTTATTTGCATTGACATGGAGCAGCTGTTCTCCCTGCACCAGAGCAGCCCTAGTGCGTTCTCGCTCCTGGTATGACTCCTCAGCTGACCCGTCCTTGTCACCATTTTTTGTTTCATTTTTTCGGTCTTTTCCCGTGGACCAAGACCAGTCAGCTTCTTTCTCGGGTTCCTTTGGAGCTGGAACTTTAAGCACAGAGGGCCCACCTCGGTACCCATGCCGGCTTAAAGCATCAAAAGCAAGTTTCTTTTGTCTTGACATAGCTGCCACATTCATAAAATGTTTTCCGTCATAATATGAAAGACACTAGTACAGTGTATTTTCTTGGTACAGACTTAATTTTGGATAGTATATCTATTTATGTAGGCATTACGAAAATAAAAGAAGCCAAATAAAGACCTTTGCCCTTGTAATTTTGGATAGATATATCTATTCCGTCAAGATGTGAATGGCATCTGGGACCCATGTGCAGAGGGTATTGGTAGGTCCTTCATGTATGCTGGTACATTTCAGCCTTTCGAAATAGAGTGCCTGTAGTGTTCGGTTGGGGAATTTGGTTGGAATTAGTTTTCTTCTTTCTTATTCCTAAAAAATGTCTCATTTTTAAGGATTCATTTTTCCCGAGTTTCTAACAATTCCAAAGATTTGGTACTAACTAGCTTTATGCAAAACAGAAAAAGAGGTATTAAACCCAAAGCTTTCTTATTCCAAGACATTGTTGAATTAAAATTAAGTTCATTATTCCAGTTTTGCTTATTCCTGTACCTACAGATACCAACCGCAATCTCAATTAATTAGGTCTAATTGATTTGAGAAGTTTGCACACGGAATGAGGACAAGGAATCAGCTTTAATAGTGCCAAAATTAATGAATAAAGACAGGATTTACTGGTAATAAGCGAAAATGCGCAGAAAGAACAGATATTCCCAAAGAAAACTTTAATGGCTAAAAACATTGAAACTTAAAAACCCTAATATACATTCTTTGCTTATCCCCTAGCAAAACTGCCTCTGGTAAGTAAATGGAAATTTTTACAATTATCATAAATAATCAATGGATAGCATGTTGAGGAGAAAATTTTTCAATCTTGTTAAAATAAAAGGGATTGAAATTGTTAGCCACATACCATCTGACCGAGAACCTTTAGCTGAATTGGGCAGTCCAAACTTATTGCCCTTTGTCACGGCATCTTCGTCAGAATCAGAATCTGATGAATCGTCAGATGACACGTCGCTATGCTTCTCCAACTGAGCCTCAGCTGCTCTCTTCATTACCCTCTTTTTGCTCTACTAACCACACGGAAAAAAATGGCGCATGTTAGAAAATCGTTCGAGTAAGCAAGCTACTCAAATCTGATTTTACAAAATCAAGAGCTTCCAAATGAAATAGCACAGATAAAACATGGATTGTACGGGGTGGTCGGGGTGTGGTTTACCTAGGCTCACTCGGAATAAACGAAATAAACTCCGATGATCGGCGTCTTCGATTTTCTCCCTGTATTAAGGGAACTATATAGTCTACAGTAACTCAAATTTTGAGTTTCTGCAGAACGAATCTGCACTGTCTAATCCGTATTAGCACGAATAGTAAAGAGGCCCGTGCATTACAGGCGTCTTGGAAATGGGAGCAGCTTGGGTCCGATGCCCATCGGATCCAAAGTGGGTTCGATGGGCTCTAGGACCGTCCGATCTGCTCTAAGATTCACTCCAGAACTTTCGCGGCTTCTTTAATTTACGTCCGCACGGTGTTGAAATTTGACTAATTGCCTCAAATTATCTTAAAGCAGATCGGACGGTTCTAGAGCCTATCGAACCCACTTTGGGTCCGATGGACAGCAGACCCAAGCTGCTCTCGAAATGGGAAAAATGATCGGACAGTTGAGATTCTAAACACAAAATCTGAGGTAATGCAGAGGATATCAATTCTGAAGAGGCAAATGGGCCGGATAAAGGGAGATAATAGGCCCGTCTCGTAATAATGTTTGGGCTAAACGATAAGGTCATTTTTCATTGTGGAATAAGTAGACTCCACACTTAAGTTGCTAAATAAAAAGTAAAATAAATGCATAAATTTAATCACGTAGATTACATAATTAATTTATACGTGTGAAGTTATGATATTTAGCAAATTACGGATCAATTCATGTTATGAATTTATATTTTTAATTTTTTAAATTTAAATAATCGATCTGTTTAACATAATTTTTATATAAAAATATATTAGGATATTAAATTTTATATTTTTCATAAACTTTTGATTATTTTTTAAGAAATTAGTCAAAAACAAGAATATCAGCTAATCTGAGTTAGTAGCTATTTTATGTTTTGAACGGCTTAGTAAAAAAAAAAAGAATAGCTCACTAACTCAGGTTAGCATGCCGATTCAAACACGAAATAGAGAAAAAAAATAGCACACTAACCCAGATTAGTACATATTCTCACTTCATCCAAACGTACAAGTTGGTACAAATTTACTATTTTCGAATTCTTAAAAAAAATTATCTTCGGTGATTTTCTAGTTATCTAAAAAATATAAAATTTTGTCTCATAGTACATGTTGAGCCATCTGAATTGACTATTTGGATTTTAAAATAAAAAAAATATAAATTCATAGTACGGATCGACGCACTTTACAAAGTACCATAGCCTCACTCAATTTATAATTTAAATATATTCGTGTTAAGAGTTTCAAATAAAATCCACGCTAAAAAATTCTAAGCCATGTATGAACATTCAGAAACCTATAAATAATTCAAAAAGTATTTAAGTGATGGTCGTGTTATATCCCGATTTTTTTATTAATAGAAAAATAAAAAAAATAAATATCGGAAAAGAATTAGATTCTACGAGATTTTGATTTATCAGAAAAACGGGTTAGTTTTTCCGTCCGCTGGACAGGATAAACTACCACGTCCAGTAAATAAATCACTAACTAATCGATAAACAGATCGCTAATTAATCGGTAAAAAAAAACAAGACGGTATAAACCATTCCGTCTGACCAAACTTAATTTTTGACATCTGGTTATTATAAAAATTCGGAAATTTGAAAATAACCAAATGATACCGTATATATCTATAGGTGCAAATAACCAAAAAAATAATTACACATGCACGAATAAAAATAGAGGACTTCCAATTTTCCTTCTAGCTTCAGGACGTGTCCTCAAATTTGGAGAAAAATTGCAAGCAACTCTGCAAGGAGAACAGCTTGGTCCGATGTCTATCGGACTCAAATTTGAGTCTGATGGATTTAGGAACCATCCGATCAACTTTAAATTTGTGCGCACGAATTTTAAAGCAGATGCGAAAGTTGCGGATGCAAATCTTAAAGCAGATCGGATGGTCATCGAACCCATCAAACTTACTTTGAATCTGATAGACATCGGACCGAAATTGGTTTCCTCTACAAGATCATCATCTCATCCATGAGAAGCAGACCCCAGTCTCTGTTAGGAGATATTTTCAGAATTGTTGGACGGAATGGTTTGCACCATCTAGAAACATCTTTTTTGTTTTAGTACCATCTAGAATTGTTGGACGGGATAATTTGTACTGTTCAGAATTTTTAGTTCAATTAATTAGCAATTTGGTGTGATTATTGTTTTTGAATTAACAGGGCGGGATGTTAATTCCCTCCGCTGAACAGGAAATTTCATCACATTCTTCCTATAAATAAAAATATCGTAATAACGAAACTCTTTTCCGATATTTATTTTTTTATTTTTCTATTGATAAAAAAATCGGGTGTTACATCGGGTAAATATTGGATGCGAATTTCATAAATAAGTTTAGACACGTCAGTTTCCGGGAAGGGATTCGAGACACGTCGACGCAAGGAGGTCAATCCAATGACAAGTTGCCACGTAAGCCGCTATGACAACGTGAGATGCCATTATCTCGCTTTAAAAAAAAAATCCTATTTAATCGAACCGTCCATTATCTGACCAGAATCGAATCGAACGGAGGTCGTACTAATTCTTTCCCGAAGCAGCATTTAATTATTTAATAATACAGGCTTCGACCATAGAAATCACGCTTGGGGAGGTATCTAGATCTCCTAAAGTACCCCAAATTTTGTGTTTAGATCAGGAACGTCCGATCATAATTCGGACCAATCCGGCCCGAGTTGGAATGCACTGGCCCCTTTTATATTCGTCTCAAGACAGATCGGACGGTCCAGATTCAAAATCAAAATGTGGGTTACTTTAGGGCAGCCGAATTCGAGGTACCTAATGGCGCCTGTTTAAGAAATTATTTTATTGAGAGAGATAGAGAGACGAGAAGACGAGAGAAGAGAAATCAAGAGAGAGAGAGGGAGAGAGAAGCCATGGCAGCGCCCTTCTTCTCCACGCCTTTCCAGCCTTATGTGTATCAGGTGCCTAATTGTCTGTACTTTATCGAATCAGAGAGTTTGATCTCTCCCTATTTCGTACAAACTTTTGGTACCTGGATTGGAAGTCCACGGATCTGGATAGATTTAGTTAATTCATGGCTGTTCCTGAGTTACTGAGACTTATGAGCTAAAATTTGTAAACCTGTTTAATTTTTCGACATCTGCTGAATTTGTGGTTCAGTTTGAATTTTGGGTATGGCTTCTCCGATCCTAATTTTAATTGGAATGGAGATTAAAAAGTTTTTGTTCTTTTGCAAGTTGAGTTAATCTAGTTAGCTATCTGAAGTGTGGTTGATTTAACCTCATAAATTTGATTTGCAAGGAAAGCAGTACCAAATTTTTTGTTCTCTTGTTATGTAATGTATTCGAAAAATCAGTTCTCTTCAGTTAGGGGATAAGCAAAAATTGAGATTAAGGCCCATTTATTATTTTTTATTTTTTTGGAGAAGTGCTGCTTTGGAATAATTACCTGGACAGAGTGTTACTTCTCTTTGTGAGATAAAACTAGTTCTTATATTAAGACTGAACTAGCTATTGGCATCAAACTTGGTCTTTTCTGTTCATGACTAGAAAATACCATTTTTTCTTTTTTAATTTAATTCTAACTTATTTATCAAAAATTAAATATAAACATTTATTTAAACATCACATTATTCATGTAGTGTTTTCTTATTTCTTTCTTTTTGTGTTTGATACTAGAGCCAACAGTCAACCGTCACTGCCTTTCAGATACTCGGCGGAGACTCTCAGATTGTTCAGGTATTATGAATAGATATGCCTTCTTCAAATCAAGCTAATTAATTACATTTTTTGTTTAAATGTGATTCGGGCTTGCTTTTCAGATAATGCTAAGACCTGGGGAGAAGGTGACGTCAAGACCAGGTAGGCCTTGATCTTAGGTGCTTTAAAACTGGTTTCATGAATTTAAACTCTGTGTCTTTGCATTTGTAAATAACACCTGATATTTTCCTTACGCAAGCAATAGAAAGCACTAATTAAATAACAAAAGAGGACGGAAGCTAAAAGCAGAAGCAGTGAATAATTTATCAAACTGTGAAAACTTTATTAGGCAGTGTGTGCTACATGTCGGGGTCGGTTAAAATGGAGAATGTATATGTCGGGGAAAACGACGGTGGTTTGTGGCAGTGGCTTTTTGGACGAAGCATTTCTAGTGTGGTTTTACTAAATCAAGAAAGTGACGGTTTTGTCGCCATAGCTCCTCAGTCTCCTTCTAGGGTTCTTCCAATTGACCTCTCTAATTTCAATGGAGAAATCCTCTGCCAGGTACATAGTACCGCTATTTTTTTTTCATTTCTTGTCTATTTGTACAGTTTTCAGGTTAGGAAATCTCCATCATAAAACCATGGAGATATGTCCATCTCTCTTGGTACAACTAGAAAAAAATAATGTGGAGGCACCTCAGTTAATTATTTCAGTATTCTTAGTAGATATGTACATCTCCATAAAAGCATGATGAGCTTATCCGGCATGGCTTTCTTTGGGACACCGTTACGCTGAAAAGACTATCTATGGAAAGTTATTGTTATTATTCTGAAAATCACAAAATGTTCAGGGGAATTTGCGAAAGAAACTTTTGCGAAACTAAATAAACCAAGGATCAATTATAGTGAATACCTATGCCGTTCCAGTCAAAGTTAGTTGCTGGTGCTGTACCACTGTATTATTGCCTTAAGCTCGCGTTTTTTTGCGTACAGTGTGAATTCAAGATTTTGTTACTTTATAATATTTTTGTGTTTTTATTGCATCAATTGAACATACAAATAGCATAAGAAAAAAACTTATTTTCTGTGATTTGCAGCCAGATGCATTTCTTTGCTCAGTAAATGAAGTGACAGTATCAAGTTCCATTGATCCAAGAGCACGTAATGTTGAGATTGGTGCTGAGGTGTTTCTCCTTTCTTTATTATCTTTTAGTTCTGACTTACTAATACATAGACTTCCAAAAAGATACTTTTGTATGATAATTCTGACATGTTTGCACTTCGAGACATTTCTATTTTAAAGAGCTACATGTAGGATATGCAGATGAAACCCTAGTTTTGACTATATTCGCTACTTTTCCAGGTTATACTTAAACAGAAATTGAAGGGTCAAGGCATGGCTTTCCTTGTAGGTGGCGGTTGTGGTAAGAACTTTTAACCTTCTCCTTTTTCATTTCTGTCTCTCTAGGAGAGAAATTAAAACAAAACTATAGAAAGAAAGTGACAACTGTGCTGGCATGCTGCTATAGGATTAGTGAAACATATCTGATTTCTTTTACTTATTTTTGGGTCAGTGGTACAGAAAATTCTCGGAGTTGGGGAGACTCTAGCTGTTGATGCGCCTAGCATTATTGCTGCAACAAGTACTATCAGTTTCCAGTTGAAGAACTCCAATCCAATGCGACGAGCATTTGGGGTCAGTTAAATATAGAGATTTACCCCTATTAATTTTGTAACTCCTGATAAAATTGTGGAAGTGAGAAGGAAATGCATTTTTGTAGGGGGATAATCAACTGATGGCTACTCTTACTGGGCCTGGTGTTGTTTTCATCCAAAGCTTACCCTTTCATCGCCTATCTCAGCGTATAGCCAGGTATATATTACAAAAAATAAGGTCACGACTCACGAGTAATAGCAGAAAAGTAAATAATCAATTGTGCTATTTGTTGTGATTTCGTGTAAATCTTTGTATCATTTTAACTGACAAATTCATTTTACACATTTGCATGAATTGTAGGGCGGTCGCTTCGCCAAGCTTGAGAGATAATCCAAAGTTCATCGTACAAATCGTAATATTCTTCTTTCTTGCCTATGTCATGATTGTATCTTCAATAATTTTAACAGATGTTTAGTTCAATCTTCAATTTGAATATCTGTTGTGTGCCATATTTTTTTCTTTTTGGGAAACAAATTTTCAATCATAGGATTAGGTTTAGCATTGTCCTCTGTAGATGCTGCCTTTGAAAAAAAAAATGGGGGACTTGTTTAAACGATTAGTCCTGCAAATGAAAAGATCCATTTGGTGCTTACATCCTAAATTAGTTGATACAAATTTTACCATAAACTAATGTTTGAATCACCACTGATTTTTCATTTTTTATTTAAATGAAATGTTTCTAGCTGCTGAAGGAGTATCACTAAGCTTTAGTTTAGCATACTGTTTCTTTCACTCGACTCTCTTTGTTATATATTCTTTGATCGTTCATCATTTTCAGCATGTCTTGCAAATCTGAGCATTTATTACTCTGATCCTTATATTTTCTTGAAATTTCAAGCATCCTTTTGCCTATGATCAACAATAAATACATGTTCTTAAAATAGGTGTACATATTTTTGAATTACAGACATTAGTCGGTTGCTTTGTAAGACGGGTGCATGGCCTACAGTTTTTTTTTATTTTTTTTTGGTCAAACAGTTTTTTCCCAGTACAAGAAAAAGTTGGTTGCTTTGTCGGTAAATATTTCATTAAGCATTTAAAATAGTACATCAGAAAGTTATATTCTAATGATTATAATATGTACTACCACTAAGCTGACACATAATATTAAACAACGAATTTTGATGAAATCATTCAGCTATAAATAAACTAAAAAATGGCCTACAGTTTTGCTTGCGACTACGTAATAATTCTTTTCGTTCTTGCTGTTTAATTCTGATTGTGTGCGAGTGTATCGGTGTATCCAGAAGCGACTTCTGATTTTATATGACTTTTAACGCACTTGTATATTGGTTTAAAGTTATTGTGATTCTCTTTACAAGAACCATTGATAGTGTTTAACAGGACGTTTTGCCATTTTTTTTTTTTTTCCATTTTTTGGATTTACCCGATTGTAATGTATATTATATATTTAAGCTGCAACGAAAATCGTATATTATTTATTTCTAAATATATTGAATGTTAAAATAAGTCGTAACGTCCGTCAAATATATGAACCCACATTTACGGGATGGATCTAGGTCAGAAATAGTGCTATTCTGAATCGTCCAAACGCGACATTGGAATCACCGCTTTTGCTTTAATAATCGTGCAATATATTTTGTAATAAAATTTGTCGATTTTCTATTTAAACTTCCGGATATTTTAATTACAAAATATTCTTAACAAGATTAATTCGAATTCTCAAACGTGTATTTTTTTTTGTTACATAATTAAACTGAGGTGTTTTTTTTTTTTTCTAAATTGTTCATTCGTTGTTTAAGTGTAAGATGAGCTTATATTAAATATATGTTACATTATTTTGAAGGTTGCATATTTTATTTGTCAAATTGAACCCGGAAAATTTACAAAATTAATCTTTATTTAAATAAGATAATAATTATTTATTCTCTTTAAAGTAGGTATCTCTTTGTGCGGCCAGAACGAATTATTTTTTTTTTAATTCGTTTCATTATTTTGAACATAGTTCAATATAAAATTCCTTTCGACGTTATATTATGGTTCTATTTTTTTTTTTTTAACAATTTGCACCAAACAAGTAATATGAGGCTCTTAATTTTAACATAATTAAAATTGAAAAAATATGATGTGTTTTCTCAGTAATTTAGGTTTCAGTCATTTGTTTTTCTCTATAATTTGATTGAGCAAACCAAATTTATTGTTGAATAATTTTTGTAAATTTGACTCTTATCTATAAAAATTACGTTTATATCATAAATAGATAGAAACTCTACTCCAGCCTCCATATCAAATGATAAGTATCAATACCTTTTTATCTTGATAATTAAAATGATAATAATTATATTTATATCATGTTCTTACTTTGCCTTAACCAACAATTTTTCTAACAATCAATTAGATGGTTGGTTCCATTTGAATATTTATTAAGACTAAATTAATAGTTCAATCTCAGTAATTTTTTAAAATTGTAGTGTGCTTTGATTACTAAAAATTCAACCGAATTATTGTTTTGGTCTAATAAAAATAATGTATAAATTCATTTACATTTAAATTAAAAATTATAAAATCGAACACAGTTTCATCCATCATCACAGGAAAAAAAAACAATCAATATTATTTCCGACAATTATATTTTTATTTCTAAAAATAAAAGAAAATTGCATATAGGATGGCAGCAGATGTCAATCAATTAGTGAAAATACATCCGCGAAGAATTCTAGAACTAAAGAGCATCTTCCAAGCGGCACAGATAAGATGATAAGACCGCATAGCAATGATAGAATATTAACATGCACCGACCAATTACTATTAACCTCACAACGTGTTCCCCTTGCGGCCCTCCACGTGTCACAGGACCACATGATCTGTCCCTGTCCCCACCTCTCTTCTCACCATATTATCCAAAGAGACACCATAAAAGGGAAAGGAAATACATAGGAAAATAAACCATAAAAGGAACAAAAAAGAAAAATGAGCCAAGATCAACCAAGGAGAAATCAGGAACAACAGCAACAGCAGGAGCAGGAGCAGCATGACTTGTCCCTGCGTGATGTGGCAATGATGCAATCGGCCGATAACACAGTGCTGAGAGAGACCCGAAATGAACGCGCCGGAGTCGTCAGCCATGATCGTAGCACCAATGTTTCAGAGGACAATGGTGTGACTATCACTGAGACCTTTGTTCCGGGTGGTCGGATCATTACTGAATTTGTTGCCAGACAGGTATATATGGCCTTTATAAATAGTTAATCAAATTTTAACAGCTGTTGATCAATTTTCAGTCAGATCATATATATAAATCTTATTGTCTCATAAGCAACGGGTTTGTTAAAGAATAAACAAATTGAAGGATTTATTAAAGAATAACATAATTAATTACCTTATATATACTTAATTAACCATCTCTCATGCATGTACCAATTAATTTTGAGGTCGTAACCATTCAAGTTTTTTTTTAGATTTTGCTTATTGTATTAATTTCTTCATTCTATCAAGATGCTTTCATGGATTGGTGTGACCACTTCATCCGTCTTTCCGATGATACCAAAAATTAAAATAAAATGAATAGGAATTCTATATTTCCTCAAGGACGTTTGCCACTAAATAAATAAAATAGAAGTACAGGTAGATAATTTAAGATAGATTAATTTTGGTGATGTCATCTAGCGAGCAATCTCATTAGAAACAATCACATGTTCAACTTAATTGAAATATGTAGAAATGGATATAAGAATGATCGATCCTATTTCATCTACATAATCTAAGTAGCATTTGAATTTTATACTATCTGCTGTCCAGGTCATTATTCAACTTGTAACGTATAGTCGTAACATGACGTTACGAATAAACCCAAAAGATGCATGATACTGATGTGCTTTGATTTAATCAGGTCGTCAGTCAGCACATTGCACCTGGACCAGGCGATGCTGGCACAACCGGTCCAGGAGGAGGTTACCGAGGTGGCCTTGACAGTCAAGGTGAGGGCGGCGATGGCCGCATTGACAACAGTGGAAATGTGGACCCGATAAAAATTACAATAGGCGAGGCGTTGGAAGCAGCAGGAAACAGTGCACAAGACAAGCTGGTGGAGCAGAGTGACGTGGCGGCCATCCAAGCTGCAGAGGCACGGGCTATCGGACTCAACGTAACAATGCCTGGAGGTATTGCTGCGCATGCCCAATCTGCAGCAGATGCCAACCTCTGGGCAACCAGAGATGAGGACAAGGCCAAGCTCAGCGACGTGCTCTCGGTAATTGGCCAAATTAATTTAATTACGCCCCTTTTTTTGTTTACTTCTAGCATGAGAACTCCATTTATTGGTAAAGATATACATTGACAAAACTATTTTGGTTTCATGTGGTGCACCGATGATAGTTTCAAAATAAGAAAGCATATACTCGTGTACTGTATATAGTCAAAATAATATTGTCAATATCTTTACCTTATGTATTATTAATACAATAATATATATAGGGGCGTGTTTTTGCTAATTTTGGATATTGTAAAATTTTATTACAGAAAGCTACCAATAGGGCTCTGAGCTAGTGAATAATATATTATAACACAGTCTACTAATTAACCAATGCATCTGGTTGACATTTTCTTTCCCATTCTTTGCGACATAGCAAATTAATCAATTGTTGTTATCATTCTTTACTCTGTTCACCTGTGTTCAACCTGCTAATATAATTCATGCATGTGATTTGATTTTGAGCAGGATGCGGCAAGCAAGCTTCCGGCTGACAAACCTGTGGAGAGGGACGATGCGGCAAGGGTGGTCAGAGCAGAGATCAGTAACAAGGAAGATGCCAGGACAACACCTGCTGGAGTTGCGGCGACGATGGCAGCCGCTGCTCGGCTCAATGAAGGCTTTGAAAGAACAATCTGAATGTTGCTAATTTGTGAGGTGTTTCATGTCATGCACATGTTTTTGGCTGTTGGGTTTTGTGTGTATGTATAAATAATGATGTATGGTGACTAGCTAGGATTGAAGTTTTTATCTCTGTTATTTTGGATACAAATATATTTCGAATGTTGAAAAAAATATTCTAGAATAATGATTTATTAACAACTAATTCAAAAGCATATAAACTTATTAATTAACAACTAATTCAAATAATAGGTATGATAGTGACTAATGCACCATTTTTAGTTGAACCTGCTCAGAATTCCTCTAACTAAAAGTTCTGTCAAAGTTTGCTTGGTCTGATAACGACTACAAGAGAATGAAATGAAATTAATTATATTAGATGGTATTTTGAATGTCGCTATACAAGGTATTTTATGCGCGCCTCGTTAGTGTCGATTAATTAGGAATAAGCAATGAGAGGTCATGGTTGCAATAGAAACTTTTATGTCAAAAATATTAATAATAAATCACAACAAGAAACGAAACGATTGCTATTAGCACTTGAAATGACAAATATTATTTTAAAAATTAAGACACTACTATTATGGTATTTTTCAAAGCCTTTATCGGTAAAATTAGAGTGAAAAAAATAGCACGTTTAGTAATGTGTATCTAGATATTTAGATATTTATGTATGCTGAATGTGGTAAAATTAGAGTGAAAAAAATAGCACGTTTAGTAAGGTGTACCTAGATATTTATGTATGTTGATAAAAATGTGACTACGTGATTATTTACCTGATGTGACAATTTCTTATTATTTTGATCAAGATACGTAAAAAGTTAATTTGATTATGACATGACACAATATGTTGCGGATTTATCACCATAGATAAAAAATTTGGCTCCAATTCCCGTTATTGAGATTCAAATGTACAGTTTAAATCGTTGAATGTGATATGAACACTAAAATTAAGTTTTATGATCTTCGAATTTTACTTAAGATATTCTCATATGAGAAAATAGTGTTATTTAACATTGAAAACAATATAATTTTTGAATCCGTGAATTGAGTTTGGTTATTGACCTTTAAAAATTGTTCATGTTTGGGTTGAATCCGATTGCATCTTTGATCTAATCCATGTTTCTTATTTTCTCGAAAACTAAAATGATGATAATATTTTTCTGATTCATCGGATTCAGACCTATATCGGCTTGGATTTGAATCAATTTGATTTCACATTTGATATATTATTTATAATTACTTAAAAAGAGGGGGGGGGGGGGGGGGGGGGGGGTGGGGGGAGTTCAGATAAGATTTGATTTCAAGTGAGATTTTAGTTGTACACTTGAACCAATATCCCGTATCCACGACATTTAATTTCAGTCACAAACTACCATTTACGGAGGGAAAGAAACGAGCAAACAACTTCAAATTTAAAAATAATGGAATAACAAGTTACCTAAACACATCACTCTTTCCCTCCTTGACTTGTTTTGAACTATTGATATTGTCATCATCAAGTATATTTGCTTGTTCACCCCACACTTTTTCAAATTTTATAGAAGCCCATTGTTTTTATCAAATTGTTTCCCAAGATATGTTGTTCTATAAGAATCAAACCAAAGTGTGTTTTTTTTTTCTTTCTTTAAGTTTCACACTTGTATTCTCCTACAGACTAACATAAAAGTTAAATTTCTTTTATCTTCACTTCGGTTTTAATTAGATTAAGAGGTGGGATTTGTTGACAATTTTGAGAATCGTCAAAAAAAAAAAAAGATTTCATTTTGAATCCAATATTATATACATAATCTATAGGATACATATATGTATCTTATAAAGCTTGGTGAATTTGGTGCATGTTTACTGTCATTAAGTGATTTGAATTTATCAGGGATGGTATTATCAAATAATACTCAAATTGCATTAAAATTCACTGACATACTATGTATGTGTGGGACAATATACCCATAGCATTGTTAGGTGATTACTTTTCTAATTTTTTTCATACGTATCAATATTTGTCTTACAATTACATTGGTATGTTTGTTTAATGAGGAGGGTTCCAATGCACCCTCTTTTGGTGCACCTAACGTGCACCCAAAACTCATATCTTCATTTTCAAAGTTCAAATAGTAGATTCGAACCTTCCAACGTGTTCTTCATATTAAAATGTGCTTGGAGACCAAATTTTACATTTTTTGGAAATTTTTTACTATTTTTTCAGAATTTTTGAAAATCTTTACGTTGCTGAATTTCAAATTATTGTTTAGTTTAATCAAAAATTCTGAAAAAATAGTAAAAAATTTCCAAAAAATGTAAAATTTGGTCTCCAAGCACATTTTAATATGAAGAACACGTTGGAAGGTTCGAATCGACTATTTAAACTTTGAAAATAAAGATATGAGTTTTGGGTGCACGTTAGGTGCACCAAAAGAGGGTGCATTGGAACCCTCCTCTTGTTTAATAGTTGTCAATATAATTATTGTTCTATGAGTTTCATTTATTTTATTGACATTATTAGTAAGCTATGGATTTTTCTATATGAATATTAATTGAGCTCTATCGATTTGTTCCTAGCACACACACACACCCATATATATATATATATACGGTTGCATGATTTTCTTTTTTTATAATCCGCCGTATGATTCTTTTTTATAATCGGCTGTATAATTTTGGAGAGTGGATTAAGCTCTAAAATTTGCTCGTCATATTTTAAAATTGCATTTATATAAAGACTTTATTTCTGAATGGCTAAAATTATATATTTCTATTTTGGGGATGACATTTTAATAATGAAATTTACAGAGGTTGCATAGGTAAAAGAATGAGTCTAAGCATTTGTTAGGTGGAAATTTGGATGAACCTGATTCATCGGGAGAAAAATGCCAATAAACGATTAAATACGGTACCCCTACCCCACAAGCATTTGTTCGGGTAAAAACATTGACAGAGCTATTTTTATTCATGAAGTGCATAGACTAGACAATACGGTCAAAAGAGTTTTCCATATGACTCATGCGCTGCGTAAAGCAAAAAATACTGTGTACATATATTTACCTTTGTTCTAATGCTTTGTGGTAGACTGGGTCCAAGGAAAAGCTTAATAGTTTAAACCCGTTTGCGCACCGGTACGGCTTAGCGAATCCGACTCCAAAAGCCATGAAGTTAAAAAATCTCTTCCCAGAACAAAGAAAATAAAAGAAAAGAAAGGAAACTCAAACCCCTTGTCTCCTCCTCTTTGCCCCCAAATCGCCAATCTCTCTCTCTCACCAGGGAAAAAAATTGGAAATCAAAGCGATTGCTTCGTCGCTCGATTTCTCATTCCCCCCAACTTCCTTCTTTGATCTCGCAATATTAAGTAGCTTGATGTGGGAAATCCATTAGGCGCAATCCACTTCTCCTGTATTTTAAGAAAGAGGTAATTCTGATCGGCTTTGAATTTTTTCGTTTTGCTTAAAATCATCGACTTTTAACTTTTAAGAACCTTAACCTCGATTTTACTAGACATAAAGTTTTTCGACTACATTGTTCTTCCGGTGTTTTTTT
Organism: Carex parvula; assembly: GCA_025461045.1. Lineage (NCBI taxonomy): Eukaryota > Viridiplantae > Streptophyta > Magnoliopsida > Poales > Cyperaceae > Carex > Carex parvula. The sequence goes on from JAJGRW010000035.1 coordinate 93,634, forward strand.
TGTGCTCATTTTTTTGTTTTACCTGATAAGTATTGGGAATAGATTTTTATTTGCTAGTAATTTTGTATTGTTTATTTTAATTAAGGTTCTTTGATGTCTACGTTTGATCGAGAAGAGGGACCTGATGAACCCAATGCTAGTAAATCGATTGAAGGAGATGATAAAGGAAAGTCAATAGAAGACAAAGTACCCTTAGATCCTGTTTCCATGTCAAAACGAAATGAGACAACCCCAAATGGAAGCAAGAGAAAGAGGAAAGACTGGAGAGCAATTGCCAGTGAGAATGGAGGGGCTAGGAGGAGGGTCTTAAGATCTGACATGGCGAGGCTACATGCAGAGACTGAGGCGGGGGCTGCAAAAGGTGCCCGGAACGGCTTCAAACTTGCTGAGTTGGAAGGCATGGATTGGGCTAAATGCGGGGATGATCTGCAAGTCGCAAATGAAAAGGTAAATAAGGAGAGCAATGAGTGTGATGTAGGTTCAGTAAGTGGTACCAAAGTAACTAAAATTGGCGAAACTGAGCTTCTGGGTAATGGGGAGCTTGGTGTTGGTGAAAGGAAGGAAGGTGATGATGCTGCAAGTGGAGTTGCAGGAAGTGATTTGCCTTCTGAAGAAGAACTGGTAGTAAAGGGAAAGGGTGTCACTGGAGATGAGGTGGCAGCCTGTGCTGTCTCTGACAAGAGCGGCAATGAAAATATTCGACGTGAAAATGCAGAGGTTGATGCTTCATGCGAGAACTCTAAAGGAGGAATTAAGATAGAAACCATGAATCTCGAAGCAGGATCCACTGACGTACAGGGGGGGAAAACGGTTGAGGCAGAGCAGTTTAATGTACTAAAGAAGGCCAAAAAGAAACTATTCTCTGGTAAAAGAAACACTCCGGTCCAGGTTGAGTCTGTGACTGTGGAAAGAAGAATTACGAGGTCATCTGCTGCAAAACAGATGGTAAATGATGAAAATGCCCTTGAAATTGAAGGTGCAACAATTGTAGAGGGGCAGATGGAGGAAGAAAGTTCCGGATTAGACCAGACCGATACAGACGATAATAAACTTTTGAAAAATTTTAAGCTCAAAAAGAGCAAGAAAACGAGATCTGATAGGAGAAAGAGCTCTGATCTGACAGACTCTGACGAGGAGTTTAACCCTGTGAGAAATAGAGTCAGAAAGAAACAAGCAAATGCCAAGGCCAATAAGGATTTCTCAGTTGCATCAGGTACAAAGCGGAACCGACCAAAGAAACCTGAGGTCGAGAGTGAGGAGCCTGAAGAGTCAGGCTCCAACTCGGACTTTTTGGGTAGTGATGTGGCGACGCCGGCAATGAAGAAAAGACAGGGTCAGCCACCTGGCTCCAAACACAAAACTGGAAAAGCAAAATTTGGTAAAATGATAGAAACGAAGAAGAAAAGACAGGCGGGGCCACTTGGCGCCAAAAACAAAGAGAAGGTTATCAAAGTCGAGTCTGTGAGTGAACTGGATGATAAACCGAGACAGGTTGCGAAGGAAATAGTAAGGGATATGATAAAGGATTTGCTCAAAAAACATGGCTGGATGATTGAATTGAGGCCTCGGTATGGTAGAGAATATATGGACCAGGTACATGTATCACCTGATGGTACCACTCACTGGTCTATCACCAAGGCGTACTATGCTTTTCTTCAAGAATGGGAGTCGTTGCAGAGCCCGTCAAAGGGAAAAGGTAAACAGGTCACTGATTTTACACCCATTCCGGAGGAACTGCTTGACTTACTTAAGAGAACTGTCTGTAAGGAAAGATGCGATTCAAAGAAGAAGAAAAATAAACTGAAAGGAAAGAAAAAAGAGAAAGGGAAATGGCGGCTTGGAGTGAAGTCCAAAAAAATCCAGAAGAAAGGAAAACTCAAGAAGAAAATTAAAAAGGAAGGGGAAAAATCAACAAGTAGTATTAACGAGATGAATCCGAAAAGAGGTCGAAAGAAGAAGGCACGGCTTACCTTGCTTGCACGCGGGTCCCACAAGGAGGGGGAGGCAAGTGGTGAGAATGACTACGTACCGTATGAATGGAAGCGCACTGTTGTTTCCTGGATGATTGACTTAGAGGTAGTGTCAGAGAATGGTAAGATTAAGTACATTGACCCAAACAAACCCGACCCATTAGCAGAAGGCAAGATCAGCCGTGACGGGATTGAGTGCGACTGTTGTGCGAAGACGTTTACAGTTTCTGATTTTGCAGTTCATGCGGCAGTCGCAGAGAATGGTACCTCATGCTTGTCATACCTTTTTGTGGAGGACGTGGGTCTTCATTTCTTGCAATGCTTGGTGCGGGCTTGGGAGAAACAGTGCAGCATCTCAGAGCCAAAGGTTTTTTTTTCATCAGCTGAGGCAGACGGGGTGGACCAGAACGATGACACCTGTGGTGTTTGTGGGGACGGTGGCGACCTGGTGTGCTGTGACGAGTGCCCCTCAACGTTTCATCTCAGCTGCCTCGGCATGGAGATGCTTCCTTCCGGCGACTGGCATTGCCCCTACTGCTCCTGTGCATTTTGCACAAAGCTCTCCTCTTCTCCTCTGCTTTCTTGCACCCAATGCAGTGACAAATGTGCGTGTTACTAAATTATATTTTATTCAGGGTTTCAACTGGTTTTCCTTATTTGCAAAAAAGATTGTTGTTTATTTTATTTGACTTCTGCCTTTTTTTATGGTTTAGGGTGCAAGAATTGAGATAGAATTAGTGATTAGAAAAATGTTGATTTAAGAGAAGAAAAACATGTGGTTGTCTCAAAATTTGGTCTTAATGAGCTAATTAAGTGCCAAAATGGACCTTTTTTCCAAAAACAGAAAAAAAAGGAAATTGTTTAAAACCTTAGTGCTCATGTGGTCATGTTAGCTGGGGGCAATTTTGTAATTATTGCAAAATTGTGGACGTCTGTAAACACTGATAAAAGGTTGTGTTTTGTCTTTATTTGATTTACTATCCATCATCAATTTTCATTTCAAATTTCTTTCTCAGTTCACTCTTTGTGTGCATCTGAGAAGACCGGAGCATCTGTTGGCCAGGATGATGGGATTTCTTTCTGTAGTGAAAGTTGCAAAAAGGTACAAAATCTTTGCTTTTGAATCTTTACATCCCAACTTGGTAACCTCGGCAATGCTTTTGTCTTCATTTCTGTGTAGCTTTTTTGTGTTTTGTTTTAAATGCACCGTATTAGAATTTTTCCTTAGTTCAATGGATGAAACTCACATCTGCTCACATGAATTATGCAATGTTGCCCGACCAACAGTATAGCATGCTAACATATATAAATTTTTAATGATAGCTTTTTGAGGGGTTGGAGGCTATGTTGGGAGTGAATCACAAAATGGAAGGAGGTTTCTCATGGAGGTTAATAAGGCGTATAACTGAGGATGAGTCTTCCATAGACCCGGTGCACACGCCGGAGGTACGTGCTGAGTGCAACACAAAAGTTGCTGTTGCTATGACTGTCATGGATGAGTGCTTTTTACCAATTGATGATCAGAGAAGCGGGATTGACCTACTTCAAAATGTCGTCTACAGTTGCAAGTATGTTCAAAATTTTACATGTTGGTCATTTTTGTATTTCTTTTTTCTTTTTGTGTCCAATAATACATCTGATCTAAAATGAATAGACAGGATATGCTTATTTATTTCGGGTGTTTGCAGATCAAATTTCGTTCGATTGAACTTTAGGGGTTTCTACACTTTTCTCCTTGAAAGAGATGATGAAATAATATGTGCAGCCTCTGTTAGGTATACTCTCTTCTCCCCTGCCGCCACCCTTTGCATCTCCCTTTGCCCCTTCTCTTTTGGTTTCTGATTTTGTTTATTTTATCATTGTTATTGCAGGGTACATGGTAACAAGCTAGCTGAGATGCCTTTTATAGGGACACGGTACATGTACAGGCGCCAAGGGATGTGCCGTCGCCTCCTAGATGGAATTGAATCGGTATTGCAATTTTATATTAGTTGTCTTTCGCTTACCATAATTATTTTAATTTTTTTTACCAATTATAACCCTAGAATTTATTAATTCGTTTTCAAAGGCTCTGAGCTCCCTGAAAGTTGAGAAATTAATCATACCGGCTATAACGGAGCTAGTGGACACCTGGACAAATGTGTTCGGTTTCAGACCTCTTGAGGGCTCGGAAAGGCAGGAGCTCAGATCCAAAAGCATTGTTGTTTTCCCTGGTACCGGTCTCTTGGAGAAGCCTATGCTCGGTACCAGTTCAAGGGAAGATTGCGATACATCCCCTATAGAAGGTTCATATATATCTTAATAACTTTCTTATGAAAAATGTATAAATATTCATTGATTTTAACTAATTAATTATTCATGCAGGCAACGTGAAAATTCTAGAATCTCCAAAGAATCAGCAACTCTCAAATGGTGACATGTCACATGAGTTTGTTGATGAATGCGCAGAAATAAAACCTGATGATTCTGGTGAAGCATCGTCTTATGCTACAGCCAGCGGAGAAGGTGATGTTGCGGGCCCCACCAAACCCGACTCTGATGTGGTGCAATCTTTTAAGTGCTGTTGTGGCTCTGCTGAACCAGATGACGGCAAGCTAAGTGACGGGCTGGCTGAACTAGAGTCTGACCCAATGCCAGCTGTCCAATCCGATGAGGGCTTGGCTGAACCCAAGTCTGGTTCAGTTCTGGTAAAGGGTACACCTGACAAAACAGATGTTTTGGATAGTACTGACGAGATTGGTTTGCTTGGCTGTGAAGAAAATGGCAGGCTCCAGGGCTGTGCAGAGAATGGGGTCCGCCATCTGACAGGACCTCAGTTGGCATCTCCAGATGCAGTCATTGGCAAGTGCCGCTAATTAGGTATGGTTTTATTTAATATAGCTTCATTCAACTGTTGGTAAAGTGCTGATACATTTTTTGAAATTTTATTTAATATCAAAAATTCTTTGGACTGTTATTTTTCAGGAATTTGCCAAAATCCTTAGTTTGTGGGGTTGCAAAACATTTTGGCTTCTGACAGCAGTGGTAGAGAATAGAAATTGGAAAGCGAGAGGTGTTAGTTTCTCCAATATTAAGAGGTAGTTGACTCTGTGAGAAGCTTAGAGACTAATAGTCTTAGAAATGGTGCTTCTCTTATAGTGCTAACAGCATTTTTATTTAGAAGTATATCTTTTGATGCTTTGCCCTTTTTTGTATATGGTTTTGTACCTAGGGCAATTTCTGCTTTTATGTTGCATTTATTCAATGATGCTTTTCTCCTAATTTGAGATAGCTTTTGAATTCATGGTCATGCAAGAGATTCTGTTCTGTGCCTTTTTTTTTCTTTTCTTTTGTGGCCCCACCCTGCTGCCATGCTGTCGTAGTTGCCTGGTTGGTTTTTGGTGGCCACATACCGTTGATATTACAACTGGTACAATTTGGTGCAACCCAACTGAACTCGGGTGCCTAAAAGGCCTAACAGATGACAAACTAAGATGACCTTACTAGAGACTGTTCAAGAGTAAATAACTGACATGAACCTCATCAGATTGGGGCAAACTAGATTTCAAATGACCTGGATCTGTCTAGCATATTTTTTTTTTCTAAATACCATTAGGCGAGAAGTTTATTAGTCAAAAGGCACTATTTGTTTATGAATGCATATTCTTTAGGTATCGCACGTGGTAGAATGAGCTCCTAGCCGAGCCAAATAATTTAGGTGACTATTTGGATTATAAGGATCCGCTTTAAGATCCGTGTCAGGTTAAAAGGATAACGTAGATCTCATTCTACATGGTAGGGTTCATTTGTTTACCTTGATGAACCCGAATCTTAAAAAATAATAATAATAAAATGAAATAAGAAAACTGAGCCTGATTTGGCCCAACCTGAATCAATTCCTGCATGCCTTTTCCAACCTTTTAATGGTAGTAGATTAGTTTACAACTTTACATATACTGGACTACTTGAATCTTTGTTGTTCCAGTGTCTGGCTTTCTCATACTGATATTGGTCTACTCTCAATGATTCCAAATACATTTCTCAAGAAAATAAAAAAACGAAAAACCGAAAAGGCGCACATGAAAAAAAAAATGGCCTATTTGTGAAGCACAATAGTGGATTTATTACAGATATTCCTCTGCAGTCTTTAGGTCATCCAAAATTCTCGATTTGGTTTCGTTTGATAGCAATGCCGATGGCCCTGCTTTTGAGTAGAATTCTGCGAGTGATCTTATTGCTCTCTCCAGAGCAACATATGACTCCTGATTAGGAAATCAAATTTCAAATTAGTCTGCTCTGCTCTTTGTGTTGTGCAAATATTAAATTTTCAAGAAGATACATAATCAAATTTGTTTACCTCAGCAGCAATAGTGCTTTGTCCTCTCCAACCACCCAAGTACTCTCTGATCGATTCCTTAGCTGCATCAGCACTCCTTCGAAACTTGGTGATATCGTTTGTATCTTCCTCTAATGACTCTCTTAGTGTCTTTACAACCTCCCTTGCGGCTTTTAAGTACGCCTTCGGCAACACCTTTCCTGATTTTGTTTTCTCATTTGGATCAAATATTGACTTAATTGCACCGATGACACCCCCGCCTTCCTCGTTGTTTTCTCCATCCTTTATCTGAGTATCTTCTTCTGCTTTAATGGGATTTGTTCCGATTAAGGTTGTGTAATAAATAGTTAATGCGGAGATAATCACATTTCTTCGGCTTAGAAAATCGCCTTGTGGAGATGCTAGGCAAGCCTTCAAGTAAGGTTTCTTGTCTGTTCTGTTGCGCATAATAAGAGGCAACGGAATTACTCAACGGATTTCAGAAAAAGTAGTTTACCTGTAAAATTATCTTCTGATGTGGAAATAAATCTGCTGCGATTCCAAAGAATCGCAGGAATCCTGCTTTTCGAAATCCAACTATTAATATATTTTGAGATTCGTGCATAACAACTAACTGTTTTTAAGATTCGTGCATTTTAAAAATTAATTGTTGGATTTGGAAAAGCAGGGTACCTGCGATTCTTTGGAATCGCAGCAGATTTATTTCCCTTCTGATGTAGTAGTTGCAGCATGGAGGGATAGCTCCTCCATTACTTATTTTTTTTATTAAACTTATTCATCAAGCAACATGGTCGTGTAATATGAATTGAAATCAAAGATAAATTTAGGTGAGAATTACGGTAATTTAGCGTGGGGTGGTTCGTGTTGATTTGCTTATGGTTGCGACTGTAGCATCTGCCTAGCAAGGAGAAAGAAATAGCCATTCCTAATTAATCAGTGCCTTCTGCAAAGGGTGGGAAAAAAATTAGAATATATTGAAAATTATTTCAAACCAAATATTTCTCAAGTTTTTAATTAATATATATCATGCTTAGATTAGAAGTAAAGCGTTCTTTTTAGTTCAATAATTTACTGACACATCCTTTCAACCCAAAAATAAAATATAAGTAAATAAATAAATAAATGTTTTCCAGTATGTACTCAAATCTTAAGTGTAGAACCAAAATGCCAACAATTAAAAGGAATTCCAACGAAAGAAAAAGAAAAATTAAAATTAAAACGAACCTGAATTAAATTCAAGCAATAGTACTAAAACCTATTTGCCAAACTTCCCTTTCCATTTAGAACTAAAACAATGGTATGAAGCAGTGTAAGAAAAATTGTATTGTTTTTTTCCAATCAATAACCTTATCACTTTGCTAGCTAAAATATGTGGTTGTTATGTGGTCGCGATATGGGACCCGTTATCTATCCTGAAACAACATAATATAATATTTTAATTTCTTAATTCCAACTGATGAAACCAGATCTGATGGCGCAATAGGTTTTTGCAATAGATGATGTCATAGTCTATGTAACTCAATTATGAGTCTTTTGTGACAACAAGTGTGTATTCGGACTTAAGGCGGAGAGGTAGTTCTAATTTTTTAGTGCGGCTATGCTACTATGTATATAGTGCATATTGATATGTACAATGAATTAATATTTTTATTTTTAAAATTTTAAAAATTAATCTGAATTATTTAACATGATCTCCATATGAAAAATGTACTTAAGATCAAAATTTCTTTTTTTTAGAATTTTTTTAATTTTTTAGATAGGTAAAAAATCATTTGATCTAAAGATTATAGACCATTTAAAAGTAGTAATTTTTTATCTATCTAAAAAAAATAGTAGAAGACGTTCTTAAAATTGTAAATTTAGTCTTTTTCATATGTAAATCATGTTAAACAATTCAAATTTACTATTTGGACTAAAAAAAAAAAAAAATTGATCTGTAGTATAGACCAATGTGCTATGCATAGTACCATAGTCTTAATCTCTCCTAATATTGTATATTTTTATTTCCTCTAATTAATTGTTTTATCTCAAGTCTCACCTGTCCAGCTCTTTTGGAGATTGACAGATCAAAACAAAGGAAGAGAATGACGCAGAATGACGCTTTGCTAACAAAGTGGCTGTGGAAGTTAGATAGAGATACTGATGAACTTTGGGCCTGGACTATGCCACTCTTATATAGAATTAATGGTGCTTCTGATGCACTTCAAGACCCAATCCTTTCATGCTTTGTACGGTCTCTCAACCCCCTGAGACCATTCTATTCGGTCTCAACAACATTTGATGAGTCAAGTGGATTAACACAGTGGAAATGGATGGCTCACGAAATTTTCACTACAGCCTCGGCATACAAGGTACTACATAACAGGGGAGAAGTTTGTCCTTTTAATGAGGTGATTTGGAAACTAAAGATACCTCTTAAGGTGAGGGTCTTCCTTTGGATTAGCATCCAGAATAAGCTTCTCACTCAACATGTCCTGACGACGAGATGATGCAATGTCGAGGCAGGTTGTCACCTATGTCATGATGCAGGAGTAGAGACGACATGGCACATCATGTTTAATTGCGCCTATGCAATGGAATTCTGGAGGATTTTACTATTTCAGTACAATATCCAAATTAACATGGCACATCAGGAGGCTATTTTTTATTTATGGTGGAATTTTAGGCAAGTTTTGTCTTACTCGGTTCTGAGACTTTGGGACACGGTATGGTCCGCAGGGTGTTGGGCATTATGGCGTGAACGTAACAGATGACTCTTCACACATCAGCGCAAGACAGTGACAGAACTAGTAAATAATATTTCTTTAGAGATCACTTGCTGGCAAAACACTCTTTAGGTGGAGTGACAGAGTATTGGAGTAGTATGGATGCTTTGATTCATTTTTTTTTTCCTTTTTTGGTTATGTAAATATATAATAAGACTATGTAGATAATCTTTTTTCTATTATCAATGAAATTGTCAAGTGAGTCTGCTCACTGACCTTAAAAAAAAAACAAAGGAGGAGAAGTGCTAATTTATATAAGAAATGTAACTCGTTACATGAACTTCCATATGATGGTGGCACAAATGATCCAGTTTTAATCCTAAATACTTGCCATTTTCTGCTCTGCGACGCCGTTGCCATAGCAAATTTGAATTGGCATCCTCTGAGATATCTCATATTTTGCGCAACTTCTTGGAAAATATCAACCGTCCAAATACATTCTGCACGATCTCAAAGCTCAGATAATGCTGGTCCCCTGCGATATTCCCGAATAGGCACCGGACACGTCGGTCACACAAAATATGAGATAGCTCAGAGGATACGCACTCAGTAAATTTAGTATCTAACCAATATTAGAATTGCGTCAGATCCTCTCCAGTCGATCGTAGTTCTCTGATGGTTTTGGCTGGCCTGGACCGCTGGATTTGAAATGAATGGCGAAATTGGTTTGAAACCATCAATGTGTTCTGTACAACTGGGAGAGGAGCAAAACTAATCAGAACTAATCATCAACTCTATGCGTGAGGAATTTCGTAAGATTAACTTCGAAAATTATGGTATTGTTTAAAGAATTGAGAAATGATATGCGTCTGTCTCTATTTGATGCTTACTTTTTAATGGCGTATGAGTGATATAAAAAATAAAGTTCGGTTTTATAAGAAAGAATAAATATGATAAGCAATTTATATACAATAGTTTCAACAAAAAAAAACACTGAAATTTTGCTTTCTTTTCTTGTGAATCACCACCCCAATTTCACGAAATACTGATTCTTAAAAAAATATTATCTCGTTGTTATTTAATTTTAGCTTATTTAAGATATTGATTGATGATGACCATGTCTATCGCAATTTGTTAAGACAAAATTATTCCAGTGAGGGATGCATGTTTAAAACTAAATAGATGATTTTGATCAGTAGAATTTTAAACTTGGTCTAATTATATACAGTAAAAGGGCAATGGGGTGTTACTGTAGCGAGGAATAGTGACACCCCCATTCAGTTCCGTCTGATGGTAGATAGATGTCTCAGATCAATTTCGTTGATGTCATCTGGCGTCATCTCCATAAATTTATTTTTCACTCCTATCTAACGGTTTATCTCGCCCTTGAACTCTCTCTCACTCTCTCCGTCAATTCGACAGGTGTCTCTCTCTCTTGCCCTTCCTCTTCGGAAACATTGATTTCTTCCTCGCTCCACCTCCTTGGCCACCTCCGTTCGCTTCGATCCGAAATCCCCAAGGCGCTCTTTGCGGCGCAACGAGCACGGAAAGGTACCTTCTCCGCCTCCATCTCACTTTAACTGCTTATTTCTGAGACATTATCTGTATCGTCTCCTTCTCTTCTCTCTTTTCCCTTTTATCTCTTCCTCAATTGGCTATTGCGACTGTTTAACCGTTGTAGTTGCAAAATAAACTCTATATCTGGGGTTAATTCATTCATTTTGCTTTTTTCTGTAAAATTTGGGGTCTCAGTGAATTATTTGCTCACACGAAGATAAAACCTGGATACTGACGCCTGGTGGAATTGGCAGAGAAATTTGTTACCAGAAAGGGAATGTCTCTTCTTCTCTCTCTCCCTTTATCAAAGGTGTTTTTTCCTGTGTAATTTTGAGTATTAGTTCTGTAGTAGCTATTCAGCTTACTGTATATAAATCAAAGCCTTTATTCTTAAGTTTCATCAGTTGTTTCAGGGTTTAGGTTCCATTAGATCAATTTTATGGTTTACGATTTATGTTTCCGTTCAACTGCCTTTCGAGCACAATTGTGGTTCAACCTTTTCTTCATAGAAGTTGAGAAAAGTGAGGGTCACAAGTAATTTATTTTTCCGTGTATTTGTCTTAGTAGTTTCATTGTCGAGACGTTCAGCTTACTGGGCAAGAAAATTCAACTTATTAGATGCTTGAGAGCTAAGATAATATTATTATCTCTCACTCTTTATATGTATGAATTGACGGAGAAGCTCTTGGAAAACGCGAACGACAAAGCACATGAATATCGTCAAGGACTACGTGCTGCCAATTTGCGATGTCATGGGCGTCGATTGGGTCGCTGAGGGACCCACTCACACCAGGGTCTGCAATCCGGCTTACTCTTGCGAAGCACAAAGAAAGTAATTTGCTTCAAGTTGTTACTATTATATGTTAATACTCTATTTTCACCCCAATGCTTACAATTTTTAACCATAATTCTGCTTTATGCATTATTAATGACATGTCGACCTGTTGATGGATGAAATTATTGTGATTATCTATCAAAGTTATTGCTGAGTTGGTCAACTTCTCCAAATTCTGTGAGAGTTTGAAAGCGTTTTCTATTATTTGACATATTCCAATACCCGGTATTTATAGCAACACGTAATCATAGTTAGGCTTCAATTAGATCTTAGATGCTAGAAAATAATTAGTCAATGGTCAAGACTTAGTATTTAAGCCAACACTACTTTGTGCAATTCCGACTAGATTTGCAAGAGGTCTCAATGTTTAAATTAAGCACACAAATCTAATGAAATAAAGCAAAAACACAACGTTCAAAATTGCTTAGGGTTTCCATGGAATCTCTTACATGCTTGTCTGAAAGTCGTATCTGAAATTGTTCTTTTCTAATTTGTTTTCCAACTTCTTATCAGAGCATAAATATTCACAATGCATTTAATTAACCTATACAATAATAACAAAATAAAAGAGGTAAACCAGTATCGATTATTTTAAATAGTACTATATTACGATACTATTTTTTAGTACTGTAGCAGTTTAATATATATTATATTTGAATATTTATTACATATCTCAGTATTTATATTAATATATAGGTACCAATATTACAATTTGAATACTGTAGGAATAAAATAATATTTTACTATTATTTAAAAAAAGTAAAATATTTAAATATCAAGTAATTATTGTTACAGGTATGACTAATTAATACAAATATGAGTAATATTCTAAAATATCCAATAGGATGGAATAGTATATTATTGGTACCAGTTATTAGCACTGGTATAGTCAAATTATATCAGTAATATGTTACTGAATATTCACTGCATTGTGAATAAGAGGTAACATATTATTGGTACTTATAAATATTATAATAACTTAACTTATAACAAATTATACGTTGTGAATTATAACTATACCAGTACCAATTTTATTGGTATAATTCAAGTATTGGTACTTATAAATATTTTAGTATTATACCAATACTTAATGCATATAGTACATAATATAATAAAATACAGGTATTAATGCATTGACTACTGGTACAAGTTAAAGTATACCAGTAACGAACAAAATAAATATATAGTACAGAATATAATAATAGAGCATTGTGAATTATAATCATATTGAAATTAAATAGTCCTAAATTATTGGGATATTCTGGTATGATTTCAAATACGTGTATTATACCAGTACTCAATTTATTGGTACTGGTATAATTTTACGAAAATATTCTATTCTTGAGCAAGGTTATAAGCGGTATTCAAACCTTATCTTGACTCTTGAAGATTCAACACCTCATTATAATATATACACACACACACATCAGGAATGTTGGTTAGGTCATTTTTTTTTCATGAAATTAAAAGCGAAAAAAGCTGGTGAATGATTTCTCTTAGAAATCGTCTCTCCGAACAAACTGAACTCCAGAGGACCAAATTGGTAAGTTTGATTTCCTCCTTTAATAGCTTGCATGTAAAATTTATTTATATATTGCCATGGGATTTGTGGAAACTGTGTTCAATTGTTCATTAAAGCATAATCAAGCATGTTGCATGATGCTTTTATTTTTCAGGTCAGAGCAACAATTGAGAATGTGGATGGAGATGTGAGCGAACTTCCTGATCTAAACTTGGTAAGGTACATATAATTGTCCACCATTCATTGACATACCAATTTAAATCCCTGCTCTTCCCAATAACAAAGTATATTTATCTTATGTAGATTTGACGGGAACTCAGAATTGGTTGCCGATCTGGTGACAGGCTGCTTACACAATAGAAGATGGAGCTGCGGGACCATGAGGCTGGCAGGTATTCCAATAACTCTCAAATATATATTAGATTTTATGTATTCCAATAACTCTCAAATATATATTAGAATTTATGAATTTTGAATTTTGCAATGTGCAATGTTTACACAACTTGCAATTTCAGATTTAACACTGTCGTACATGCATGCGTGTGTGTCTGTCTGTTTCTGTGCGTATGTGTATTTTCTCATGTGCTTTGTATTGATCACAATAGTTGGTTGTTATTGACACTTATAGCAGATGATATATTTCTATGGTGAACTAGGGTTTGTAAAGTGCAATATTATACTATACGTCCCCTACAAGGTGGCTGCTCTGGCTGTGTACGCGACTAGGTGCACTCTAGGGAAGTCCCCCTTTATGGACATACACCCTTCAAAGAGACACCTCTTACTCTAAGTCTAAGATACAGTATGCCCCTCATCACATTTAATTTAAGCTATATTGTATTTACATTAACATTTTGGTATTATTATTTGTCCATGTCATTCAATTTTGGAAGGGGGGAATTATTAAGCACCTCTCAGTCTTACAAAATTTCGTACGCATAGGGATTGCACACATATTTTGGGAAAAGCTCATTTGGAGCATAACTAAATTGAGGGTGCATGGTTTATATGAACTATATGCTCAAAGAGTATGGGAGCGTCACACTCTACCCATCAGCAACAACTCACGGTTGTTACTTGAAAGGCAAGTATTTTGCTGTTAATTTATAAGTTTGATTTTGAGTGCAGTTCCTCTTGGCTGCAATTCAGCATGCCTCTGTTGCTATTTAGTTTAAATTCTGAACTCACGGATCATGGTTAATTGATGGAAAATTACACTGAACTCAATCTACTTGGCAATAAGTTCAATTTTTGTAGCCATACCTAGATGGAAGTTCATTTGAAAAACTGAATTATCTTCTATAACAAATCACTTAATCACATCTGTAATTTGGATATTTATGCAAATTCTCCCTTTGAGCTTTCTGATGCTGAGTTTTTCTCCCTATTTTTTTAATTGTGTTGTTATTTTCAACCAAGCTGACCGAATAACCATATATTATTATCAACTGAACAAAGTACGATTCAATTATTTTCGTAGTTAAATACCTTCCACATAAATTTTTTCATCAACGAGTCAAAGAGCATTCAGAGCACAATTGTCGATTCATATGGTTCTATGACATCAAATAAGACCCGACAAATGCATTTCGATAGGTTTGTTTACTAAAAAATAATGTATTATTTAAATTAAGTTTAAATAAATTGTTTCACCAAAACAATTGACAATATTAAAAAATTACTATCAGCTTTACTGATTTTATACATTAAAATGCGGTATGTATTGATAAGAACATCCAAGGTCTACACAATTTATACCCCTGAAAAATCTGAAAATTACGTATTTCTCCCTCTAAAATTTATAATATCATATTTAGCCTTCTAATTTTGGAAAGCTCACATGTTTACTCAATTTATTGTCTTTTTCTATTACAACTCATATAAAATTTATAAAGTTCTCATGTTTTCCTTTATGAAAATACTATTTAATTCATTATTAATAGAATTTCACGATAAAAAAAATGATGATTCTACAGCAGTATTTTATCCGTTCACCCCCGATTTCGTACAGTTTTAATATCTGATGGAATTAATTTAAATACTTTCTTTTAACTCTGTTGGTCTTCGAACAAATTGCCTTTTAATTACAATTGCTTCCTAGCATATCAAAATAGGGAAATGATTAATCTCGTCAAGGAAATAATCACTTATATTTTGCCAATGAGGCTGTGCCATGCAAGCGTATTCTGGACAAAATATCCAAATAAGTGTGAACTTTGTTAAAAATAGCTGAATAAAATTCACACTGATCAAAATATTATGTACGGAGTTGACGCGCTTCGCACAACCTCATTGTGGTCGAAATCTGAGAATCGTTTTCTTGTGCAACAATTATCGAGCCCTATCAAAATAAACAAAGATCAGAACCCCGAAGTTTAATGAAGTCATATGCTTCCTTTTATTAGGCAGAAAGATCATTCATCGAGCTCCATGCAACAGACATTCTAAAATAGAGTTACCAACTAGAAGATGTGAAATCACTTGTGGAGCACAGAATAGTGAAAACCAAAATACATTTAGGGGGCAAAGAAAAAGGCAGCTATATATTCTCTACAAAACCACACAAAAAGACAGCAAAGCAGACAAACAAAATGCCGACACAAAAAGAAGACTTGAAACTCTTTTCATTAATGTAATTCCAGATTTCTCATCGAAATTGAAGTAATGAACAACACTATTTTGATTGGTCACTCTTTAGAAACAACTATTTACAAGTACGATTTACAATTCTGCCCTCCTTTTCATCTCCTCCAACTCAGGGAATAAAAATATGCTTCTTCTCTCTAATGATTATATCTGTTCTTCAGTTTTCACGTTCAAACGGCGATTATGTGCTCTTCTTTCGTCCTCTTCATTTCTCCCAACAATTTCTCATTCTCCTCAGTTAAAGCTTTCATTCTTTCGAAAGTTTAGTGATTTTTGTTTTTGTTTTCTGTGACTGGATTTCTTGTAAATAGAAACTTGACTTCTCCGGCCATGTCCATCTTCACCTGCTCTTCACACTATTTCTATCTCTGTTTCACCTTTTCTCAGAGAATGATTTTTTAGTTCCTATTTCATCCCACCTCTATCCTTTATTCTTGGATTTTATAGAAGGTGTATACAGAAATGGGGGCGACACCCAGGTAGTCAATCATTAAAGTTTGCATTAACAACCATTACATATATAATCGATGAATTGAATAGGATCACCTGGTAACGTTTCAGCTTCAATTTTATTAAACGCTCAAAGAGCTTCCTTAAACTATGTGATCCTCTGTTTTAAAGAATGATTTTTTCGTTCCCAATTCAGACATGAATCGGGCCAATTGATTCCATTTTTTTAAAAGTTATTTTAACATTTTTTTTAGAAGTATACTGACTCTCGAGTAGAACTAGGGTGCTCCTAAGCTCACCAAGCCTTTCGTGAGCGCGACTCTAAAACCTATCGAATTGACTTCAAACGATATTTTCAAACCGTTAGATGTTCAATCTATATTAAAATGTGCTTGGAGACAAAATTTTACATTTTTTGAAATTTTTTTACTATTTATTAAGATAGTTTGAAAATCGCTGTTTTTATTAAAATTCTGTACCATTGGAAAACAGCGATTTTCAAACCATTTTAATAAATAGTAAAAAAATTTCAAAAAATGTAAAATTTGGTCTCCAAGCACATTTTAATATAGATTGAACATCTAACGGTTTGAAAATGTCGTTTGAAGTCAATTTGATAGGTTTTAGAGTCACGCTCACGGAAGGGCTTGGTGAGCTTAGGAGCACCCTAGTTCTACTCCTGACTCTCATATTTTTTTTTTTTTATTGCTTGCCTCTACTTTTTCTTTAAAAAGGAAAAGAAAATCAAAGTGCTGTAACTTTGTATATTTGTTTTGACCCCTATATAATAAAATATTACCTTCACCCTTTGATAGCATAGAATATTTTTATGTGGACTTCATCGGAGGCTAACCTACTGTTTATTTATATTTGTTTGTTTGCTTGACCGTCTAATTCTACTTTATTTCGCACAAAGTATTGCATAATCCTTTTTTTTTATTTTCTTAGGGAAACAATTTAATTTAGATAAAAGTTAGCCGCATGCATGACATTCTAACCCTGTACAAAATCTGCTTGCATCTGTATACATTTGCAGACAAACCCTTAAATTTGGGCATCTCCAATAACAAAACCTATATTTTCAGTCATTCCCAAAACATAAAAAAAAAAAAAAATTGTAGTGGAGGATTAAAATAGGGTGTGCAAAGCAATGCGATTGTGCAGTGGTGGTTTGGCGGCATATATGCACACTCTTATATATTTAAATATTATAAGTTCAGCTTGGATCCTCTGTGGCGAATAAAGGTTTCCATACCTTGTGGCCAGATCGAAAGACCCCATATCTCTATATGTCTTTCCTGTCAGCGATAGGCTACATGGAAAGCAGATCTTTACTGGTATACTAAATCTGGAGTCTTGCTGGGTTAGGCGTCACAGGAGGTAAATGTGACAGGATATTAAATTTCTTTCTTTAATGTATTCTGATATTTTGTTTAATATTTCTTATAGGATGCATCTCTGAACTTGGAATTCATATCCAGTGCAGTACTGTAATAGGGAATCTTTTACAATTACTTGATCTGGACCGTTCTTTTTAACTTGGTACGGATCTCAAAGCCCAATAATACTGCCTCCTCAGTCAGCCCCAATCCCAAAACGGCTGAGAATTAATCTCAAACCGTAAATAGCTAATTGTAAAAGGGAATCTTTTACGGTACCGTCGAGGATATGGATCCACCTCTGACTTGCATGACGACGGTGTCAACTTTCAAGCTAAGAGTCCAAACTTCAAAGTTAATTAATTGTTATTAATATATTGTTTGAGCGCTTCCAGGAGGGAATGTCTAGGATTGATTTTCCGCGTTGCCGCAACTATTTATGGAAGCAACTTGGTGTAAAGGGCTACAATTTGTTCTCTGATGTTGTTGTATTAATTGTAGTAAATATTTGTCTTGGATCGGATTTGTAGTAGTAACTAGGGGTTTGAAAACGGTCTGATCCGGTCCGGTCCGGTCCAAACTTGCCCAGTTCACGAGTTGACACGGGCACGGGTTGGCACGGATCGGGTTCCACGGGTTGGGTTTGGTTCGGTCAATCCAAATCCGTTCTCAACCCCTCAGTTCCATGGGTCCACGGTTCGGTCCGGTTCTTTTTTTTTGTTGCTTTTTTTTTTCCTGTTTTTGCTGCTGTTTTTTTCTGCTATGCAATAAATTTTTTTTTTTTCAATTGAACAAATTTGTTATTTGAACTCAATAATTTTTGTTATAATAAATATAAATCAAAATTCACGAAATATTTACAAAAATTTCTTAAATCAATTATTTTTGAAAAAAAAATATGAATTATTTGATCTTTAAAACTGAATTTTTTTAAAACAATAGATTTAAAAACAACAAAAGTTACCCTCCTCCTTTATTCCGAGCTTGGGACCGGCTATGTAAAATAACATAGGCGGAGTTCTAACTTTTTTTGTTTGTTAGTAGTTCTTCTTTGAAATGAATAATTTAAAAATAATTGAAATGTTTAGAAATTTATAATTCAAAAAAATAACCATAAAGATTAAAAGAGGTTAGAAATTTATACCGACACTACCTATCTAGAAGTTGTTATTCATATACCATAGTTCGCTCTCTTGCTCACCGTCTGAATCCTCCTCAAGCTCAGGCTTGGTACCGCTTTCTTGAGTTTCGACACTGGATGATGTTGCTTCCATAGATTCATGTTGCGTGCGTGTTTCAGCATCAATTCAATCTTTCAAGCACACAAGTTTCTCGAAAACATGTGCACCCAACTTACTGCGTTTATCGGTGAGGATCTTGTTTTAAACCTAATCTAAAATGTTCAATTCATGTCAAAATTCGCACAAATAGTTTAAATTGATTCAACTGTTAAAATTTAATTAGTTTTAAATTCGTTTGCACGAGTTTCATTAAAGATCAAACAGTTTAGATCAAACTTTAAATAAAATTTGTTCAAAGCCGTTAAACAAAATTCAATTACAATAATAGATGATTGTAATGAGTCTGCCTAGTATGACATCAGTGTCATTTCAGCCTATATAACACAAACTCTAAAACCTATCGAATTGACTTAAACGGTGAATTCAAACCGTTCAAACCGATTTATTTCAATAGTTGTGCGTTTACATGCAAAATTTATAATTTTTTGAATTTATTTACTATCAAGTCAAACGGTAAAATATGTAAGTTTTTAAGTTAATTTTAATGCATTCATTTTTCAACATTTTTTACTGCTTGATTTGATACTAAAATAACTAGAAAATATAAATTTTTTGCATGTAAACACATCACTAATAAAGTAAATCAGTTTGAACAATTTTGATTAGTCGTTTGAAGTCTATCCAATCAATTTTGTAGTTAGTGTCATATAACACCGATATCATATTAGCCAGACTCGATTGTAATAGCATGTAATAGTGAGTCCGGCTAGTATAACATTGGTGTCATTTCGGCCTATATAACACCAACTCCAAAATCTATCGTATCGACTTCAAACGGTTAATCCAACCGTTCAAACCCTTCTACTTTATGAGTTGTGCATTTACATGCAAAAAAAAATATATACTTATTTTAGTACCAAATCAAGCGGTCAAAAATCTTGAAAAATGAATGCATTAAAATTAACTTAAAAACTCACACATTTGACCGCTTGATTTGATACTAAAAAAATTCAAAAAATTATAAAATTTTGCATGTAAATGCACAACTCATAAAGTAGAAGGGTTTGAACGGTTGGATTAACCGTTTGAAGTCGATACGATAGATTTTGAAGTTTGTGTTATATAGACTAAAATGACACCAATATTATACTAGCCGGACTCTGTAATAGTAGTAGTTGCATATCTTCTTATCTAATATATAATATAATATAAAATTCACCAAACTTACTCCGGGGCTACTTTATCATGTACCCACTTCCCCTTGTCGACTCGACTGAACCATAAGTACACAACCCAAGCGACAGCAAAAGCAAATATTTAAGTGAAGAGATCTCGCCTCTCTTCAAATTTGATTTGCCTTCTCTCAGGTAAGTAATATTTTTTTCCCTTTTTGATTTGCTTTATAGGATTACTACGGTTTCTTTTTGTATATTGTGGTAGCTTTAATAATTGATTGCTTTCTATCTTCCTTTTCATTTTTTAGCTTTAATAATAGAGCTCTGATCTTAATTTATGTAGTTGTCAGTTAAACCTTAATTCACCGCTTAACCTAATTTGTTTTCACAGAATCATAGTAATGGCTGAGTTGGAAACTGGAATCGCTAAGAATGTCACTGAGGTAATTTTTTTTTGTTACAACTTCCCCAATTTCAATTTTTGACTGAGGTATGAGCTAATATTATGAAAATGTGTAGTTGATTGGGAAAACACCATTGGTGTACTTGAACAAGGTGGTGACTGGATGCAAGGCCCGCGTTGCAGCAAAGCTCGAGTGCATGGAGCCATGTTCTAGTGTTAAGGATAGGTGCTGATTTTCTTTTCTCTGTGCTTCTTTTGGGCAATTTCCTTTATTTTTTTAAAGGTCAACCAGCAATTAGCAACGGGCAATTTCATTAAATAAAAACAATGTTTTACAAAATATTACAAGCTGAAAGGAGACAGCAAGTAATACTCTAAAAAGGATATCTCTGATGGGGCTTATAGGATTTTTTTTTTTTTTTTTTCAATTTTTTGCAAGGGTACAAAATGAACTTCTCAATATCTTAATTACTCGGAGTTAATTTTTTGAACGAGAAGATGCAAAACAATTATAGTTAAATTTGGCAAAATGTAATTGCAGGATTGGTTATAGTATGATTGCAGATGCTGAGGAAAAGGGTCTGATCACTCCAGGCCAGGTTAAACCTAACATTTTACTCTATTTGCACCAAAACTTTTCATGTTTGCTACCATTTTACTCAACATCTGTCGGGCAATCCACAATTGTTCTCCGACTTTTACATGGAATTTGAGTCGTGCAAAGCTGAAAATGTTCCCTACAGTTAGTGTACCAACCATTATATGCGTAGTTTCAGTTCATTTTAGCTTATTCTTACTAAAATAAGAAAAGAACTCATAGAATAAGGGGTCAAGCTGTCAACATTTGATCGGTGTCATACTCTTGCAATTGCACACTTTTCTAATAGTTGGTATTATTTGGAACAAAGCCTGACAAATACTGGATATTAGTTATAATGAGAAATCTCTGTAGTTGTTTACAATCTATGTGCAAAAAATCACTAATAAATTAATGTTTTTCCTTCACTTTAAAGAGTGTGTTAATTGAGCCGACAAGCGGTAACACGGGCATAGGACTGGCCTTCATGGCAGCGGCGAAAGGATACAAACTGAAACTGACAATGCCAGCATCGATGAGTCTAGAGAGACGCATCCTTCTCAGGGCATTTGGTGCTGAGCTGGTGCTGACGGACCCCACTCTCGGCATGAAAGGTGCTATACAAAAGGCTGAGGAGTTGGCATCCAAGACCCCCAACTCTTACATCCTTCAACAATTTGAAAACCCTGCAAACCCCAAGGTACTGTGAGGTTAAGCAAGTAATTTCTTTTGTACAAACTGCACAAGAAGTTGCAAAAACGGACCTGTTGTTCAAAAATTCTGTCAAAATAATCGTCCATTGTGATAAACTCACATTCAAACATAATAGAGAAGAAGAATTATGTAAATTTGTTTTCGATTTTCTGTATTACATTCAAACATTGATTGTACAGATACAAATATAGCAAAACTTCTCTTTAACTCAACTAGGCATCTATAATTAACTTGGGTTAAGCACTAGGGTTGATTGTTACTGTGTCAGGGAATCTGTGTGCCACCACACCATTCTGCTTCCTTTTGACTGGAGTTGTCCAGTATCTTGGTTTGGTTAATAGTGTACCAAACAAAATAAACAGTGGAATCTTTGTCAGACCTTTTAAAACTTGTACGTGTACTTTACCGAGGTAGATCACATATTGGGGGCAATAAAAATGGTTTTCTCCTCTAGATCAAGTTCCTTTTTCGCTCTTATACTTTCTTTCATCTCTCTATGACCCCAACTCTGGCTTGTAAATTGAACAAAGAATGATTTCATGACTCTAGAATTAAAGGGGCGAATTTTTCTAAGAACTAATTCTAACTACTGAAAAGAATTTAGAAATTTTACTGACTCTTGTTCATTTGAAATTAAAAGTGGAAGTTTCTTGCAAATTACAAAAAAATATTTTTTCCATATTTTATGATAAGAGTAGTAGTTATTCTGTTTGTTCTTTTGGATGATATATGGTCATGTATTTTGTAGATACACTATGAAACAACTGGGCCCGAGATCTGGCAAGGAACAGCTGGTAAAATAGATATTCTTGTATCTGGCATCGGAACTGGTGGTACCATCACAGGTACCGGAAAGTACCTCAAGGAAAAGAACCCCAATATTAAGGTACAATCACAAGACTACCTTATTTTGTATTCCTTAATCATCCTACTTTTCTTTGACTTTTTGTTTTCAACGGAACTTTTGATCATTTGGCGAAGCTGTATGGAGTAGAACCGACAGAGAGTGCTATTTTGTCTGGAGGAAAACCAGGTTGGTAATCCCCCCTCCCCCCAAATTCATGTCACCTAAGGTAACATAATATTTCTGTTTAGATCCACGGTCCGGATCCAAACAGAAATGTTCTGTTACCTCAGAGGGTATTGGATTCACCCCCCTCCCCTCCACACACACACACACAGAACTATCTCCCTTTTATTTTGTGCTCCTTGCAATCTTATTTTGATATGATGTCTTCTTCGCATGCTTTAGGACCGCATAAGATCCAAGGGATAGGTGCTGGTTTCATTCCTGGTGTTTTGGAAGTTGACATCTTAGATGAAGTTCTACAAGTAAGCAATGAGGAAATTCACTTGTGCAGGCTTTGTACCACTTTAAGAAGGGAGTTTTATTCTCATTTCACCAGAACGCATCTTTTGATCCCTTGATAGAACCTAAAGCAAACTCTAACTTCAAATCCTGTACCTGTAACTATTTGACTGGTGCGGAGACGAAATATCTTACAATCCTAGACAGTAATTGTAACAAAGGATATATATTAGGTCATATTAGGTCTGTAGCTGTACTATACAGGTACCGGAATATAGATACTAGTTCTGACTGATGTTGTGCTGAGATCCAAGACTAATGCAATTATACATATGTGGTGTTGATTAGGTCTCAAGTGAAGACTCAATTGAGATGGCAAAGGTTCTTGCCTTACAGGAAGGGCTGTTGGTAAGTTGCAATGCACTTGGTTTAATAACATTTTGTTAGAGTAAAACTGATAAAAAAAATTATATTTGGATGCTTGAACGGCAGGCTTATTGCACAATTAGTTGTTTAAAATGATATAACCTCTTTTATTTTATTAACTATCTCCCATTAGAGTTGTTGTACATATCAATATCTTGAGTGAGGCTTTGGAACTATGTATAGTGCAGATTGGTCCGTACTACGAATCAATATTTTCGTTTCCAAATTCCAAATAGTTGATCTAAACCGTTCAACATGATTTCCATATGAAAATGTACTTGCGGACTTTATTTTACATTTTTTAGATTTTTTTTACTATTTTTTTAGATAGGTAGAAAATCACTACTTTTGAATGGTCCAGAATCTTTAGATCAAGTGATTTTCTACCTATCTAAAAATAGTAAAAAATTCTAAAAAATGTAAGATTTGATCTATTAGTACATTTTCATATGGAAATCATGTTAAACGGTTCAGATCGATTGTTTGGACTTTTGAAAATGGAGATATTGATCCGTGGTATGGACCAATAGCCTCGCCCCAATATCTTTGCAATGACACTAGACATTAATCATCATTGGGCGGGGGGGGGGGGGGGGGGGGGGGGGGTGGGGTAAGTTTTAGGTATATTTCACTGATGAAGTTGCCATATGGATAAGCTGGATGAGCTTGATCTTTTAGTTTCATGTACTAAAATTTCCATATCAGGTTGGGATATCATCTGGGGCAGCTGCAGTTGCGGCGCTTAGAGTTGCACAGAGGCCAGAGAATGAGGGAAAGCTCATTGTTGTAAGTATCTTTTCTTCTTTCTATGATTCACGCCTTTTGACTTAAGAATTAAAATACTTCCTAGTAAACTACATACTATATCTTCTTGCTAGTACAGAATTGACAGAATTTCAATATGATTTTATTGGAACTACATGTTTGAAGCTTACGCGGTCCATGCGTAGAACTTGAACTAAACATTAATTTTAGTGGGAAAAGGAAAGAAATAAATAAATAATGAAGTGAAATTCCTTGTGCAATGAAACAAACTGTATGGTTCTGAACCAAATTTAGTTGGTCAGTTTAATAGTACAATAATAGCACTCAACATAAAAATCTGTGCCCGATAAGAACTATTAACTATACTGATAGAAAAGGAGAAGCGAAATAAGAAAAATAAGAAAAGTTCAAAATTACACTTCCCAATTCAGCACTGATTCAAGCACATGCTATGTTTCATGCAGGTTGTTTTCCCAAGCTTTGGTGAGCGTTATCTTTCATCAGTGCTTTTCGACTCGATAAAAAAGGAGGCAGAGAATATGGTTTTTGAGCCATAAATTTGAGATATTTTCGGTTTTTCCTGATTGTGTGACCTCTTTCTTGTGCTTTTAATGTCTTGGCCTCTCACTCTATCAGAATAATATGCTAGTGATTGTGATTGTGAAATTTAGGTATTTCCAACAGCCTAGAAATACCGAGAAATAAAGCAAACCTTGTTATTTCAGTTGGAACTAATGTGATTTCGTTCAGTTATTGTGGAGTTTCTAAAATAATTTATGCTGTTATGCTGTTTATGCGTTCTTTTTTTTTTTTTTCCCCTTTTTATTTAACTTTTAAGAGTTTTCACATGTACATCAACCTATATATTATGCATACAAAGGCATTCCAAAAATCTCTCTCTGTGGTTTTTTTTTTTTTTAAAGTAGGCGAAATGTCTACCAAAGGATTTTATTAAACGAAATTTGGACGAAAGAAAAAGGAGAAAAGAGGAAAAATTAAAACTGAACAATGCAAAGCAAGAATGAAATTCAAATCCCTATTCAAATACGTATATGAATTTATGTTGATCGAAAAAAGCCATGATAATATTGTTTAACGAAAACTACCAAATTTATAAGCCTGTATCAATAAAATTAATTAAGATTTGTCAACGAGAAATGTGTTTTCAGTATTGGGTGTTGTAATTATGGAAAATTGATAGTTATATTATCTAAGCTAAAATTATAAAAACAAATAAATATATTAAAAACATAATATCAGTAAATATAAAAATTACAATTATTATATTAATAATTAATCAAATAAAACTATATAAATTATTATATAAATAAATTTTGTCATAAATTACTAATTATAAATTATATATAAAATGTTGCATAAATTAGTTTTTCCATAAAGTACTCAGTAAAAAACTATATTAAATGTTATGCAAATCAATCTCATGATAGTAATAAAATTTATATTGTTATATGTACGAATATAAAATTGTTATTTTTATACCATGTAAAGTAACATACATAAAATAGTTCTTTATCCGTATCCATACCCATTAATCAAACAAAAATATTTTCTTACCTGTACCTAACAAAAATATTTTCTTACTTGTAGCTTTATCCATTAGACAAATGAAATAAATTCTTATCCATACATGACTTATTAAATACAATACGAATAGAATAAATGGGTATAAGGTTTTCGTTGACACCTCACAAGTCAGTCAAGTCAATCAAATAAATTATTATTGTTGTTCTTTTGTTATATGTACATAAAATCATAGCAAAAAGAAGTAATGAACAAAACCTTATTTAAAATTTCAAACATAAAATGTTATTAAACTTACTTTCTTAGCCACCTTGTATTGGTTGATTAATTTCTAATTTTCCAGCTCATGTCGACCATTGAAAATTTAATTACGATTTAGTTAGATAAACAAGAGATCTATTACATTTGAACAGCATGGAAATAAATTTGCTTCACTAAACAAATTTTCAGTACAAAAATAATAAGAGAGGGCACTTTGGTCATTACATCAAATTAAACAATTGGGGAGAATCGAAATTATTCTCTAATGATATTAGAAATTAATGTGCGAACTCTAACATACAGATGAGAGGAATTCATATGCTCCATATTTAATGACATTTTTATTACAATAAAATACTACAAATTAACTTGTTTTTTTTTTTTATCATTTATTTTTGCTATGCATTGCATGAAACGCTGCATATATAGTTCCTTTGTTGATGCCTTGATGGCTTTAACTAAAAAAGAAAATAATTCTTAATTGTTTTATTGAAAATCATGTGTAGGTCTTGATACAAATTAAATTAAATAGTAGAAAACGATTATGAGATAAGAATATTGAAAAGTTTGGATTCTCAATAACTTCAAGTGGAGTGTAGATTCTCATATGAAATTTCGTATTCATCACACTAATATTCGCTGAACACAAGCTTCTTAATAAAATTAAAATTTAATCCTCAATCTCTTGATTCATGTGTTGTAGGAGCTCATGGATTCATGTACCCTTCTAAATATTTGGTTAATTTATAATTTAGAATGAAGGACTCCAGAATAGTAGTAGGTGATGGTTGTCATGCCGCTCCAACAAAAAATATTTCTGTTAAATTACTAGACCACTCACAACAAATGATATTTTTTTTATAAAAAAAATTTAAAAATATAAAAAAAAATCTTAATGAGATTGATATTTAGAATAATGAACAGCTTAAATCATCTCTATATGAATCGGTAATCCCAAATAGAAATCCTCTTCTCGAAGAATTAATTCCAAATTTTGCAACAAAGAGAACTTATTTTTATTTTTATTTTCAAGTATATATTATCTAAGTAAATCCAACAAATTTATTTTATAAACGCCAAATAAATCTCAAGTCCTTTCCGCTGTCCAATAATTTGGTAGGTCTACACGCAAAATATACATCTAGTTCTAATTACTGTTTATCCCTTTCTTAAATGGGTAAACAACACCTCTTCTTTAATCCATCCGCATTTTTCTTGATCCAACGGTGGAGATCACCAAATTCCAGATGTATGATGCGATCCGCACCCGATCCAATAAGATATCGGATTTGGTTTACTTTGACCCTCATGGGTCTTGTTTTAACGTTGTCTTTTTATTTTCTCCACTATTTATTCTCTGTATCCCTCGCGACAAAAAAAAAAAAATGGAAAGCTCGATTTCGTTTTTACTCCATTTCTCTTTATCTCGCATTTTACCCCATTCAATTTCTCTCCTTTAAATCGGCTCCATCTCCATTTTAGGAATCTCTGGTGCATGACTTGAGGTAACTATCAATTCATCACTCTTTCTTTATCCTTTCTTTTACTCATGTGCCATATAATCTTGTTATGTATTAGCGCGAATTTATCTTTGTTTCGCGAGATTGTTTCACCTACACGGTTAGTTCAATTGGTGGATGCGTGTTACTTGTGCTTGCTTTTGAAGGGAATGTGGTAATTGATCCATAAATCTTTGATTAACCAACTAACCAACAAATACAAATACAATTCTCTGTCGCTCTCATGTCAGACAAATCGTTAAGTTTTTCTATTATGATTTGCACGGTTTATTGGATATCTGATCTTGTATAAAACTTGATAGGAGTAATCAGGAGGTTGCTGTGAAACTTATTGATTAGTTAGAAAGTATTATTTAGGGAATCAGATGTATAAAATTGGATTTATAGTTGGGAGTTTAATCTGATTAGATGTGAGTTTCTATTTTTCATAAAGGTAATTGGATCTTAAGTTGAACTTGCTTATCCAGTTGTAGAATATATGTAATGTTTGAGAGCTCTGATTGATTGTTTGAGCTTTCCTTATTGGAGAATATTTGCAAAATAGTCCTGGCTTTGGCTTTATTTCAGGCCTTTGATCTGCCATGTTTGCCCATAATTTTCACATAGTTACAAAAACAAAAAAGAAGAGAACATACAGTTCATATTGTAGATCAATAAGCTTACGCGTCTTATGCATCCTTATAAAAAAGAGGGTATCTATATACCAAAGAATTTTTATAAATTCGTCAGCTCCCCATTGTTAACAGCATGCTAAAACTGATAAAAAAATGCTGTTAAAAACCTAAAGGTGCTAATGGCATTTCCCATTGAATTTTTGTGGGTCTTTTTTTTGCAAATTTTGCAATAATGTGAGGTCCAATTTGCAATTCGGTTTGGTCTTAGGTTTACATCTTATATGTGACTGAGGGAGTCTATTTGACTAAAAAGTTAATTCATCTGTTTCCAGTTTATCGAACTAACGGAAGTAAAAAGGAATCCTGTACCACAACTAGTACATCCTGGTATTGATCAAACATACTCTTTCTATCCCTACCTTGCACAGTACCTGTCTTTGGAAGAATTTCTACAACATGAACTAGTCAATCGGTTCTAGATAGATCCAGCATGTTATCATAAAAGAAAATAAATAAATGGACTTAATAAAATATATATATTTTTTTGGCCTGTTAGATGGAATCTCCAGAACTAGAAAGCCACAAACTAGAAAGTCACGATGAACCGACAAAAGAAATACAGACTGAGCAACTTCTTATTTCACAAAATATTAGTTCTAACAAAGGAATCAGTGGCGAACCAAGTGCACTACCCCGTGTAGGAGATGAATATCAAGTACAAGTACCCGACTCTGCAACAGTCTACCAAACCCAAGTCAAAATGGCACCAGGCATCCCAGTCATCTGGGCCCCACATGGCAGTGAGGTAGAACACATCCCTCTTCCCGGCATGCACAACCCACCTGCTTGGAGTGAGTCTGAGAAAGAGATGTTTCTTCTTGGATTGTATGTATTTGGAAAGAGGCTGAACCTGGTGCGTTGGTTTATGGAGGGAGATAGCAAGACACTGGGGGATGTGCTGTCATACTACTATGGGAATTTTTACAAATCAGATCGGTATAAAAAGTATAAGATAAAAAATTGTGTGCTTGGGCCCCGCATTTTTCAAGGCTGGCGGCAGGACCAGATTCTGTCTCGCCTTACAGATTCGATGTGCCAGGAGTCTCATGATGCATTACAAGAGGTACTATTCTTCTTGCATGTACTTATATATATAGATTGACTAATATCAAAACGTTTGTTACGGAGCTGTGGAACAAACGCTTCAGTTTTTACATTTTCAAAGTCTAAACAGATGATCCAAACTGTTCAACATTCAATCTATATTAAAATGTGCTTGGAGACCAAATTTTACATTTTTTGGAAACTTTTTACTATTTATTAAGCCAGTTTTAAAATTGCTGTTTTCAATGATCCATAATTTTTCACTGTTTATTAAAATCAGCGATTTTAAAACTGGCTTAATAAATAGTAAAAAAATTTCCCAAAAATGTAAAATATGGTCTCCAAGCACATTTTGATATAGAGATCACATCTAACCAATGTTCTAAATAGCACACTATAGCGGCGCTATAGCGCCGCTATAGCGTTTTCGGACCAAAAAAGCTATGACGCTATGGCCATATAGCGCCGCTATAGCGCGCTATTTCGCGCTATAGCGGCGCTATATGGCCATAGCGCCGTTTTTTCAGCCGTTCCGCTATGACGCGATAAACGCTATTTAAACCTTTGCATCTAACAGTTTGGATCGAACGTTTGGACTTTGGAAATCGGAAAACCAATTGATTGCACCACAACTCCGGAACAAACGCTTTGATATTAGCCAATTTCTCTCTCTCTCTCTCTTTATATATATATATATGTCTTTGTATTTATTATCATTGTTGTTACTATCATACTGCTAATGGTGTAATGTTATACTAAACTAGATTTTCCTAGTTTTGTTCCTCTCTTAGTTTTTTTTTCTTCTTTTGCTTCCTTTAGAATCCATTATTAAATCTGCTACTACCAGTAAATCCCAGTAGAAGGCAGTACTGGACTAAAATCGAATTGTAACATGTGCGAATTGGTTTAATAGATCCTTTGTATTGGCACTTTTGAAGTACTGTTATCTGGCCTGAACCTGTACTGTTATCCTTGGTTGAAACCAACATTCCTTTTCAATTTACAGGTTCTCAGTTTTTTTTTTTTTCAAAAAGATAGAAAGATGAAGGTCTACTCAGTTTTTGTTGTTATAACTTGGCTATTTTCTAAGTCTTCAGGTTTTTAAGTCATATAATGAGGATAGGTCCTCTTTCGAAGATTTCATTTTTGCACTTAAGGGGGTTGCTGGGGCCCACACACTTGTCCAAGCTATCAACATTGGTAAAGGAAAGCATGACCTGACAAAAATTAGATCCGACCCAACTAGAGGCAGAAACCAAACCCAAACCCATTTGGAGATGCCGGTAGGGAAGGAATGGTCGTCTCTTTCCTCGGAGGAGGTTGTCAGGTTTCTCACAGGCGGTTTTAGGCTTGGAAAATCAAGGTAATTTGAGCTAAAATTTTTCAATTTGGCCCCTCAACTTTTGTTCACTTCTTCAAATGAACTCTCAACATTTACCTTTTCCTTGTCACTTCCTACTATTTTCTGTTTAGAGGGAAGATAGAGAGAGGTGTTTGTCATTGTTGATTCAAAGAAAACTCTTTGCGGGGTCTGGAATATATTTTACAGATTTTCTTGAATATATGAAATTATTTTCTTGGTTATTGGTATTTATTATTTTTCTTCATGATTGAGAGTGTGGTTTAACTGTTTTAACTAAAAGATCAACCGAAATGCTATAGTATTGTTATATTACTTGTTAGGTGTAGCTTTTGTCTCATTCTTGGACAAAAAACTTAATCAAACCGATCTCACTCTTCATTTGTTTTGTCTTTTAGGTCAAATGATTTGTTTTGGGAGGCGGTGTGGCCAAGGTTACTGGTCAAGGGCTGGATCTCAGTGCAGCCAAAAGATCATGCATTAACATTTCTCATTCCAGGCATTGACAGTTTCCCCAGAGAAGATCTCGTAAAGGGGATTCACTATTTTGATTCGGTGACCGATTTATTATCGAAAGTCACCTCTGACCCCAGTTTGATCTGTGTCCCAAACAATGGTGCAAATGATGATAAAAATAATAACGCAAGTAGTAGTAGTAGTAGTAGCTGCATTCGTCCCAAGATTCAAAACAGCGAACCGAATCTTGTGAAGTTTACTGTTATAGACACTAGTATAGTTGAAGGGGAAGGAGCACATTGCAAAATAAGATCTCTTAGGAGTTTACCTCTTGACACTTTCACTACTACATGTAATCTTCTTGACAAACCAGAAGTTGACAGATCAGCACCTGGGTGGTTGGGCCCGATTGAGTCAGGCGAGATATATTTAGGTGAGAAAAATGCTTTAGAGGATCCAAAATTGAAGTCTAAGAAAAGAGTACATGTAAATGATGCAACAACACTGAGCAAAAGAAGAAAGCTGGGGTTGTCCAAGTTCAAAACAGTAACCCGTAAAAATGACCAAAGTAGCCCCCCTTGTACCGATGAACTCAGTTTAGAGGCAAACGGAATATCTCAAGCGTATCAACCTTCTATTGATCTAATAAACCTGCCCGATCTAACATCAACTAGTGATGAAAATAATGAAAATGAGGGGAGTAGTTCGAATAATAGCCGGAGACATGGTACAAGAAATCGACCACCGACAACTAAAGCATTGGAATCACTTGCTCTGGGTTTTCTTGGCACGACGAAGAGGAAGGCTAGTGAAATTAAAATCTGCCCAAATAGACCGACAAGGCGGGCCCGCAAGTCAGTTGAACCAGTGATTAGTAGGTCCCATGAAAATGTTCCAATGGCTGCTTGTGTTTCACCATGTGCATGTAGCGAGGACCTGATAGATCAGGTTTAATTTCCAGTTGTTTTGTGTTGGTGTGTTATTTTTGATCCTGGCGAGAAATTTGGTTTATTCTTTGATTATGGCGTTAACAAAATTGAAAGTGTAAATAGAATTTTATTATTTGGTCAACATTGTGATTTTATAGTTGCATAATTTGCAGTGGTACCTATATACATGATCATTTTCATTATATTTGGTTGCTCTTTGGAAGTTCATATTAGTACTTTTTATTGAACTGCCATTGAAGAAAGTTATTTATTTATTTTTTTAACTGAATGATATATTTTGTTCAAAAAGAAGAACTATTCATTAATTATATTATTTTTTCCTAATATAAATATCCAAGCTAAGAGAAAAAACTCTTGGTTATTTTTTTTCCTGTCTGATTGTACAAACAATATGTGTCTTAAAGTCAAGTATGTTTGATTTTCTTTTTCTACTTCACTACTGAAAATTAGGTAGATCCTTTGATACGAAACCGATTTTTAAATACACAAAAATATAGGAAGTTCTCAATTAAATTTCAAAATATAGGCAGGATGCTAATGTTGCAAACGTCAATGGAATGTTAGAATTTGCTTATTTAATAAAATCAGGGTATGATAGCTTTTAATTGCAATATTTTTGCAATGTTCTTAACTTATGCTATCTAAATTTACTACAGAAAAAAAATCCGACTTAATTTATCTTTGAAAATAATTAGCTAAATGATATTGAATGTCGTAGTTAATTTATCTTTGAAAAAAAAATCAGACTTAATTTATCATGCTAGAATTCGTTTGATATTTCTTTAATTTGGCATTTTGGCAGCACTTGTTCAAAGATAAGTTCATTTAATCAAATTAAAGTGTTTAATATTATGATATTAATTATAATGGTTAATTAATTCCTAGAGAGATCCAACTTGTTTAGAACATAAAGAGAGATCACATGAAGCAATGGTGTATGCAACTAGCTTCAGCATCTTTTAAAAGAATAATAAACAAAGAACCTTCGATGCCACTTCTATGCAGCAAATCATGTTCAATGTTTTTTTTTTTTTTTTTTTGCATTCAACGCCCTTGGCGAATCATGTTCAATGTTTCTCAATTCCAAAATGCATGGTGTTCATGTAGGACTTTTAACGGATCTAATTAGAATATGATCCAAGGGAGATTTAAAATCCGATCAATTGATGATTCAAAGGAATCCAAACGCAACGAATTAATAGGATCCGACAGCAAATCGGTCTGAATTATCCGCATTTTGCAAAAATGTCCACGTCATCACCTATTTAGAGCATCTATGTCAATAAAATTAAGATAAAAAAATTAAAAACTACTGTCAAGCATCAAATAAAAATAAGTTAATATTAATTTCTTAACCTCTTCGTATATTTATGCAAGTAACTTTTAATTGCTTTTAACTGCCAATAGTAATTATTACTATGAAAGAGAGAGTGACAAAAATGAGAATCAATAAAAACAAGAAGGTTCAAATGCATTTATTTTTTGTGTCTCCATCATGCTTTTATTTTTTTAATTTCTAATAGCATAAATTTTAAAACTTATATATCAAAACAAAACCGTTAAATGTGATCTATATTATTTTCTCTACATGCATATAACAAACTTATTACTTTTTGGTTTTGTTTTTTTTTATGAATCAATAAGTTGAAAAATCAATGTTTTGAATTTATCCATATCAATGTATTTTTGCAAGCTCTTGATACCGATCAAAACAAAGTCGAAATTTCTCAATATTTTATATGTGCATAGAGAAAATGATATAGATCAAATTTAACGGGTTTATATTGTTTAATATATTAATATTTAAAAATGTAGGCACAAAAAGTGAAGACATTTAAAAAACAATTAGAAAATAATTTCTTTAAAAAAATCTTTCTAAAATAAAATTACGCTACATTTCAAAAAGTAAATAGAAACTAGAAAATAACAGTGTATTTTTAGAAATAAAAAATAAATCCCAATACATATGTTCTTACGTCAAGTTCTTCAAGATAATGCATGAAAAATGTTATTGGAGTTTCATTTCTTGAAGAAGGGCATCATCTTGCTTTTTTTTTTTTTTTTTCTTCTCTCTGTTATCTCTTTCTCTCTCTAAAAGTAGGGTGCTGCTATGCTCCAAGTAGAGCAGCAGATTTGGACCCCTCACCTAGACTGTTCGGTTGTATCTACCAATTTTTCATCGTTTCCTTATCTCTCTTTCATCCACCGATCTCTTTCCTTTGTGGATGCTCTCTTCCCTCATCTCTCAAA
This sequence comes from Carex parvula, assembly GCA_025461045.1. Taxonomy (NCBI): domain Eukaryota; kingdom Viridiplantae; phylum Streptophyta; class Magnoliopsida; order Poales; family Cyperaceae; genus Carex; species Carex parvula. Next base: position 127,680 of record JAJGRW010000035.1, read on the forward strand.
CGATTTCTCTCCCTTTCTCTCATCTTTGTCACTCTTTATCGTTTCTCTTATCTCTCTCGATTTTCTCACTCTCTCTCGTTTTTCTCATGTCTATGTCATTTTTGTCCGTCTTTATTGTTTTGTATTTAATCTGTAATTTGTTTACAATTAATTATCCAGCTGGTTGACTATCATTATTCACATTAATTAATATAATTTATTATTTATATTGAATATTTATTACTCAAATTGTTTGTTTTGTTATCCACATTATTGCTTTATTATTTAGTTTAACAACATTAGCATTGTTTTTTGTTAAATAATTTAACCAGAATAGTTGTACTCTTGATTTAAACTTTAACCAATTTTTTTTTTGTTTTGATAAAAATGGGTACCCACCGATAGGGGTGTTCATCGGTTCGGTTCGGTTGAAACCGAACCGAACTAGGCAAACAAAACTTATAATTCGGTTTCAAAAATAAAACCGAACCGAACCGATTTAACATTGCAACCGAACCGAACCGAACCGAAGTTTTATTTCGTTTTGTTCGGTTTGTTCGGTTCAAACCAAAATATATTAATTTTTTTATTTAAAGCAATTGATTTATAATAAACTGAAGTATATTAAGAAATAAACTGAGGTATTAAGAAATAAATCGGGATATTAAGAAATAAACCGAAGTATTTAAAACAATTGATTAAGAAATAAACCGGGGCGGTCCGAACTAAATTCATAATATATAAAATTTCGGTCGTTTCGGTTATTTCGGTTTTCAAAATTTTCATACCGAACCGAACCGAAATTATAATTCGGTTTAAAAATCAAACTGAACCGAACCATTAAACCGAAAAAAACCGAACCGTTTAATCCAAACTAATTCGGTTCGGTTCAAAACCGACTAAACCGGACCCAATGAACACCCCTACCCACCGATTTCATTGCAACTGAAACCACATAAGTTAGGGTACTGGTACCAAACTTCTGGTACCAGTCCCTAGAGTACAAACCTTAACCAAGTTAAAACTTTATTTTTTTAGTGCTCATCAGTGGACAAATTTGCTTATATTAAAGAATTGAAAAATATACATTTGAGAAGTTTCCTAGATTGATGTAGAAACAAGTTTAGAACTCTTTGATGAATAGCCATGTGATCGAGATGTATATAGCCATGTGAAGCTGTCGCAAGTGTGTGTGTGTGTGTGTTTTTTTTTGATGGACTTGGTAGTGGCTACCAAGGTGCCCTAAGGCATCCTCATCAGCTTGCACTCGTTCCCCGGCTTTTGCAATACTTCAACCAGAGATTGCATTCTTCAAAAATTTTATCACGCAACACCCGACCTCCAAACACAACTTGATTCCTTTGCTTCCTAATAAACCACAGTACTGTTGCTAAAAACCATGTTGCCCAAACTTTTCTATCAGCACGACCTGAAGTTGATCGAAGCAACGACCATGATTCATCCCATGCGTGCTGGACTTGGACCGAATAACTCCTCTGCATCAGTTTCATCCCCGTTAGTCGCAAGTGTGTTAATGATGCATAATTATTAAAGTATGCCTGTGTTAATTGGAACTTCTTTCTAAAAATTCAGCGATATAAAAACTATTTACAGGCCAAGTCCAGGCCCAAAATATTTGTAAAAGGCCCGTAATGTAAACGTTCATGCGTGAAAGCATCAGATAAGAACAAACCCAAAATCCAACGGTACACACACGAGTCTTAAGCATAAGGACAAATGAATTATTTGGGTTCAGTTCGGCGAGATAAAAAATTCGTAATTCGGGATAATTTAGATATTATTCGGGAATGATTTGGAATTATCCGGATCAGACATTTCAGTCCTACAGAGAGCAAAAAAAAGAAAAAAAAGTTATGGAAAAAATTCATCATTAGTTCGGAGAATTCGGAAAAAATCGCGAATTATTCGCAAATAATTCCGTAAAGTTCGATCAACCGAATAATTCTCGGTTCGGCATCACCAAAAAATGAATAATTCGCGAATATTATGACTATGGTCTTAAGTACCACAATTCACAAATCTTTCATTTTTGAGTTTTGCCCTGTAAACTGAAAATAATTATAAACAGTTATCCAGTTCCAGATTCCTTTTTAAGAGAAAGATTGAGATGTAAGCCTTCTAATTTAAATATTCATAAATAATCCTCCATTGGAATTACAAACCCGTGACATCTTCCACAAAAAGTGTTGTGGATTGCCATATAGTGTAAAACACATGATTAATTATTCTCCCAAACTCCATCCATTCATAAAAGATAAAGAGTATACTGAAAACATCCTGGAGGGATGCCATCTCCAAATTATTTGGTCATGTTCATTTAAATTGAGCTCAAAGTGTGATAAATATTGAGCTCCTATTAACTGCCTTTTAAAAGTGTCTTGCAATGAATTATTCTAAAAGCCTCAGCAACAGTGATTTTAGAATTAACTGAATAGAAAAGAGTTGTGGGAAAAGACAGCTTAGAGAGCATTCACCATGACATTTGTCTATCGATCCAAATTTGAATTGTATCTCTCCTTCACCAACTTCTGTTATTTAGGCCTAATTCAATCATATAACTATCTTATATAACCACTTCCAGAAGGGAGAGAAAGATGCAATTGATCTTTTATGTTTCTATTTTCCCATTTTAATCAATGTAATAAAATGTAATTCATGCGGCCGCATATGCGTGTGCGGTTGACAACCACATGGAAAATCAATATGCGGTCTAATATGCGGTTCCGCATATGCGGCCGCATATTCGGCCGCATATTTTTACCGCATATTCGACCGCATATTACCGCATACCGCATATTACTGCATACTTATTTATATATATATTAATTCTCATTTTAAAACCCGCATATATAAGTCCGCATAAAAATCCGCATATGCGGCCGCATACTTTCATCTACCTTAAACAGATGGTTTCATTTTATTTTTAAAGAAAAAATGAGGTATAGTCTTAAAAAAAATTAATTTTTAGAAATGACTCTTTATCTGAAGGCACCCTCCAAATAAATATGTGTTCATTTGAAGAGAAGATTAATGAGTGTTTTCATCTTAAAATAATTAATTAATAATAAGCTCAAATAAAATTTAGAATTAAATTAAAGAAAAAACAAACGAAAAGGGTTACTTGTTTTTAGTGGGGATGCAATATTTTGTCAGAATTACTAGTGAGAGTTATTTGCTTCACCCACTTTGAGAAAGTTCATTTAAAGTTTAATGGATATATCAACAATTCTTCCTTTTATATATATGTATTGGATAGTTGAAAAAATTAATAGATCTAGAAATTATTTTACTGAGTTTTTAGAATTACGAGAGCCTTGAAAAGACATTTGTCAGAATTTGGTCATAATATAATTCATTATATAATTAATAATAGTGACCTCTCCTTTTGGACAAAGGGTTTATATAAAGTTCATTGGCTGTGATCCGAAGAGAAATCTCCATTAATGTTGTGTTAATGATTATTAATTAGAAAATATGACCGTTTGATTTGGTCGAAATTCTACTATTGGAGCGTCTTAGATAGTTGTTGCTCCATTCATCCTAGCATTGATGCAAGAGAGTCTAGTGTTAACGGTAGTTCGCTGGCAAACAGCCAAATTAATCTGATTGAGAAAATAATTTCTTAGTTCAAAGTTTAAACATAGTGCTCATTCTCCTTCATAGAGCAACATCAAGATAAAAATATTGATAATGCTATTTTTACTTGAGACAACACAAGAGCGAGTCAGATGCCTTTTCATTTCTTATCATTATTGTATGTGTGCTAGCTATATGAAATCAAAATAGGATTAATTGTCAATACAACATCCGCCCAAGCTGTACATGCATACAACTCTACATGTTATTTCATGGACTAAAACAAAGTTAAGTAATTATTTATTGATTTAAACTGGTCATTAGTGAATCTCCACTGACATTCATTCTATCTCTTTGATATGAATTTTCTGTTCATGGGACTTAATTAGGTGAGATGTGAGAACTTCCAACTTATACAAGAAAATGGCATAATTAATCAGCAATTTACTGATTTAATTTAAACTTTATTAATTGAACCAGCTTTGTATTTTGTACATTTCAAATCAATATGCACTTTAATTAAACAAGGCGCAAGACCTTGGAAATTGCCCTAAAAATCAAAATTAATGTAGAGATTAATTTATCATTGGTTATCTTGTCACTCTCAATAATTACCATAGTGCTCCTGCCACTTGTTTGCACTTATTGAATTAAGGCATTTTACGATGGCTAAGTTATTACGTAGACCAAGATCATCATTCTATTTCGTAGCATTTAATTGCTCACATGTCCATCCGAACTATTATAATTTCTAATTTTCCATTAAAGTATTGGCTAGTAATTAGTATGCTATCAATAGTATATGATATCCTGTGCTCTCGTCTCGAAAATCTATTAAATAGACTTCAAACTATGAATTCAAATATTGAAGTTGATTTAGTTCACAAGTAATTTATTTACATCTAAAGTTATATAAATTTTAATTAATTTAGTACAAATTAAACCAAGCGGTAAAAAATACAAATTTATAAGTTAATGCATTAATATTTCATCATTTTTTTAACCTTTACAAAAATAAATATATACTTGTGCCTATTTCATATATACTTAGTCATTAAAATAACGTAGAATTAAGAATCAGCCTTTGATCTAGTGACAAAGGCACATAGTTCTCATGTAGAAGTCATGAATTCGAAACCCACAAAGTTAAAAAATTATCTATAATATAAACAAGAGTTTGAAGAAAATTAGTAGACTAGACCTCCAACTTTCATTTCAAAAAAATAACATAAAATTATTTTTTTGATCTTACTTCGCTTCTATTCATCTCATTTTTCAAATTCAGGGGCAAACTCCGTACGCGGCTCCATCCCTCGAGACGGTTGTAAAATTCATCATAGCTAACATTTTGGGGAGAAATGAAAAATGCTAGAATCATTTAACAATTTCATTTTTTTCATTTTTTTTGGCAAGTGGCCCGTAGGCAATTTAATAATTTTCATCTTTTGAACTTTTGAGGTGATGCCTCAAGGGCTGGACCGCACGCGCGCTTGACACATGGTGCAGTTTCATCTTTTGATCTTTTGAGGTGATGCCTCAAGGGATCGACACATGGCGCAGTTTCCAAAAAAAAGAAAAAAGAAACTGCTTGTCAGAATTTTTGGTTTTAGAAATTAATTAAAAATAGCATTAAAAAATAGATGGAATATTTTGATTTTTTATTACATAGAATGAATCGAATCAGTTTCTTTAGACATATTTAAAGGACACATTGACTAAAGAAAATGAAATAAAAATGAACCAAATCATTGATTCCGTTTTTTTGCATTTTAGTTTTTTAGTGATGATTTAAGCCTATATCATTTTATTTAAACTTGAATTGGGTAGCATTAATAAAAAAACTAGAAAGCATACAATTAATTGGTATTGAAAATAATTAGGAGGCATACAATAACATTATAAAATAAAAAAAACAATTAATTTGTTTATTAACAACAATTAACTTATTTTTAATCAAAATAAATTAATTTGCATGTCGAAGAAATTCAACAAAAAATGCGAATGGTTCTGACTTTAATCAAACATTAATTTAGAAAGCTCGCAAAGAGACCTACCCGATTTCTAAGGCAAAGTCTAGAATTGTTGTTTCGGACCAAAAAAAATTATCTTAAACCTAAAAAATTAAGTTGAAATTTCTGAATTTCAGTAAAACAAATAACGATCAAAATGACAATAATAATAAAAATAATTCATAGTATATATCAAGAATAAAAATATTTATAATTATAAAATATTATAGACTCACAGGTTCGAAATCAGGATGGAAAAATCCTTGTGGATATTAAATAGTTAGGTGGTTTGGCCTCCAACTTTTATAAAAAATAATATTATATACTGATATATTAAATAATATTTAAAGATAAACATCAAAAAAATTAAAATGGGTGCAATTTAAAGAAACCAATCGAGTCAATAATTTAGTTCTTTTAGAAATGCCTAAAGAAACATAATTATTGATTTGATTTTTTAAATGTGCCTGGTCTATGTATAGCAATGTGGCAACTAAAGGAACTTAATTATTAATTGGGATACCGAATCAATGATTCGGTTCTCTCACCACCGATGCATAGCGCAAACATACAGTATAGGCATTACGTTCTCCTACAGGAAAACCTAGGTTCGATTCCTGCAGGAAGTAGAATAGGGTGTGTTGTGTGCATGAGTGCCTATGGACTATAATAAAAAAAAGATTCCGTTTTTTCTGTGAAATTAGAAAACCAAAACACTCCATCCATTTTTCAATATTTTTTTATTGAATTTCTAGAAATATAAATTTCTTATAGTGAGAGGGAGTGTGTATAAAAAAAAAAGAGAGAGCACTGACATCTGTAAATTGTGATTGGTCAGCTCTTAGTTTGTCATTGGAAACCGTGCTTTACTCGCTGCCTCTTCTTTTCATTTTTAATTTACTTTTGAAGGTGCTCAAGGTAGATTATGAAGATTTTAAAAGAATACGGTTCTTAACTTGTAGAAATCGCAGTGATTATACAAGAATGGGACAGTGTCCGCGAGGGATACTGTCGGTATATCCTCGCGGATACTCCCGTCGCTAATAAAAAAACCACATTTTTGTTAGTATATCCTCGCGGATAGTCACTTTTTATTCTCACAGATACTGTCCCAGGGACATTCTTGTAGTATATAACAGCTCAATAGATTTTTACTGATAATTAGTTAAATATTACATCTTATTTGCTAATAATTAAATGGACTAACAAATTAGTTAATTATATAACAGGATAAAAAACAAAATATAGCAAGAAAATTGTGTAGTTAAGAACATTGCTATAACTCAACATGATTACCCGTTAGCTAGTAATAAAAACATGCATCATGTTCGTCAATATGCATGAGAAACCAAATTCGATTAATGACAACATATTTGACATGTACCATTGTTTTTTTTATCAGGATTGTTTAGAAGCACTAATTTTCAAAGATGTGATCAGACTTGGAGCCACGTTCAATCAGGGATAGGTAATTATCTAGCAACTCTATGTGAATACTGTCTGCTGCCTACTTAGACACAAAAAAGTACCTATCCCTGAGAATTTATGTCTATTTTTGACAAAAATTCTGGTTACGCCCTTACATGTGACACCCTTACATGCAACTCTTTAGCCACTTCTTCATTATTAGCTCCAATTAATATAACTTAACGTTAATCATATATATCTTCATAATGTTAAAAACGACTATCTAATTCTAAAAAAATCAGCATTTTGTTAATAATTTAATATAATGTATGTATTTTTTAGAAACAACTAATTTTTTTTGTTAGTACAGTTTTTAAAGTTGCCAAGTTTTAATGTTGTATAATTGATAAATATTTTTGTCTATTTAATAATTAGACTAGTATCGTGCCCATACGTTGCAACAAACATATATTATAAGAGAACAAAAAAAAATCTCAACATGAAAATTACATATTTTCATAAAAAAAAATTAGACAAAATGATAAATAACATTTCTAAATAACATATTAAATAATATCTACATGTAATAACATTTCTTAAATGAAATATATGTTATCTTTTTGAAATATTTCATACAAAAATATCATACAAAATGACATATTAAATGACAAATAACATTCTTTAAAAGATATAAAGAATGGAAAGAAATGAAGACATGACCAATCAATTATCAATCAATCTAAAAGTTTCTTAAAAGACATTTAAAAATTAGAAAGAAACCAGGACCAATCAGATAGATGATACAATTTGCATGTAGCGAGCATGTGTCTGAATAAGTTTAGACTTCTAAACGTAGAAAAACATAGAAAAGATGCATAAAAAAAAAAAAAAAACAGACTATTGTTTGGAGGACAGATATTCAATCCAAAATTTTATCTTTTAATCACAACTGTTGGTGGATCAGGACATCTACATACATATTTAATATAAGAATGAAATACTCATTCTTGACAATTTTTAATGTATATTTTTTACTTTATTGTTTGTGCCCTGCCTGAAGCAAAAACAGTACTGTCAATATCTTTATCCGTTTTAGGCCATTGCAGTGCTGTATTGATAGTAATTAAAGAGGAAAAAAAAAACATAATCACCCCATCTTTTAGTTAGATGAGTTCATTTTTGGAGGGAGCCTGTATCACTATAAACACCAGACGTACAAATAACATATACATTACTTAACATATAGTACAAGTATCGGCTAATACTAAAGCTGATAAATGTTACAAATTAATGTACGTACATTTAATTGTAGTTAATGCTAATTAATTAATGTTAAAAACATGCGTCGACATTTGTAATTAATAATTAGTATTGCACCCTAGCTATATACCCAATGGTACGTATTTAATACTCTTAATTAAGTCAACTAAAGAGTATATATTCTTGGGAGAGCCTAGCTATCCCCCGTCAACCGTCCCCCGTTTCATCCCCCGTCAGTTGCATTAATTAAGTGGGAGACCGCATAACTGTCAGCGCATTTTAGGAATTTGCAGAAAAGTATTCATATGTAACACAACTAGTATTCATCCATCTATATGAATGTATTCACATTTGCAATAGAAACATATTTGGATATATTACAATATTCAGCGTATAAGAAAGTAGGGGACCACAAACAACATGTGTGGGGGACCGCATAACTGTCAGAGCATTAATTAAGTGGGGGACCGCATAACCGTCAGCGCATTAATTAAGTGGGGGACCACATAACCTTCAGCTCATTTTAGAAATTTGCAAAAAAGTATTCATCTGTAACACAACTACCATTCATCCATCTATATGAATGTATTCATCTTTGCAATAGAAGCATATTTGGACACATCAATCACTCATCTTTTACACGTTTTTAGAGATGAATTTGTTTTTCTCCGTTCAATCTAACCAATATTTCCGACGATCTGTGAGAAATTTTGCAAATCTAAAACCACGAACGTCTTCTACACAATTTTCTCTTTCAAATGAGATCCATGATGACATACTTTCGAGTTATCCGTTGCACAAGTATTCATACCTCGTCACAAGTATTCATCTCTCATCGAGCAAGTATTCATCATCGTCGTGTAAGTGTAAATAGTTAATGTACCAAGAGTATTACAAACATATGTGCATACCTCGATTAAATTTACAAGAGCAGCCGAATAATATTCATCCATAAGATATCAAGTATTCATACATATAAGTTAAAGTATTTATACCTAAGATACTAAGTATTCATCCATAAACGTTGAAGTATTCATTCATACACCTCTAATTTTTTCAAAATTTGTTTTTCTGTCATTTCTTAGTACTTAGTACGCACTAGCCTAATTCACCATTAATGAAGCTTTGTTTTTTGCAAATAACTCGCTATTGCATGAGGAAGATGAACATAGACATGACGGATCTGACCCGGCGGTCGACAGTGATGGATCTAACCCGGCGGAGGCGGAGGTGAGAGACGGAGGCGGAGGTGGGAGAGGGAGGCCGAGGCCGAGAAGGAGAGGTGGCAGAGGCGGGCAGAGGCGCATAGGGAGAGGTGGGAGAGGCGGGCGGAGGCGGAGGTGGAGAGGGAGAGGTGGCAGAGGTGGGAGAGGGAGGGAGAAAGAGGAAAGAAATAAAGAGAGAAAATTGGGTAATTAATTTGTAGGGCCATTAGGTAGTTAGAATTTGTAATTATAGTTAGAAGAGGTAGTTAGTTAGTTGGGGGATGACATGGGGGATGGATAGATGGGGAAGATATAATTCTATATTCTTTAGTAGTTAAACTACTATTTTGGAATAATTGAATTTAATTAGATTATGGCCATTAATTGGTGCTTTGTCAACCGTTCATCACGTAAATGCGAGAATCTTGAGGCCCTTGATGGCCGCCAGTGATGTAGACATGACGGGGTTGTTCGGCAAACAAAGCATTAAGCCTCCTTAAGCTTCATTTTACCTTCTTTAGTTTTTTTAGCCACTTAATCCTGTCGAATATCGGTTCCTTAGCAATTAAGATCACCTCATTTAACTTTTTTTTGTCTGGATCTTAATTCCCTACTCGAACCTTAAGACACCTTAGTTTTTTCTCACGGATGAAGACAACGAGCATGAACTTCTATCTAGGATTAAGATTTAATCCTAATTGTGTTATCGAACAACCCCGACATGTGGAGGCATACTGGTTGGTCAAGCTGTTACCCAATAGCAGTGACACTAATACATCTAATCAGCAAACCTTCTCAACTGCCCAAAAGAAGCACACAAAAAATCTTAACATTCTTCCACCCTCAATAGTCAATACTTCGCGTAAAATAATTCATTTAGGCCTATGAGTGCGGAGGCTTGAAATATATACCTCTAAATATCATGTATAGAAGCATATTTGTGGAATGTGTTTTTTTACCTAGCTAGTAAGCGCAAGTGAAACAGTAATAAACACCAATTGTGGGTTGATGTCAGGTAGTCCAGACTCCGAGGGCTGTCTCATCAAGAGGTTCGGGGGAGCGGATCCCTCAACTGCCTCTAGCTTTGACGACTTGGCAACAAGATCCCTCCTGATCACAAAAATCGGTCGAATAATGAAGAAAATCCTCCCTCCTAATGCCAAGATCTCAAAGGAGTCCAAGGAGACGATGCAAGAGTGTGTCTGACAGTCTGAGTTCATCTCTGTTTTGTTACTGAGGAGGCATCGGATAAGGGCCAAAAGGAGAAGAGAAAGACAGTGAACGGAGAGTCGGAGACTATTTTTGTTGGGCTCTTAACAGTTAACACGCTCGGATTAGATGATTATGTTGAACTGATGAGGCACTATTTGCAAAAGATTATATATACAACATTATTTTTGTTGAACTGATGAGGCACTATTTTTGTTGGGCTCTTAACAGTTAACAGCTGTTAGGGATTATATATACAAATGTTCTTATGAATATTTAAAATTGCATGGTCGAAATCTGACTTAAAAAGGTTCTTATGGATATTTAAAATTGAAAGATTTGATTCCATTTTATCTCAAAAACTATATATATTATTATCTAAACAAATTCTGATCTACATTTAAGTGGCTTACTGTCAGGAGTGTACATATATATATTGATTTAATTGGTCCAAAAATAGGTACACTAAAAGCTTTCAAACTCTTAAAAAGTTTCCCATGTATGAAGCTGCTATTTTGTTGTAACTTGGAACCAGGTTAATTATATCCCAAAATGACTTGATCCAAAATTGTTTTATCTTGCTTTGAAGGAATTAGGTGAAGAGCTGAGAATTATTTGAGTTTTGACATGATTCCTCCTTGGATCTTGAAGTTGAAATATACCATTTTGCTCATTTAAATCTAATTACTGTTTTCTCTTTTTAAGCTTTATCTTAATTTGTTAAGATATATACATAAAAATTCACTCAAAAAAAGATGTACATACATGACATGTTAATTAATTAGTTGATAAAATTGCTACATGAAAAATCTCTATATGTTACAGGAAAATTTCCTTAATATTACCTTTTTATTGATAGATAAAATGCACTACAATATAACCTATTTTGATAATTAATTTCATCCTCAAATTATATAATTGCATCACCTCATTGCAACATGACCGCACTTAATCTCTTCGTAGCTCATATTGAGTGATTTTTAAGGTGGTAGGCACTCAGATATATAGTTGATAAAAAAAATATATATATATATATATATATATATATATATATATCATCGCGAAATTTTAACTGCTTATAGTTATATATAATTATGGATGTGAAATATATAAAAGATTAACTAAACAGTAATTCATTTCCCTAGCTATCAGAAATATGAGCTTTCCTAACCATAAGAAAATTAATCCAGCTGTTAGGGATTATATATACAACATTAATTATTTGTTCCTTTAAACCGAGCAGGAAGCTGTGTGTATATACCTTATTTAACCAAAGAAAAATTAATATTATGCGTTGTTTACGGTGAAAATTAGGGTAAAGATATTGACAATTAGGTTTCATGGAGCATATTTTTTTATTTTATTTTGATTCTATTATCCGTACACAACATGAAACCAAAACAACACACTGTAAATAATTAATATCAAAATTTTCACTACAGTTTTGCAACTTAATATAGTTAACAAATTTGTTCCGTTTGGTATCGGTTAGAGATTTGTTTTGTGTTTATATATACAAAGTGTGTTCCTTCCAATAAGAGAAATTCAAGACCTAGGAAGCAACAACCCATGAAAAGATGAAATGCTAACTTTAGTACAAATTATATAGCCTTTCTACTAGGTCTGGAGTCTCTTTACAACATACTATATGAAACAATAAGAAACTAAATTAATTCTCACATTGATAAGCGATCAATATTGCCACGTGATCTGTTATTGGAATTTTAACTGAACTCTACCGCGCGCATGCTTAAATTAATTGTGTGACTTGTTCGCATGTGTCGATATCCAATTGATCATCTTCATTAAAGAAATCTCTAATTAGGGAATCTAAATATTATTTCCTTCAAAGAACTTAATGCAGCAATACCTATTTCTGCACTCATGTCAAGCCCATATTTTGTTCTGTTGGTAAGTTACAATATATATATGTATTAATTAACTTTATTTAATACAGCACTAAAAGGACAATAAACAAGTACTGTCACCACCCAAGAGTATATATCTCATTGTCTTTTATTAATTAGGAACAAGACCAAAAATATTTTCAACTTAGCTAGATGACAATACATTCAAAAGATAAACATATATACATTAAAATTTGCTGTCATAATTATAAGTCGAAAATTCAGAAAGAGCTGACAGAACTTTATTCTTTGCATTTTATTAGATAACAAAGAATATGTTTGTGCTGATGTGCTTCTTGCTTACATAACTAATTAAGAAGATATTGTCATACTCAATTCTGAGCTATAGAAAATGCACTCTTTAAAATAGTTAAAGGGGTATATATCAAGTAAACAGTACTTGATGAACCAGAAAAACACTGGCTGCAATTATATATTGTGATCACATTTTATGGGCTTGGCTATAGAGAACTATATTTTTAATTTAAATAAAATTGGCCATTGTCTCCTAAATATTCTCATATTCAATATGTAAAAAAAATTAATTATCACAAAATAAGTAATCATATCTTAGTGCAGATAACTAACTACATAACAGAAACTGTGCTTTTCAATAGTTTGCCAATTACATGCTCAGTATCTAAAAGCAATTGTGTAGACTGAATAAAATTGTTTTAGCATGCAAATCAATGTGTAATATATAATTTTACCAAACTTTTTGTTGATTTTAAGGGACAATCTCTTCTCAATAATAGCATTGGATATGGATAGAACATTTGTAATTTTCTTATTTGCACGCATCTCGACTTTGTCAGTATCGATCAAATATGGATGTCTACTTGTCAAGCCCAAATCGGACAGCATTATTATTGGAGTGTTCAAGATAGATTATTTAATCAAACAAATATAGTTATTCCTTCCAAGTGGGTATTAATTGTAGAAGCAACGATGATTATCCTTGTACGGAATAGCGTTAGGCCATCAGCATTAGAACATTATTCTTGGCTTTTGAGGACATCTGATCGAAAAATGCAACAAAAATTAAAGGAGAGAACTGTCCATATCATGACCGAACTGAACCCCTTTTTTTTATTTTTTCCTATAAGAACACGCAAATAATGAAGGTCGTCAGTCGGTTTTTGGGAGTTCACCAATGGGAGACACAAACTATTACTGTGCACTTCCAAAAGTGATGCTAACTCAAAATATACATGAAGATCAACTACTCCCTATTTCCAACTGTAGGAAGGATAATGAAGCAGGTGCTACCACCAAACAACAAGATTTCAAAAAAGGCGAAGGAAACAATGCAGGAGTGTGCATCTGAGTTCATAGGATTTGTGATGGGAGAAGCTGCGGATAGATGCAAAAAAGAAAAGCGCAAGACTATAAATGGAGATGACATTTGCCATGCTTTTGAAGCACTTGGCCTTGATCACTATGCAGAAGCCATGAATAGGTATGTCGAAAGATATAGGGAATGTGAAAATCATATGATATCCCAGAAGGTGAATGCAAGTGCGCAATTGGATTCCCCGAAAGCTGAATTATCTCTCTTTTGAGGTGGTTTGTGTGAAGACGATCAAACATTCTCAAATGTTATTGCAACCACAGCAAAGTTTCTCTAATTGCCATTTTTGTTTTCATGTACGTGTATGTCTGTGTGTATCTGTATGTGTGTGAGACTGTGAGAGAGAAGAGAGAAAGAGTTAGCAATGTCACTTATCTGTATTGAATCTTTTTCAATTGCATTGTACCTTTATCTTCCATGTCAATTTAATTATGTGTGTGTGTGTAGATCATCTTTTGGAATTTACTGAACTAAAGTATAACAACTATATATGTTGTAAACTTCTAATTGAAATTTCTTCAAATTAAACTACTAATTGCTTTTGTGCAGTTACCACATAGTTAAAACCAAAATATTAATTAGTTGCATATATTGATAGATATACATGATTATGAAAATGGTATAATGTAGTCACAAGTATGTGATGCCTCTAGGCATCAGCAAAGAAAAGAAAGAACAGTTTATAGTTTACTACTAAAGAATACACATGTGCCTTGCACACATTTGAAGTAGTTAAGGTGCTTTCTCAGTTTCCAACAAGTCCTTTTATCAATGTATTATATCAGCCAATCACAAAGGTGGAATTTGAGTTGAACAACTAAAAAGATAGTTTTGCTAATTAGGGTTTTATCCTTTCCAGAAATAAAGTTTGAGGGGACCATTAATTTCTGAAATATTTATAATCTGAGCTTTTGTCAGCAGGGTACAACATGTTCTTAAAAGTTCTTATCAGATGTGTTGTTCTACATTATTGGTTAAGCCCTGATATGCCATAAATAAACAAATATATATATTCGATCGAATATATAAAGTTGCATAAAAATTAAACAAGTGTCAAGTTGCGCAAGTGAGATCAGAGGTTGAACTCAACGGCACTGGAATAGCATAGGAGCGCACGTCGATAAATATATTGTATACAACAAGATGGCAAAATCATGAAAAGATCCGCACGCGAAGCGTCCTCCTTTATTTTTCTATATAATGTTGGAATCATTTTACGAGAAGAATGTCATTATTCGATTAACCACGCCGATTGCGAATTTAGGTCAATGAGCATTATTACCTCTACGAGCTACCTTATGTCATTAGCCACCATTACAGCCACATTAAAAAGATAAAGTTTGCCAAGCCGATTACAATGTACACGAAAGGTGGATGCGCTGATTAATCAAAATAAATAAAATGACAAGTGTTTTGTATGGTCGAATAAGCCGAATTCATTTTGTCCATCTTCAAATGAGAGTTCATGCTAGAGAATAACATAAAAGGGGAAAAACTTACATGCGAAGACACTGATCTTCTGTTCAAAAGTAATTCTCTTGAGCCCAATATTTTTTTCTCGAGAAGGATGGCTGATGTCTGATGGCAGCAGATAAAATCACCACGCCCTAGTGATAAAACTTTGTCATATCATCGGCATTGTTTATTGTCACCCCTAAAACAATATACATACATATCACATGAAAATGCTATAGAAAAGACATGAATATATATATTTAAGAACATAATTTTTAAAATAAAATAGAATAGTTTAACTTTTCAATCTTCACGCAAAAGTTTTTGCAAGTGAAAAGGTTAAGATAACACCAACTTAAAAGTTTTGTTTTCAATGCTGATACTGTCGAGATTTTTCTGGTACAACACACTTAATTTTGCTTTCATAACACCTTAACATTTTCTTCCAAGTGTTATGGAATGAGATCCAGGGTACAAGAAGTAAAATTAGGATACAAGAAGTCAAATTATACTATTTTACCATTTTCTTAACACCTTAACATATATAAACAACCAAAACGGGTGGTTGAACGTTTTACTATTCAGTAATTAGGATACAAGAAGTAAAATTATACTAGTTTCATATATCTTTATGCTGACAAAAATGTAAACCATTCATATACCAAGAGTCGGTCAGCATGTGTACCTGAAATACTGGCACGAATTAACAGATATAAAAACTGAGTGTTAGATAAAGCACATACACCTCCATTCTATATCAATATTAGAAAACTTGTATGGTCTGATTTGCCATTGAAAAATTCGCCTAAAAGAGCACTAAATGTTTGCACTTCAATTGTTTCTCTACAAAGTGAGATATCTGGCATCAAAATGCCTTAATTATGCATGAGATACAACACCGCTACATGGAGCATTACCCAAGAAAAATGCTTGGGTAACAATATAATCAATTATGCAATGCTTAACGATTAATCTGTTTGTAGTTTGAACATATGAACATATTTACAGAAGCTCCAACGCATTTATTTCGACAATCTTAAACTATTGTGGACAATAATTTCTAAAGAGTGCAATCGGCAAGCTTTGCTATATTATTTCTGGACTAGCCATACTGGCAACATCACTAAAAATATAAACACAGAGAGATTTCTGGACTAGGATATATATTGCTAATCTTTCAAATTTAAATCTATTTCTTGGGCTGGGTAAGAAATTATTTCAGTATTTTAATGGGCTTCAATTTTATTTTACCTGGGCCAGAAAGATGGGTTAAAACCAAAGAACCCATTGTCTATCAATGTTGGCAGAGCAAACTCACAAACCAGTGGTACATAATTCAGAGTTTAAACTACAAAACTTTGTTAATAATTTGTTGGGGCCAGCTCAGGAGAGAGGCTACACTTAAAAAATTGGGTGAAGATTTTGACAGAGCAGTTTTTAATTCATACACAGCACTGTTAAAATATTTACCAAAAAAATTGATGTTGCTTAAAAGTGGCAAACACACTTACACACGGTATCCTTTAGTAAGAGGCGAAAGAATAATTCGTTCTATGCTCACCACGCAGCTCCATGCGTTTGTTTCTGCTTCAATGGGTGCTTATAAGCTTATTTATAGAATCGGTAAACGCATGACGCATAGCACTGTGGGACTAATTAAGATCAGACTCATATTTTCTTATATTTTCTCTTCTCATTTAAAAGAAAATATATATTTGAGAATCAAACTTTTAGTCTATAGTAAAAACAATACTCTCCGTGTGAAATGTTGCAGGTTCGAAATCTGGATGAAGAAATCTCTTGTGGATATTAAATAGTTAGATAGTTTGATCTCCAATCTTTACTAATATATATAGGTTGGCTAATATCAAAAAGTTTGTTCCGGAACCGTGGTGTAATTAATTGGTTTTTCAATTTTAAAGTCTAAACAGTTGATCCAAACCATTAGATGTAATCTCTATATTAAAATGTGCATGGAGACAAAATTTTACATATTTTGGATTTTTTTTACTATTTATTAACAGTTTTAAAATCGCCGATTTAAGTAAACAGTAAAATTTTCTAGATTATTGAAAATAGTGATTTAAAAACTGACTTAATAAATAGTAAAAAAATTCCAAAAAATGTAAAATTTGGTCTCCAAGCACATTTTAATATAGTTTGAATGATGAACGGTTTGGATCGACTGTTTGGACTTTGAAAATGTAAAAATCGAAGTGTTTGTTTCACGGCCTAGGAACAAATGTTTTGATTATCAAAACATGTATATATATATAGAGAGAGAGAGAGAGAGAGAGAGAGAGAGAGAGAGAGAGGGGCTAAGGTCAAAGTGGTATGACCAAGGCCTTGGTGCTACCAATTAGTTTTTGCAATTTTAAAGTTCAAATAGTCGATTCAAACCGTTAGATGTTCAATCTATATTAAAATCTGCTTGGAGACCAAATTTTACATTTTTTTTGGAATTTTTTACTATTTTTTAAGCCACTTTGAAAATGGCAGATCCGGGTGAACAATAAAAATAGTGCAATCAAATTCTGGACCATGTGATCAGCAATTTTCAAAGTGACTTAAAAATAGTAAAAAATTCCAAAAAATGTAAAATTTGGTCTCCAAGCAGATTTTAATATAGAGATCACATCTAACGGTTTAGATCGACAGTTTGGACTTTAAAAATCCAAAAACGACTTGGTAGCACCAAAGGCCTTGGTCATACCACTTTGACCTTAGCCACTATATATATATATATATAGAGAGAGAGAGAGAGAGAGATATATATATGGGCTATTGTGCTTTGCAAAGTAAACCCCCGTTTACTTCGGGCCATTTTTTTGGATTTTGAAAATCAAAACAACCGATCCGAACCATTCAACATGTTCTAAACATTGAAATGTGCTTGGAGACTAAATTTTACATTTTTTGAATTTTTTTACTATTTATTAAGCCACTTTGAAAATCACTGATCCGGTGGTCCAGAAAATTTTACTATTTTTACTGTTCACAGTGGATCAGCGATTTTCAAAGTGGCTTAATAAATAGTAAAAAAAGTTCCAAAAAATATAAAATTTAGTCTCCAAGCACATTTCAATATTTAGAACATGTTGAACGGTTCGGATCGGTTGTTTGAATTTTCAAAATACAAAATATGACCCGAAGTAAACAAGGGTTTTACTTTGCAAAGCACAATAGCCCATCTATATATATTAAGCAGTTAATAATGTATCTTTACAGTTCAGTATCCCTCATAATTCGCCATACAATGTGATTTATTTGATTTACTGGAACTACATGTTGATTCTTGATTTAACATTAAAAAATGAAATGAAAATTATTATTACTGTAAGCTTTTTATGGATCAGACTGGCATGGAATCCAAGCCAGTATGGCAAATAAATAGAATTACATGAAATTGACAATGGTAAAGTGTAACATTATGCAAAATATAATTATGAAATTAATAGCTGAAGGTATATACAAAATGCTTGTATATTTTTTCAACAACATAGATAATACTCAGCGAAGAAATATCATTGTTGTAAACAAGATAGTCATGTTAATATAAATGTTATTTGTGACAAACAAACTTTGTGAAAATATAATTAACCGAAATGGAGTACGTATAATATTAATTTGATAATTTGATGAAAATAAGAAAGATATATGCTACAAATGTATATAGAATGATTAAGCAATCTTAAAGACCTCTATGCACCATCTATTCTATGCACCTCTTCCATTGTGCACCATCTATTCTATGCGGGCTTCCAGTCTGAAAGACCTCTATGCACCTCTTCCATGCCTCTCCTTCATAATGCTCCCTCAAGTCTCACAGCATTTCTATTTTTAAAACTTTATAGATTTCTTAAACTTATTTTCCAACAATGGAGATGCTTCAGCAATGGAGACAGCAACGAGACAATTCTGCATCGCAACTCTTTTTGAAACTTTTGGGAGAAAAAAATCTTTTGACTTGACTTCCAGGATAATTTGGTACTTTGAATATATACTTATCTTAGCGACGCAACTTTGCCGGGCCAAGTTAGATTTTTTTTTTTAATCTTTTCTTAGTTTTTTTATTTTAATTTAATGAAGTTTTTACCTAGGCTCCATACTGCTTCAGAAAAAAAGACAAAAAAATTATTAATATTATTTGATAAATAATTGTAATGCACATTCATCTTTCATGAAACACGATATCATGTCATAGAACTAAAAGTATTGTTCAAAATAACAAGAAATAAAATTATAGATGTTGTTTTTATCAATTTACAATATTGTTTTCTTTTTTAGAAGAAAGATGAAGGTCTAATTTACTAACTTCCATTTAATTGTTCAAAATGATTTCTCATTCAGATTTCAAAGCCCACGACCTCTCACACAGAAAGTGTTGTCTTTTTCTATTAGACTAAATGTTGGTTCTCAATTTACAATATTGTTGATCATTATCACAAGACTTAAACTCAAATATTAGAAAATTTAAATTATTCTAATACAAAAAAACTAAAAAATTATAAAATCGGTCCAAATTAAACATAAATTCGTGAACACGTATACAGTTTTTAATATATAGTTCGGATAATAAAATTTTAAAATATCAAATATCACTAGACCGAGACAAGCTCATGACATGCCGAAATTTTTATTAATAGAAAAAAGATTAAATTAATGTCGACATAGAATAAAGAATTCATCAGATTTTGAAATCTAACAAAGACGTTACGGGTTCGTAACGTCCTGGGGACGTTACGAACCGTAACGGCCCACTTAATAACCTAACTTCGCTAATCGCAGCAGCTTAAGGGCTGGCCGTTCAGAACAATGACGTCCAGAGAGGAAAAGAAAAAAGTCGGGCCGTTCCGAAGAATAACGGCCAGCCGCAGAAAAAAATAAAAAAAATAAAAAAATGAAAAAAAAAACTGCGCCTGGCCGTTCGGAACGATAACAGCCAGGCGTTGGAAAATGTGTTTTGGGAAGAAATATATGAATATTTTGTCCTTCTCCATGTTTTAACGGAACAAAACAAATGGTGCCTCCATTAACTCTCTTAAATTTACTAATCTTTATCATTAGCTCTTTTTAATGCATAAACTAAGATGAGCACAATCAACTTAAAAACCCAAATTATGATAAAGAAAAATTATATCTGAATAACAGCAATATTTGCTCAAAATATTTTGAATTAGTTTGCTTGAAAACTATATTTTCATTCAAAACCTCGACATTTTCTAATTCTAATCTTTATTCAATCAAAAGAGATAATGTTAACTGATCAATCATTTTTCAATCTATTCAGATAAAATAAATAAAGAAAATGAAATTGCATCAATTCATATATAATTGAGTGTCACTTTAGTTAGAGATAATATTGACATAGGTTAGAATTAGAATAAAAATATAATATTGAACAAGTCAATTGTTTATCTCTAATTTTTTATATATATATATATATATATATATATATATTTTTAAACAAAAATGTTAATGAATAGCATTTAATAAGAAATGAGACTTTGAGAAGTAATGGAAACCTCCATTTATTTGATGTTCAGCGTAGTATTCAAATAAGAAAATTAGAGATAAACAATTGACTTGTTCAATATTATATTTTTATGTCAATATTATCTCTAACTAAAGTGACACTCAATTATATATGAATTGATGCAATTTCATTTTCTTTATTTATTTTATCTGAATAGATTGAAAAATGATTGATCAGTTAATATTATCTCTTTTGATTGAATAAATATTAGAATTAGAAAATGCTGAGGTTGTTTGAATGAAAATATAGTTTTCAAGCAAACTAATTCAAAATATTTTGAGCAAATATTGCTGTTATTCAAAATTAGTTTGCTTGAAAACTATATTTTCATTCAAACAACCTCAACATTTTCTAATTCTAATCTTTATTCAATCAAAAGAGATAATATTAACTGATCGATCATTTTTCAATCTATTCAGATAAAATAAATAAAGAAAATGAAATTGCATCAATTCATATATAATTGAGTGTCACTTTAGTTAGAGATAATATTGACATAAAAATATAATATTGAACAAGTCAATTGTTTATCTCTAATTTTCTTATTTGAATACTACGCTGAACATCAAATAAATGGAGGTTTCCATTACTTCTCAAAGTCTCATTTCTTATTAAACGCTATTCATTAACAATTTTGTTTCAAAAAAAAAATATATATATATATATAAAATTAGAGATAAACAATTGACTTGTTCAATATTATATTTTTATTCTAATTCTAACCTATGTCAATATTATCTCTAACTAAAGCGACACTCAATTATATATGAATTGATGCAATTTCATTTTCTTTATTTATTTTATCTGAATAGATTGAAAAATGATCGATCAGTTAATATTATCTCTTTTGATTGAATAAAGATTAGAATTAGAAAATGTTGAGGTTGTAAGATATAGTTTTCAAGCAAACTAATTCAAAAAAAATTGGGCAAATATTGCTGTTATTCAGATATATTTTTTCTTTATCATAATTTGGGTTTTTAAGTTTTTTGTGCTCATCTTAGTTTATGCATTAAAAAGAGCTAACGATAAAGATTAGTAAATTTAAGAGAGTTAATGGAGGCACCATTTGTTTTGTTCCGTTAAAACATGGAGAAGGACAAAATATTCATATATTTCTTCCCAAAACACATTTTCCAGCGCCTGGCCGTTATCGTTCCGAACGACCAGGCGCAGTTTTTTTTTTTATTTTTTAATTTTTTTTCTGCGGCTGGCCGTTATTCTTCGTAACGGCCCGACTTTTTTTTTTTTTCTCTCTGGACGTCATTGTTTTGAACGGCCAGCCCTTAAGCTGTTGCGATTAGCGAAGTTAGGTTATTAAGTGGGCCGTTACGGTTCGTAACGTCTCCAGGACGTTACGAACCCGTAACGTCTTTGTTAGATTTCAAAATCTGATGAATTCTTTATTCTATGTCGACATTAATTTAATTTTTTTTCTATTAATAAAAATTTCAGCATGACATGACTCGTAAACAGGGCTGTCAACCTGCTGTACAATAAAACATGCTCCAATCCGGACGAGCCGGTGGGCCGGATGGACAATGAAACATGGATGATTTTTGACACTCTTTGGCGTGCAGATAACTCAAATGTGTTAGAATTCAAATTGATACTTCAATTTAATACAATTGTAATTACAAATAATAAAATTAAATTAGTTATCAAAACATCCCTAATGGATTCTTCATTATGTTCGACGCACAAAACCGTGAGATTAAACATGCTCAGTGGCCGGACCTGATGAATCGGAGATGGTTTGATTGGCATGAGATTAAATTTAGTCTAATATCTTATCGGAATTGTTTAATCTGTATCAAAATTTGTGCCGATAATTTTAAAATTCGTACATATCAAGTTTATACGAATCTTAATGCAGATTGGACAGTTCTTATCAGATATAAGATTAAATTCAGGACACAAGAATATATACAACTAAGATGATATGCTATATATATACGGACGTCAAATGATCTAAGTACTTGTGTATGTTTTATTTTTTAAAATTAATAAATCGAGCTCCCAAACTCTCTAAATGTGCATTAAGAGAAATTGATCACTGAAAAACATTTAATAATTTGCAGTATAACTTTTCTGAAAAATATTGGTCAAACTTGCCGCTGTACGCCAAAACTTTGTTTTATTTGATAATGCATTGATAAAGTCATTAACGAATATTAATGTGAATATACAGAGGACACATATATAGCTTTAATGGAGAGATGTTGCTAAGACCATTCAAAAATTGTATACTAACTAATATATAAAATTTGAGCTGAATTTTTTTTACCAAAATTATTACTTCATTTTAGAGATTCACTTTAATTTAGTGGCTAAAATATTAATGGTCACTGTGTGAAAAAAATTATTGATTCAAAATCTTGTACTCGTAGTTGGAATGAATTAGTAGACTGAGACTTTTATCTTATACTTAGAAAAATATAACTAGTTTTTCACCTTCCCAATTGAGGGGCTTAGTACTTTGAAACAAAAAGAAGAGTTTAGTGCTAAACATTTTTAGGAACACAAAATATCACAAATTTACCTTCTATTTATATTTTTAAATTTAAGATTCAAATGTCGAATCCAAATTGTTGATATTATAAAAGAAATATAGTTAACATTTTATAGAAAAATTGAATAATATGCAATTCAATGAAGAAAAATTCAAAGAATAATCCAAATTTCTACTAATATTGTTAATTTAATAAATAAACTAGTATTAAACTCTATATATTAAACTATTGTGGAACTCGATATAAAAATAAATAAATAAATCATCTAAATCCTCACTTTCTAAATGCCTTTAATTATTTCTTGTCAAGTTTAAAAAGAAAGAATAACGAAATTTGAATTCTATAATAATTAATTGTGCCTCATACAATATTAAAGTGTATATCCATGTATATAAATATGCAGTAATAATCAAGTGGACATTTTAGGAATGAATCGGGTCATAAAGAGTGAAAGTTGAAAACAACAATTATGTATTCTGTAATAATCAAGCTAGTGTGTATTTTAAAATATTCAGAAATTAGTCTGGAAAATCAAGACAACTATTGAGAGCTCTTACCCATCAAACATATGATAGTGTAATATATTTTTTTCCCCAAGTTAAGATCTTATTTTCTCCAGCCATAGCAAGCATTTGCAAAAATTACATCATATTATTTTCTGAGTCAAATAACTACTCTATGAACCTACTTGAAAAATAGAACATCATATCTACTTCAAAAGAACAAGAAATATATAGAGAGGAAAAGTGAAACACCGTATGTTCTCATTACATGGTGGCCACATAAAATCGTAAATAAGCATAAAGCTGTTTTTGGTAATGTTAATGACTTGATGGTGGGCCAACAAGAGCATAGAAATACAGTTTTGCTGTCTTGTTCTCCTTGTGAGAACTCCTGTACCGAGTCAATGCATAAGCATTTTTTTTAATGAAAGGGTTTGTGATCAAAGCCATCAAACACTCTTTTCAAATTTTTATTACAACAAAACAAAAGATTTTTCTTCATCTGAATTTCAAACTCATGACTTCTCCTATCAGAGGATACGTGTCTTTCTCACTAGGTCAAAGACTGATTCTTAATATATATTGCATAAGCATGTATTTCCATATTCTTGGCATCCACTCATGTCAAAAGTAAAGTATGGACAAAAATTAACTTCGTAATATCAACCGAGATAATTTTATGATCATTTTCTTGATTAACAATATTTCGGATATGTACCTTTCAATATATGTCATCAACATACTCAAACATTTATTTAACAATCAAACGGGTGTATCAATAATTACCCATATAATTCTTTTATAATGCATTACAGTGTTCATACTTTTATTAAGGTGCGTTTGGATGACTCAAGAATAGAGCTAATTTTGGGTTAGCTCCACTATTCTCAAACCTTAGTGAATGAAACACGAATTAGCAAATTGGGTTAGCTCAAAAATAACTCTATTCTACTAACCCATAGAAATGGTGGGTTAGTAAGAATAGAGCTAGTGGGGTTAGTTATATTAATAAAATATTTGATTCCTCTCAATTAGAGTTAGTTTAAATATTAAATTAGTATTAAATAAAATATTAGTATTAAATAAATATAATATTAGATTAGATTAGTATTAAATAAAATATTAGTTTAAATATTAAATGTCATATAATGTTAATTTAAAATATAGTATTAAATAAATAAATATCAAATTAGATTAATATTAAATAAATGTTAGATTAAATATCATATTGTAGTTATTAAATATTAAATGGAATATAATATTAGGTTAAATATTATATTAGTATTAAATAAATATAATATCAGATAAGATTAGTATTAAATAAAATATTAGATTAAATAATTAATATTATTTTAAATATTAAATAATATAATATTAGATTAAATATTAAATATAATATAATATTAGTTTCAATGTTAATTGTAATATAATTATTAGTTTATATATTATATTAGTATTAAATATAATATTAGATTAAATTAGTATTAAATAAAATATTAGTTTAAATATTAAATGTAATATAATATCAATTTAAATATTAGATTAGTATTAAATACATATAATATCAAATTAGACTAATATTAAATAAATGTTAGATTAAAGATAATATAATATTAATTTAAAAATTGAATGTAATATAATATTAGTGTAAATGTTAAGTGTTGAATGTAATATAATATTAGTTTAAATTTTAAATGTAATATAATATTACTTTAAATATTAGGTTAGTATTAAATAAAACATTAGATTAATTATAATATAATATTAGTTTAAGTGTTAAATATAATAAAATATTAATTTAAGTATTAAATGTAATATAATCTTATTTTAAATATTAGATTAGTATTAAATAAAATATTAGACTAAATATAATAGAACATTAGTTTAAATTAAATGTAATATAATATTTATTTAAATGTTAAATGTAATATAATATTAGTTTAAATATTAGATTAGTATTAAATAAAAATAATATTATATTATATTATATTAGTATTAAAAATATTAGTTTAAATATTAGATTAGTTTAATTATTATTTTATTCATTCTTTCCATTGCTATTCCAATTATACAATTCAAACGAATTTTTACTAACCCGAATAGTTCAAAGTTAACGCTATTCTCAAACCACTCAGGTTAGCACTATTCCCAACCATTAATCTAAAAATCGCTATTTTTGTACTAATCTTTGCACGATCCAAACGTACAATTCAAATGAATTGTCACTACATTTACGATTTAAAGATCATCGAAATTGCGAAACAATACATAGTATATATCCTCTACGCCCTCATAAAATTATTTTTTTCAAAAATCAAACGGGTACATAAAAAATTTCGCACAAATTTTTTCTAAAATACATTTATTTTATTTTATTGTTCAGGGTGAGCAGATGATCGCCATTAATTGAGAAAGTAGAATTAGAATTCCAGCTCAATATATGTTGATGTGTGGGGGATGAGCCAGCCATAAAATTGCTGCTTTTCCATTTAAAAAAAGAGATAAATTTCACCTGAAATAAAAATAATTGTAGAGGTGTTCGACAACACGTGGGAACGGTCAAGATCTGGCGGTGGCCATCCCAACCAACGGCCGAAAGGTGCCTCTTTCTTAAAATTATTTCCACTTGGAAAGCTAATTAAGCTCCCCTTTCTCCCTTCTGGATCACATTGTTTCGTTGTTTTCAATTATCTTTCTTTTTTAGAATTAGGCCACCGCCTCGCAAAAAAGATTCAAAGCGAAAGGAAAGTGGGACCCATTTACAATAGAGAGAGAGAGAGTAGAATGGTGTCATTTTCGCTAATAACTAAAGGTTTATAATGGGGCTCAATACCAGAATATTGGAATGATATTACGCTTAATTAATTACGGCTTGGCTTTAGTTGGTATTTTGCTAGCTAGACATGTTTTTAATTAATGCATGCTTTAGTGGTAAATGTTTGGATCTCCAAAAAGAGAATTGCCTTGGAATCACAAAGAAATATTATAAAATTCAGTACTTGATTCTAATACATTTTCACTCTAGAATGTTGTTTAGGTACAATAATCAGAGTTCTACGGAGATCAAGCGTAAATAATGATTAATCATATAAAATCATGTATAATTGTACACAATTTTTGATGGGATTAATTAATCCTCATATGTTGAATGTGCATCTGCCTATGATCAGAGCGAAGTGGCATATAGTAGAAGGTTATGGAGTAAAATTAATAACAGCGATATTTTAAATTCATGCAAAGCATATACTATAAAGTCAAAATAAAAAAAATATATGACTCGTATGTTGTATGAAGTCAAAATATCATTTTGAATATCTTAACATAAGATTATAGTCAAAATTCAAGGAGAGGCATTAGTAACAGTTGTGTAAAAATTGTCTATAGTTAATTATTGGTTTATTTTAGTTAAAGTTAGTTTGTGGTGACAACACAGCCAGCAACTTATTCCTCATCATTTATAAATCTGGCTTTTTTTTGAATAAAATAAAATAAAAATAACCGTGCTGATCTACTCCTACTAGCCTGGACTCCAAATTTCACAAACTAAGAATGTGCATCCCACGTAGAAATTAATTCGAAAAATAATAACTAAATGAAAGAAAAAAACACAAAAGTGCTCTGAAGAAGATGCATCCATGTAACCACTTTAAAATTACCAGCTAAAGAATTCCATCTACGTCATGATCACCAAACCACCTCCCTTTTTTTCTCTCTCTAAATTTTATCCCCCTCTGAATTTCTTTCTCTCTCTAGCTTTCTACATTTCAGAGTTTAACAAACATCTTGGCACCGCCCACCCCACCACCACCTCCCCCCCCCCCCCCCCAAGGCCTGTCCTTTTCTTTCCCTCTCTTCTTCATTTCCTTTCCTTTCCCTTTATACTTTCAAATTCCTTCCTTCCATCTCTGATCTCTCTCTCTCTCTCTGGAAGGTCGCATGAACATAGAAGAACAATACATCATCCATGGTAATCAAGCCTATGTTAATTAATTTACGAATAACTGATGATCATGAGTTATATGTATGTTATTATCATATTCGTCATGGTTTGATTTGTATTGATCCAGGGGACGCCGGTGAACATAATAGTTGGGTCGCATGTGTGGGTCGAAGATCAAGAGGCCGCCTGGATTGATGGAGAGGTCACCCAAATCAACGGAGGCAATGCGACTATCGTCACCACCAATGGAAAGACGGTACATACATAAGTTTTCCTCTGATTTATATACTTCCATCTTCCTTATCCAATTTTTCATATTTTTTCTTCATCCAAGTTATTTGAATGGTAAACATGGTTTTGTTTGTTGAAACATCACATTGACATAACTGTGGATTTCGAAATCGATTTATTATCAAAAAGAAAATTATTGGATTTATTTTAAGATATATAATCGTGAGGTTTGTGTTTTGGAAGAATAACTATCAGATAGGAGACTTCTGTTCTTGGTTGAATTTGATTGAATAATTCAAAAACAATAATGCATATAAGAAATAGAACAATTAAGTCTGGTTTTCTTTGTGGAAGTTTCTGTCCAGTGCTTTGTGCAGCAAGTTGCTGTCAAGGGGAATTTATTCATTTTTTTTACTTATATTCATATAATGCAATAGTTTTCTTCTTTTGAAATGTCTTGTGGGACCCATAATATTGACTCTCTGCATATTTCACAACAGATAATTTGGGTTAAGATTCTCTCTGTTGCATTATTCATAATTTAGTAGTTATGATAAAAAGCATCAATAAAAGAAGCGTAAAAGAATAAAAGCAATGCTAATGATGATCATGGTAGCTGTATGCCTTACCACCTAAGGCATGAGCTGGATTCTCCTAGTGCAATGATTTATGGCTATCAATATAAGAGTAGTTAATCACTTAATCATTAGTGTTTTGTATAAAAAATATTAACAAAAGTACCTTCTTGGATGATCACAATAATTTATAAATGGATACTTGGGTTAATTAAGTACATGTGTATCAAATTTATGAGTCATGATAAGGTACTTGCATTCCACTATTAATTGATTTCTTCAATGATGATTAGCCAAAAAATATACTAATTCTTAATTATGTCATTATAATATATGTTTAAAAATGTTTCGGATCAATTATTAAAATAAATAAATACATAAATAAAATAAATGCTTATGATCCTCCAGCAAGAATGTAATGTACTGTCTAATTAATGATTGTCAACACATAAAATTAATACATATTTATTTGCAATTTGACAATTAATTAATGCAACGGTGATTCTACAATAGGTCTAGAAGTCACAATAAGAGTTACATCAACACCATGTTAGAATGGGAAATAAATCTGCTGTTATTCCAAAGGGATAACAGGATCCTGTTATTCTGATCCCAGCCATTGATCTTTGTTGAGATTCGGGCACAATTTCTTGAGATTCGCACATAAAAAACTTTGAATGGTTGGGATAGGAATAAGAGGGTCCTGGGATTTCTTTTGAATAACAGCAGATTTATATCCGTTAGAATGACAATGTTAACGATACATGGTCTAGAACTGTAAGAGGCATGTAAAAAAAATGGATGCTATGGTTCATTGGAGTCCTTAAAAAAAAAAAGATTGGCTAACATTTGTTTGTTTTTTCATGAACTTGATGTGGCTTTTTTTTTGGAAAGTAGTCCATGGCAATATAAGTTGAATTTTATTAGATAACAATATTTTATATATTTTATATATTTAGTATTTACCGAAGCTTCATATGTATCATAGAAAAATTACGACTTTTCTTCCATTTCAATTTAATTTAGAATTTTTTTTCGTTGCCCGGGATCCTGGGGGGGACTCTGCCTTGAACACCATTTTCTTGAAATCTTAATCTGATAAAGTTATAATTAATGACATATTTCTTGGCCAAATGTATGTATTATCCAAGTGTAGGTTGTTGCAAGCTTGGCTAGCATCTATCCGAAGGACACAGAAGCACCTCCGGCCGGAGTTGATGACATGACAAAGCTAGCATACCTCCATGAACCTGGTGTACTTAACAACCTGGCATGCCGTTACTCGCTTAATGAGATATATGTAAGAAAACTTTCATCTAATTTAATTATTTGTATTTTTTTCATCTTATTCAATGGAAGGTCAGTCAACATTGTACTACTGATCTCTGTTCAGTCTTAATCACAAGTAAAACAGTAATTATAAAATTTTAATGGAGTGCAATGATTACTTTTGACAGACATACACCGGCAATATCTTGATAGCGGTGAACCCTTTCCGAAGGTTACCACATTTGTATGATGTTCACATGATGGAGCAATACAAGGGTGCAGCATTTGGAGAGCTCAGTCCCCATTTGTTTGCCGTGGCAGATGCTTGTTACAGGTCAGTTTCTTTTTTCCCTTTATTTCATTTTCTTATGTCTTTATACAAGGTTAAAAACTAAGTTTAATACCGAAACAGGGCATTGATAAATGACCATGGGAGCCAATCAATCTTGGTTAGTGGAGAAAGTGGTGCCGGTAAAACAGAGACGACAAAAATGCTTATGAGATACCTTGCATTCATGGGGGGTCGATCGGGAACAGAGGGGCGAACGGTTGAACAACAAGTGTTAGAGGTAATATAACAAATAGATTCACTTATTCAAGATAAGCTTATTTTAATTTATATATTTTTGCTTTAGTAATTTATATCAACATACGCCCCCATGTGTTGGTCCATCTAAACTCTTGTTAAGCAGAGTTACATTTAGTTATTTGTAACTCATTAATTAAACATTAACTAAAAAATAATTCCATTGTTATAGTCCAATCCTGTTCTGGAAGCATTTGGAAATGCCAAGACTGTGAAGAACAACAATTCAAGGTGATTGTCATATCTCTGTTTATTTCAAATTACAATCTCTCCAAAATAGCTAAAAAGCCACAAAAGCTTAAATTTTATGACATATTCTTTATTTTCACAGTCGCTTTGGTAAATTTGTGGAGATCCAATTTGACAAATATGGGAAGATTTCAGGGGCAGCGGTTCGCACGTACCTGCTCGAACGGTCTAGAGTGTGCCAGGTGTCAGATCCGGAACGGAATTACCATTGTTTCTACATGCTCTGTTCTGCACCCCCAGAGGTAATTATGTCTCAAAAGTAATTGCGCCTTCACGGCCACATATGATGAGATTATTTTGAACTTATATACAACTCAAACTGATGCAACAAATTACTCTTTAGGATGCAAAACGATTCAAGGTGGCAGATCCAAGAACATTTCATTATTTAAACCAAACTGGCTGCTATGAGGTAGCTAATGTCGATGATGCAAGGGAATACTTAGAAACAAGAAATGCTATGGATATAGTAGGAATTAGCAATGAAGAACAGGTACGTTATAAGCATACAATTTGCACCCAAAAATTAGGCAGATGAAAACAGAGCTTATCATGAAATTTTGTATTATTTTCTGTAGGATGCAATATTTCGTGTTGTAGCTGCGATTTTGCACCTGGGTAACATTACTTTTGCCAAAGGAAAAGAAATCGACTCCTCCAAATTGAAGGATGAGAAGGCCTTGTTTCATCTCAAAACGGCGGCTGAGCTGCTTATGTACTTTTATTATCTTATAATAATTGATTGCCAATATTTCTTTTCATGTAATTATCAAAATCTATTTAATTGTTTGTGTGATATGTTTGATGGGTTGTATAATACCTGCAGGTGTGACGAAAAGCTCCTTGTGGATTCTCTGTGCCAGAGAGTTATAGTAACTCCAGATGGTAACATTACAAAGCCTCTTGATCCAGAGAATGCGGCATTAAGCCGTGACGCTCTGGCTAAGACTATGTATTCGAGATTGTTTGACTGGTGTGAATTTTATATATTTGCACTTAGATATATTAATACTTTATTATATTGTATAATTTTGAGGAAGATTTATATTGTTACTAATATCATTATAGGCTAGTGGATAAGATCAATAATTCAATCGGCCAGGACCCAGATGCGAAAAACATAATTGGAGTGCTTGATATTTATGGATTTGAAAGTTTTAAAATCAATAGGTAACATTTCAAGTTCACCGTTGTAATTAATCTCTTTGAATTAGACATCTGCACATTCTCACATATTCTGTTTTGCAGTTTTGAGCAGTTATGTATCAATTTCACCAATGAGAAGTTGCAGCAGCATTTTAATCAAGTATGTGTGTGTGAGTAAGAATATATTTTTTTTGCTGATCATTATTTTTATAATTTTAATGAATTTTTTTTTTTTTACAGCATGTGTTTAAAATGGAGCAAGAGGATTACACAAAGGAAGAAATAGACTGGAGTTATGTCGAGTTTGTGGATAACCAAGATGTACTAGATCTAATCGAAAAGGTGCAACAATGATCCTACTTTATATATTTGTATAATATATTTATGGATATTAGAAAAATAAAGAGAAGCAATTCTTGTTGACCAAATATCTGAACTTACATGCAGAAACCTGGAGGTATAATTGCACTCCTTGACGAGGCATGGTATGTCCATAGTACTTTCGATTACAATTTTTTTTTTTTTTTAGAATAGTAGGTGAATTTCCTACTAATTTCTGATTGCAATTATATATTACTGACAACCAAAATGTAAATTTATCTTAAGGCAATGAATTACTGCACCTGTTGAGTTTGGATACTGACTGAACTAATTTCTTTTAACTTATTTAGAACCAGTACCAAACTTGCAAGGTGCAGAGTATGGTCTCATTTGGGAAATTATGATGATTCCTTGTTTATACTTCAACCGAAATCTATTGTATATATGTTTTGATAATTGGAAGTAATAAATGATACAGCATGTTTCCAAAGTCAACACATGAGACATTTGCAAATAAGATGTACCAAACATACAAGGCGCACAAGCGGTTTAGCAAACCTAAGCTTGCACGAACAGCCTTCACAATAAACCATTATGCCGGAGATGTAAGCATTTCGACTGAAATTTAATAAAGTGGTTCAAAATTCTACCTGTATTTTAATTTTAGTTTTCTGTTATTTTACTGGTACATTGAGGTATTGCACATGTATTGACCAGTGGGTACTGGTAACTGGTGGTATGATCACCTCATTAAAAAAAAGGACTCTTAGGTTAACAAGTGTGTACTTGATACATATAGGTCACATATCAAGCTGATCAGTTCCTTGACAAGAACAAAGATTATGTGGTGGCAGAGCACCAAGCTCTGCTAAATTCCTCAACATGCCATTTTGTTGCAAATCTCTTCCCCCCATTGCCTGAAGAGACTTCAAAGCAATCCAAATTCTCCTCAATTGGGACACGCTTTAAGGTATGTCAACACTTTTATTAGTACTTTTCTCATTGAAAGGCGACTTGATTAATAGTAGTCAATTGTCCTTTCACATGTAAACCTTTGGTGCATAGATCTCTTATATACTGAATGTGTAGAGGCCCCAATGTAATGTGCCAAGAAAATGTCGTACCAACAGAGGGTTAGAGCCTTAATTGAGCATTAATTTAAAAAAAAAAGGAGATAAAGATATACAAGAGCAATTCAAACAGTAATGCTGAGGACCTTTCATGTCCATTCAAGGAATCTAAGGTGGCATGTGTACCCGTATTTAACATTACGTGTAATAATTCTGGTTTACATGAATTGCAGCAACAACTACAATCTCTTATGGAGACATTGAACACAACAGAGCCGCATTACATTCGGTGTGTGAAACCAAATGGTGTTCTGAAACCAGGAATCTTTGAGAACGACAATGTCTTGAACCAGCTGAGATGTGGGGTATGTATCACCTCTATTTCTTACTGTAGTTTCCCCTTTTATTAAAAGTCAGAAGCAGAGCATGTTAAATTATAAATTAATTACCAAAAAAAAAAATTGTGAGAAGTCCTAAGGTTTTCTGGAACTAAAAAACTAAAAATTTGGAATTCTATGTATAGCTTAGGAAAAAGTGGTTGTAATAATTTGAAAGCTTAAAAGTTATCTTATATTTGTGTATACATGAGAGAGTCATTTTGTATTGGAGATAGAGAAAATGATAGTTCAAAAAAAAATTATCTTATTTCTACCAGAAGCAATTTAGAATTGGAAATACATATAGCTTTATATTAATCCTTCTAATATATAGGGTGTCCTAGAAGCATCAGGATCAGTTGTGCCGGATATCCAACAAAAAGAACATTTGACGAGTTTATTGATCGGTTTGGCATGCTTGCACCAGATCTCATTGACGGGTAAGTAATCTATTTTACACAACTGTGGAATTCACTATAACAACTATCAACCAGTAAACTGTGTGCTCATATTTGACCCCTTTACAGCTCTGATGAGAAAGCTGCTTGTGCTGCTATTTGCGACCGAATGGGAATGAAAGGATATCAGGTATAATTCAAAATAAGAGTGTGGCTATCCAATTGGTTGAAGCTATATTTTTTCTTTCCTTTTTGAATCTTCTGACTTTATTTTCATTAGAGTTCAGTACTTCAGTTATATATATTTTATAGTGGTTGAGGTGTTTTGTTTCATATTGATCCCAAATTTATCCCAATTGTGGTCACAACAACCATGAAATGATACATGGTAAAATAGAGTGAGTACTTTGAATTACTTGTGGTGACAGATAGGGAAAACAAAGTATTTCTCAGAGCAGGCCAAATGGCAGAGCTAGATTGCTAGAAGAGCTGAAGTATTGGCCGGTGCTGCAAGACTCATACAAAGGCAGATAAGAACACACCTCACTCGCAAGCAATACATCATCTTGCGCAAGGCTGTTATCCAACTTCAAAAGTTCTGGCGAGGTGATATATTGAACCCCAACACCCCCCCCCACCCACGCCCCCACCCACACACCCACACACACACACAAAAGAAGGTCTTCTTGATGTTCAATTAAAAACATACAAAAATATAAAACTCTATTGCTTGAAATGTAAATATCCCAGCACGCTTGCAAGGAAGCATACGACAAGTATGAGAAAGGAGCATGCTTCAATCCGTATACAGAGAAATACGCACGCAGCCATTCCATGAGAAAATCTTATAATAAAGTACACAGATCAGCTGTAGCCATACAGGTCGGGTTACGTGCAATGGCTGCACGAAATGATATCGGCACAAAAGACGTACCAAGGCTGCTTACGGCCATCCAGGGATGCATTTTATATGGAAATATCTGGAATTATGGTACCAAGACTGTTATGTTGTCTAAATTATAGGCTGTCATATTTCTCATTTTTATGCTAAGTTGCAATAAATTAACAAGAAAAACAAAAAAATTATCCAGAGAGTAAATAATATACTTTCTTTGTAGACTGAATGCGTCGGCACAAGCTTGTTCCGAGTACAAGCAGCTAAAGAAGGCATCCTTGTCACTTCAATGCTTATGGAGAGCTCGCGTTGCAAGAAAGGAACTCAGACAACTCAAAATGGTACATTCCAAATTAAAATTGAAGCATATGCATTCCATTCCTTCATCTTCTTTTCTTTTTTTTTCCCTTTTAACATGGGGAATAGGCCAAATTAAGTCCAATATTTATCCAATGTATTAAGCACAAAAAGGCAAACACATTACATGGAGTAGGAAAGGATAATAGAAGTGTCAATACAAGTGCTTGTCAAGGAAAAAATAAAAGGAGTTGAATAATAAATTAAAACAAAATGATTTAAATAAAAATCAGACTGCTGCTTATGGAACACCATATCTTGTACATAATCTTGTTGCTCTTTTCTCATTTTAGAAAAATAATAAGAAAAGAGAAATACTAGTAGAGTACCGTGTCTTCCAAAGTCAAGTTGAATTGTTATTTTTATAATTAAACAAATTACAATTCTGACAAAGAAGAAAATTTTGAAAACAGGATGCTAGAGATGCTGGTGCCCTAAGAGAAGCAAAGGATAAACTTGAGAAACGGGTGGAGGAACTCAGCTGGAGGCTTGAGCTTGAAAAGCATATGAGGGTATCATTTTTTTCATCACTACAAATATACTATCGACATATATATATATATAATATATATATATATATATATATATATATATATTATATATATATATATCAGATAGTATATTTGTAGTGATGAAAAAAATGATACCCTCATATGCTTTTCAAGCTCAAGCCTCCAGCTGAGTTCCTCCACCCGTTTCTCAAGTTTATCCTTTGCTTCTCTTAGGGCACCAGCATCTCTAGCATCCTGTTTTCAAAATTTTCTTCTTTGTCAGAATTGTAATTTGTTTAATTATAAAAATAACAATTCAACTTGACTTTGGAAGACACGGTACTCTACTAGTATTTCTCTTTTCTTATTATTTTTTCTAAAATGAGAAAAGAGCAACAAGATTATGTACAAGATATGGTGTTCCATAAGCAGCAGTCTGATTTTTATTTAAATCATTTTGTTTTAATTATTATTCAACTCCTTTTATTTTTTCCTTGACAAGCACTTGTATTGACACTTCTATTATCCTTTCCTACTCCATGTAATGTGTTTGCCTTTTTTGTGCTTAATACATTGGATAAATATTGGACTTAATTTGGCCTATTCCCCATGTTAAAAGGGAAAAAAAATAAGAAAAGAAGATGAAGGAATGGAATGCATATGCTTCAATTTTAATTTGGAATGTACCATTTTGAGTTGTCTGAGTTCCTTTCTTGCAACGCGAGCTCTCCATAAGCATTGAAGTGACAAGGATGCCTTCTTTAGCTGCTTGTACTCGGAACAAGCTTTGTGCCGACGCCATTCAGTCTACAAGAAAGTATAATTATTTACTCTCTGGATAATTTTTTGTTTTCTTGTTAATTTATTGCAACTTAGCATAAAAAATGAGAAATATGACAGCCATATAATTTAGACAACATAACAGTCTTGGTACCATAATTCCAGATATTTCCATATAAATGCATACCTGGATGGCCGTAGCAGCCTTGGTACGTCTTTTGTGCCGATATTCATTTCGTGCAGCCATTGCACGTAACCCGACTTGTATGGCTACAGCTGATCTGTGTACTTTATTATAAGATTTTCTCATGGAATGGCTGCGTGCGTATTTCTGTATACGGATTGAAGCATGCTCCTTTCTCATACTTTCGTATAGCTTCCTTGCAAGCCGTGCTGGGATATTTCAAATTTCAAGCAATAAGTTTTATATTTTTATGTTTTTAATGAAAATCAAGAAGACCTTCTTTTTGTGTGTGTGTGGGTGTGTGGGTGGGGGGGGGGGGTGTGGTGGGGGGGTGGTTCAAATATCACCTCGCCAGAACTTTTGAAGTTGGATAACAGCCTTGCGCAAGATGATGTATTGCTTGCGAGTGAGGTGTGTTCTTATCTGCCTTTGTATGAGTCTGGCAGCACCGGCCAATACTTCAGCTCTTCTAGCATCTAGCTCTGCCATTTGGCCTGCTCTGAGAAATACTTTTGTTTTCCCTATCTGTCACCACAAGTAATTCAAAGTATCACTCTATTTTACCATGTATCATTTCATGGTTGTTGACTTGTTGTTACCACAATTGGGATAAATTTGGGATCAATATGAAACAAAACACCTCAACCAATATAAATATATAACTGAAGTACTGAACTCTAATGAAAATAAAGTCAGAAGATTCAAAAAGGAAAAAAAAAAAATATAGCTTCAACCAATTGGGTAGCCACACTCTTATTTTGAATTATACCTGATATCCTTTCATTCCCATTCGGTCGCAAATAGCAGCACAAGCAGCTTTCTCATCAGAGCTGTAAAGGGGTCAAATATGAGCACACAGTTTTACTGGTTGATAGTTGTTATAGTGAATTCCACAGTTGTGTAAAATAGATTACTTACCGTCAATGAGATCTGGTGCAAGCATGCCAAACCGATCAATAAACTCGTCAAATGTTCTTTTTGTTGGATATCCGGCACAACTGATCCTGATGCTTCTAGGACACCCTATATATTAGAAGGATTAATATAAAGCTATGTTATTTCCAATTCTAAATTGTTCTGATAGAAATAAGATAATTTTTTTTGAACTATCATTTTTCTCTATCTCCAATACAAAAATGACTCTCTTCATGTATACACAAATATAGATAACTTTTAAGCTTCTCAAATTATTACAACCACTTTTTCCTAAGCTATACATAGAATTCCAAATTTTTAGTTTTTTAGTTCCAGAAAAACTTAGGACTCTTCTCACAATTTTTTTTTTTTTGGTAATTAAGTTTATAATTAACATGCTCTGCTTCTGCACTTTTAATAAAAGGGGAAAACTACAGTAAGAAATAGATAGGTGATACATACTCCACATCTCAGCTGTTCAAGACATTGTCGTTCTCAAAGATTCCTGGTTTCAGAACACCATTTGGTTTCACACACCGAATGTAATGCGGCTCTGTTGTGTTCAATGTCTCCATAAGAGATTGTAGTTGTTGCTGCAATCATGTAAACCAGAATTATTACACGTAATGTTAAATACGGGTACACATGCCACATTAGATTCCTTGAATGGACATGAAAGGTCCTCAGCATTACTGTTTGAATTGCTCTTGTATATCTTTATCTCTTTTTTTTAAATTAATGCTCAATTAAGGCTCTAACCCTCTGTTGGTACGACATTTTCCTCGGCACATTACATTGGGGCCTCTACACATTCAGTATATAAGAGATCTATGCACCAAAGGTTTACATAGTGAAAGGCCAATTGACTACTATTAATCAAGTCGCCTTTCAATGAGAAAAGTACTAATAAAAGTGTTGACATACCTTAAAGCGCGTCCCAATGAGGAGAATTTGGATTGCTTTGAAGTCTCTTCAGGCAATGGGGGGAAGAGATTTGCAACAAAATGGCATGTTGAGAATTTAGCAGAGCTTGGTGCTCTGCCACCACATAATCTTTGTTCTTGTCAAGGAACTGATCAGCTTGATATGTGACCTATATGTATCAAGTACACACTTGTTAACCTAAGAGTCCTTTTTTAATGAGGTGATCATACCACCAGTTACCAGTACCCCTGGTCGAAACATGTGCAATACCTCAATATACCAGTAAAATAACAGAAAATTAAAATTAAAAGACAGGTAGAATTTTGAACCACTTTATTAAATTTCAGTCGAAATGCTTACATCTCCGGCATAATGGTTTATTGTGAAGGCCGTTCGTGCAAGCTTAGGTTTGCTAAACCGCTTGTGCGCCTTGTATGTTTGGTACATCTTATTTGCAAATGTCTCAGTGTGTTGACTTTGGAAACATGCTGTATCATTTATTACTTCCAATTGTCAAAACATATATACAATAGATTCGGTTGAAGTATAAACAAGGAATCATCATAATTTCCCAAATGAGACCATACTCTGCACCTTGCAAGTTTGGTACTCTGGTTCTAAATAAGTTAAAAGAAATTAGTTCAGTCAGTATCCAAACTCAACAGGTGCAGTAATTCATTTCCTTAAGATAAATTTACATTTTGGTTGTCAGTAATATATAATTGCAATCAGAAATTAGTAGGCAATTCGCCTACTATCCTAAAAAAAAAAAAATTGTAATCGAAAGTACTATGGACATACCATGCCTCGTCAAGGAGTGCAATTATACCTCCAGGTTTCTGCATGTAAGTTCAGATATTTGGTCAACAAGAATTGCTTCTCTTTATTTTTCTAATATCCATAAATAATATTATACAAATATATAAAAGTAGGATCATTGTTGCACCTTTTCGATTAGATCTAGTACATCTTGGTTATCCACAAACTCGACATAACTCCAGTCTATTTCTTCCTTTGTGTAATCCTCTTGCTCCATTTTAAACACATGCTGTAAAAAAAAAAAATTCATTAAAATTATAAAAATAATGATCAGCAAAAAAAATATATTCTTACTCACACACACATACTTGATTAAAATGCTGCTGCAACTTCTCATTGGTGAAATTGATACATAACTGCTCAAAACTGCAAAACAGAGAATATGTGAGAATGTGCAGATGTCTAATTCAAAGAGATTAATTACAATGGTGAACTTGAAATGTTACCTATTGATTTTAAAACTTTCAAATCCATAAATATCAAGCACTCCAATTATGTTTTTCGCATCTGGGTCCTGGCCGATTGAATTATTGATCTTATCCACTAGCCTATAATGATATTAGTAACAATATAAATCTTCCTCAAAATTATACAATATAATAAAGTATTAATATATCTAAGTGCAAATATATAAAATTCACACCAGTCAAACAATCTCGAATACATAGTCTTAGCCAGAGCGTCACGGCTTAATGCCGCATTCTCTGGATCTAAGAGGCTTTGTAATGTTACCATCTGGAGTTACTATAACTCTCTGGCACAGAGAATCCACAAGGAGCTTTTCGTCACACCTGCAGGTATTATACAACCCATCAAACATATCACACAAACAATTAAATAGATTTTGACAATTACATGAAAAGAAATATTGGCAATCAATTATTATAAGATAATAAAAGTACATAAGCAGCTCAGCCGCCGTTTTGAGATGAAACAAGGCCTTCTCATCCTTCAATTTGGAGGAGTCGATTTCTTTTCCTTTGGCAAAAGTAATGTTACCCAGGTGCAAAATCGCAGCTACAACGCGAAATATTGCATCCTACAGAAAATAATACAAAATTTCATGATAAGTCTCTGTTTTCATCTGCCTAATTTTTGGGTGCAAATTGTATGCGTATAACGTACCTGTTCTTCATTGCTAATTCCTACTATATCCATAGCATTTCTTGTTTCTAAGTATTCCCTTGCATCATCGACATTAGCTACCTCATAGCAGCCAGTTTGGTTTAAATAATGAAATGTTCTTGGATCCGCCACCTTGAATCGTTTTGCATCCTAAAGAGTAATTTGTTGCATCAGTTTGAGCTGTGTATAAGTTCAAAATAATCTCATCATATGTGGCCGTGGAGGCGCAATTACTTTTGAGACGTAGTTACCTCGGGGGGTGCAGAACAGAGCATGTAGAAACAATGGTAATTCCGTTCCGGATCTGACACCTGGCACACTCTAGACCGTTCGAGCAGGTACGTGCGAACCGCTGCCCCTGAAATCTTCCCATATTTGTCAAATTGGATCTCCACAAATTTACCAAAGCGACTGTGAAAATAAAGAATATGTCATAAAATTTTAGCTTTTGTGGCTTTTTAATGATTTTGGAGAGATTGTAATTTGAAATAAACAGAGATCTGACAATCACCTTGAATTGTTGTTCTTCACAGTCTTGGCATTTCCAAATGCTTCCAGAACAGGATTGGACTATAACAATGGAATTATTTTTTAGTTAATGTTTAATTAATGAGTTACAAATAACTAAATGTAACTGTGCTTAACAAGAGTTTAGATCGATCAACACATGGGGGCGTATGTTGATATAAATTACTAAAGCAAAAATATATAAATTAAAATAAGCTTATCTTGAATAAGTGAATCTATTTTGTATTATTACCTCTAACACTTGTTGTTCAACCGTTCGCCCCTCTGTTCCCGATCGACCCCCCATGAATGCAAGGTATCTCATAAGCATTTTTGTCGTCTCTGTTTTACCAGCACCACTTTCTCCACTAACCAAGATTGATTGGCTCCCATGGTCATTTATCAATGCCCTGTTTTGGTATTAAACTTAGTTTTTAACCTTGTATAAAGACATAAGAAAATGAAAATAAAGGGAAAAAAGAAACTGACCTGTAACAAGCATCTGCCACGGCAAACAAATGGGGACTGAGCTCTCCAAATGCTGCACCCTTGTATTGCTCCATCATGTGAACATCATACAAATGTGGTAACCTTCGGAAAGGGTTCACCGCTATCAAGATATTGCCGGTGTATGTCTGTCAAAAGTAATCATTGCACTCCATTAAAATTTTATAATTACTGTTTTACTTGTGATTAAGACTGAACAGAGATCAGTAGTACAATGTTGACTGACCTTCCATTGAATAAGATGAAAAAAATACAAATAATTAAATTAGATGAAAATTTTCTTACATATATCTCATTAAGCGAGTAACGGCACGCCAGGTTGTTAAGTACACCAGGTTCATGGAGGTATGCTAGCTTTGTCATGTCATCAACTCCGGCCGGAGGCGCTTCTGTGTCCTTCGGATAGATGCTAGCCAAGCTTGCAACAACCTACACTTGGATAATGCATACATTTGGCCAAGAAATATGTCATTAATTATAACTTTATCAGATTAAGATTAAGATTTCAAGGCAGAGTCCCCCCAGGATCCCGGGCAACCAAAAAAAAAATTCTAAATTAAATTGAAATGGAAGAAAAGTCGTAATTTTTCTATGATACATATGAAGCTTCGGTAAATACTAAATATATAAAATATTGTTATCTAATAAAATTCAACTTATATTGCATGGACTACTTTCCATAAAAAAGCCACATCAAGTTCATGAAAAAACAAACAAATGTTAGCCAATTTTTTTTTTTTGAGGACTCCAATGAACCATAGCATCCATTTTTTTTAGATGCCTCTTACAGTTCTAGACCAAGTATTGTTAACATTGTCATTCTAACGGATATAAATCCTGCTGTTATTCAAAAGAAATCACAGGACACTGTTATTCCTATCCAACCGTTCAAAGTTTTTCATGTGTGAATCTCAAGAAAAAAAGTTTTTCGTGCCCGAATCTCAACAAAGGTCAATGATTGGGATCAGGAATAACAGGATCCTGTTATCCCTTTGGAATAACAGCAGATTTATTTCCCATTCTAACATGGTGTTGATGTAACTCCTATTGTGACTTCTAGACCTATTGTAGAATCACCGTTGCATTAATTAATTGTCAAATTGCAAATAAATATGTATTAATTTTATGTGTTGACAATCATTAGACAGTACATTACATTCTTGCTGGAGGATCATAAGCATTTATTTTATTTATGTATTTATTTATTTTAATAATCGATCCGAAACATTTTTAAACATATAATAATGACATAATTAAGAATTAGTATATTTTTTGGCTAATCATCATTGAAGAAATCAATTAATAGTGGAATGCAAGTACCTTATCATGACTCATAAATTTGATACACATGTACTTAATTAACCCAAGTATCCATTTATAAATTATTGTGATCATCCAAGAAGGTACTTTTGTTAATATTTTTTATACAAAACACTAATGATTAAGTGATTAACTACTCTTATATTGATAGCCATAAATCATTGCACTAGGAGAATCCAGCTCATGCCTTAGGTGGTAAGGCATACAGCTACCATGATCATCATTAGCATTGCTTTTATTCTTTTACGCTTCTTTTATTGATCCTTTTTATCATAACTACTAAATTATGAATAATGCAACAGAGAGAATCTTAACCCAAATTATCTGTTGTGAAATATGCAGAGAGTCAATATTATGGGTCCCACAAGACATTTCAAAAGAAGAAAACTATTGTATTATATGAATATAACTAAAAAAAATGAATAAATTCCCCATGACACCAACTTGCTACACAAAGCACTGGACAGAAAATTCCGCAAAGAAAACCAGGCTTAATTGTTTTATTTCTTATATGCATTATTGTTTTTGAATTATTCAATCAAATTCAACCAAGAACAGAAGTCTCCCATCTGATAGTTAATCTTCCAAAACACAAACCTCACGATTATATATCTTAAAATAAATCCAATAATTTTCTTTTTGATAATAAATCGATTTCGAAATCCACAGTTATGTCAATGTGATGTTCAACAAACAACACCATGTTTACCATTCAAATAACTTGGATGAAGAAAAAATATGAAAATTTGGATAAGGAAGATGGAAGTATATAAATCAGAGGAAAACTTATGTATGTACCGTCTTTCCATTGGTGGTGACGATAGTCGCATTGCCTCTGTTGATTTGGGTGACCTCTCCATCAATCCAGGCGGCCTCTGGATCTTCGACCCACACGTGTGACCCAACTATTATGTTCACCGGCGTCCCCTGGATCGATACAAATCAAACCATGACGAATATGATAATAACATACATATAACTCATGATCATCAGTTATTCGTAAATTAATTAACATAGGCTTGATTACCATGGATGATGTATTGTTCTTCTATGTTCATGCGACCTTCCAGAGAGAGAGAGAGAGAGAGAGAGATCAGAGATGGAAGGAAGGAAATTTGAAAGTATAAGGGAAAGGAAAGGAAATGAAGAAGAGAGGGAAAGAAAAGGACAGGCCTTGGGGGTGGTGGGGTGGGCGGTGCCAAGATGTTTGTTAAACTCTGAAATGTAGAAAGCTAGAGAGAGAAAGAAATTCAGAAGGGGGATAAAATTTAGAGAGAGAAAAAAAGGGAGGTGGTTTGGTGATCATGACGTAGATGGAATTCTTTAGCTGGTAATTTTTAAAGTGGTTACATGGATGCATCTTCTTCAGAGCACTTTTGTGTTTTTTTCTTTCATTTAGTTATTATTTTTCGAATTAATTTCTACGTGGGATGCACATTCTTAGTTTGTAAAATTTGGAGTCCAGGCTAGTAGGAGTAGATCAGCACGGTTATTTTTATTTTTATTTTTATTCAAAAAAAAGCCAGATTTATAAATGATGAGGAATAAGTTGCTGGCTGTGTTGTCACCACAAACTAACTTTAACTAAAATAAACCAATAATTAACCATAGACAATTTTTACACAACTGTTACTGATTCTCTCCTTGAATTTTGACTATAATCTTATATTAAGATATTCAAAATGTTATTTTGACTTCATACAACATACGAGTCATATTTTTTTTTTATTTTGACTTTATAGTATATGCTTTGCATGAATTTAAAATATCGCTGTTATTAATTTTACTCCATAACCTTCTACTATATGCCACTTCGCTCTGATCATAGGCAGATGCACATTCAACATATGAGGATTAATTAATCCCATCAAAAATTGTGTACAATTATACATGATTTTATATGATTAATCATTATTTACGCTTGATCTCCGTAGAACTCTGATTATTGTACCTAAACAACATTCTAGAGTGAAAATGTATTAGAATCAAGTACTGAATTTTATAATATTTCTTTGTGATTCCAAGG
This sequence comes from Carex parvula, assembly GCA_025461045.1. Classification (NCBI taxonomy): domain Eukaryota; kingdom Viridiplantae; phylum Streptophyta; class Magnoliopsida; order Poales; family Cyperaceae; genus Carex; species Carex parvula. The sequence goes on from JAJGRW010000035.1 coordinate 172,623, forward strand.
CAATTCTCTTTTTGGAGATCCAAAACATTTACCACTAAAGCATGCATTAATTAAAAACATGTCTAGCTAGCAAAATACCAACTAAAGCCAAGCCGTAATTAATTAAGCGTAATATCATTCCAATATTCTGGTATTGAGCCCCATTATAAACCTTTAGTTATTAGCGAAAATGACACCATTCTACTCTCTCTCTCTCTATTGTAAATGGGTCCCACTTTCCTTTCGCTTTGAATCTTTTTTGCGAGGCGGTGGCCTAATTCTAAAAAAGAAAGATAATTGAAAACAACGAAACAATGTGATCCAGAAGGGAGAAAGGGGAGCTTAATTAGCTTTCCAAGTGGAAATAATTTTAAGAAAGAGGCACCTTTCGGCCGTTGGTTGGGATGGCCACCGCCAGATCTTGACCGTTCCCACGTGTTGTCGAACACCTCTACAATTATTTTTATTTCAGGTGAAATTTATCTCTTTTTTTAAATGGAAAAGCAGCAATTTTATGGCTGGCTCATCCCCCACACATCAACATATATTGAGCTGGAATTCTAATTCTACTTTCTCAATTAATGGCGATCATCACCCTGAACAATAAAATAAAATAAATGTATTTTAGAAAAAATTTGTGCGAAATTTTTTATGTACCCTTTGATTTTTGAAAAAAATAATTTTATGAGGGCGTAGAGGATATATACTATGTTTTGTTTCGCAATTTCGATGATCTTTAAATCGTAAATGTAGTGACAATTCATTTGAATTGTACGTTTGGATCGTGCAAAGATTAGTGCAAAAATAGCGTTTTTTAGATTAATGATTGGGAATAGTGCTAATCTGAGTGGTTTGAGAATAGCGCTAACTTTGGACTATTCGGGTTAGTAAAAATTCGTTTGAATTGTATAATTGGAATAGCAATGGAAAGAATGAATAAAATAATAATTAAACTAATCTAATATTTAAACTAATATTTTTAATACTAATATAATATAATATAATATAATATTATATTTATTTAATACTAATCTAATATTTAAACTAATATTATATTACATTTAACATTTAAATTAATATTATATTACATTTAAAATTTAAACTAATGTTCTATTATAGTTAGTCTAATATTTTATTTAATACTAATCTAATATTTAAAATAAGATTATATTACATTTAATACTTAAATTAATATTTTATTATATTTAACACTTAAACTAATATTATATTATAATTAATCTAATGTTTTATTTAATACTAACCTAATATTTAAAGTAATAATATTACATTTAAAATTTAAACTAATATTATATTACATTCAACACTTAACATTTACACTAATATTATATTACATTCAATTTTTAAATTAATATTATATTATCTTTAATCTAACATTTTATTTAATATTAATCTAATTTGATATTATATGTATTTAATACTAAATCTAATATTTAAATTGATATTATATTACATTTAATATTTAAACTAATATTTATTTAATACTAATTTAATCTAAGATTATATTTAATACTAATATAATATATAAACTAATAATTATATTACAATTAACATTGAAACTAATATTATATTATATTAATATTTAAGCTAATATTATATATTTAATATTTAAAATAATATTATATTATATTTAATCTAATATTTATTTAATACTAATCTTATCTGATATTATATTTATTTAATACTAATATAATATTTAACCTAATATTATGTTCCATTTAATATTTAATAACTACAATATGATATTTAATCTAACATTTATTTAATATTAATCTAATTTGATATTTATTTATTTAATACTATATTTTAAATTAACATTATATGACATTTAATATGTAAACTAATATTTTATTTAATACTAATCTAATCTAATATTATATTTATTTAATACTAATATTTTATTTAATACTAATTTAATATTTAAACTAACTCTAATTGAGAGGAATCAAATATTTTATTAATATAACTAACCCCACTAGCTCTATTCTTACTAACCCACCATTTCTATGGGTTAGTAGAATAGAGTTATTTTTGATCTAACCCAATTTGCTAATTTGTGTTTCATTCACTAAAGTTTGAGAATAGTGGAGCTAACCCAAAATTGGCTCTATTCTTGAGTCATCCAAACGCACCCTAATAAAAGTATGAACACTGTAATGCATTATAAAAGAATTATATGGGTAATTATTGATACACCCGTTTGATTGTTAAAACAATAAATGTTTGAGTATGTTGATGACATATATTGAAAGGTACATATCCGAAATATTGTTAATCAAGAAAATGATCATAAAATTATCTCGGTTGATATTACGAAGTTAATTTTTGTCCATACTTTACTTTTGACATGAGTGGATGCCAAGAATATGGAAATACATGCTTATGCAATATATATTAAGAATCAGTCTTTGATCTAGTGAGAAAGACACATATATAGGAGAAAGTCATGAGTTTGAAATTCAGATGAAGAAAAATCTTTTGTTTTGTTGTAATAAAAATTTGAAAAGAGTGTTTGATGGCTTTGATCACAAACCCTTTCATTAAAAAAAAAAAAGTTTATGCATTGACTCGGTACAGGAGTTCTCACAAGGAGAACATGACAGCAAAACTGTATTTCTATGCTCTTGTTGGCCCACCATCAAGGCATGAAGTCATTAACATTACCAAAAAAAAGCTTTATGCTTATTTACGATTTGATGTGGCCACCATGTAATGAGAACATACGGTGTTTCACTTTTTCCTCTCTATTTCTTGTTCTTTTGAAGTAGATATGATGTTCTATTTTTCAAGTAGGTTCATAGAGTAGTTATTTGACTCAGAAAAATATGATGTAATTTTTGCAAATGCTAGCTATGGCTGGAGAAAATAAGATCTTAACTTGGGGAAAAAATATATTACACTATCATATGTTTGATGGGTAAGAGCTCTCAATAGTTGTCTTGATTTTCCAGACTAATTTCTGAATATTTTAAATACACACTAGCTTGATTATTACAGAATACATATTGTTGTTTTCAACTTCACTCTTTATGACCCGATTCATTCCTAAAATGTCCACTTGATTATTACTGCATATTTATATACATGGATATACACTTTAATATTGTATGAGGCACAATTAATTATTATAGAATTCAAATTTCGTTATTCTTTCTTTTTAAACTTGACAAGAAATAATTAAAGGCATTTAGAAAGTGAGGATTTAGATGATTTATTTATTTATTTTATATCGAGTTCCACAATAGTTTAATATATAGAGTTTAATACTAGTTTATTTATTAAATTAACAATATTAGTAGAAATTTGGATTATTCTTTGAATTTTTCTTCATTGAATTGCATATTATTCAATTTTTCTATAAAATGTTAACTATATTTCTTTTATAATATCAACAATTTGGATTCGACATGTGAATCTTAAATTTAAAATATAAATAGAAGGTAAATTTGTGATATTTTGTGTTCCTAAAAATGTATAGCACTAAATCTTCTTTTTGTTTCAAAGTACAAGCCCCTCAATTGGGAAGGTGAAAAACTAGTTAAATTTTCTAAGTATAAGATAACAGTCAAAGTCTACTAATTCCTACCAATACGAGTATATATTTGAATCAATAATTTTTTTCACACAGTGACCATAATATTTTAGCACTAAATTAAATGTGAATCTCTAAATGAAGTATAATTTTGGTAAAAAAATTCAGCTCAAATTTTATAGATTAGTAGTATACAATTTTGATAGGTCTTAGCAACATCCTCTCATTAAAGCTATGTGTCCTTGTATATTCACCTTAATAATTCGTTAATGACTTTATCATGCATTATCAAATACAACAAAGTTGTTGGCGTACAGCGGCAAGTTTGACCAATATTTTTCAGAAAAGTTATACTGCAAATTATTAAATGTTTTCAGTGATCAATTTCTCTTAATGCACATCTAGAGAGTTTGGGAAGCTCGATTTATAATTTAAAAAAACATACACAAGTAGCCTTTGACGTCCGTATATATATACCATATCATCTTAGTTGTATATATTCTTGTGTCCTGAATTTAATCTTATATCTGATAAGAACTGTCCAATATGCATTAAGATTCGTATAAACTTGATATGTACGAATTTTAAAATTATCGGCACAAATTTTGATGCAGATTAAACAATTCCGATAAGATATTAGACTAAATTTAATCTCATGCCAATCAAACCATCTCCGATTCATCAGGTGATCCGGCCACTGAGCATGTTTAATCTCACGGTTTTGTGCGTCGAACATAATTGAAGAATCCATTAGGGATGTTTTGATAACTAATTTAATTTTATTATTTGTAATTACAATTGTATTAAATTGAAGTATCAATTTGAATTCTAACACACTTGAGTGATCTGCACGCCAAAGAGTGCCAAAAATCATCCATGTTTCATTGTCCATCCGGCCCACCGGCTCGTCCGGATTGGAGCATGTTTTATTGTACAGCAGGTTGACAGCCCTGTTTACGAGTCATGTCATGCTGAAATTTTATTAATAGAAAAAAAAATTAAATTAATGTCGACATAGAATAAAGAATTCATCATATTTTGAAATCTAACAAAGACGTTACGGGTTCGTAACGTCCTGGAGACGTTACGAACCGTAACGGCCCACTTAATAACCTAACTTCGCTAATCGCAACAGCTTAAGGGCTGGCCGTTCAAAACAATGACGTCCAGAGAGAAAAAAAAAAAGTCGGGCCGTTACGAAGAATAACGGCCAGCCGCAGAAAAAAAATTAAAAAATTAAAAAAAAAACTGCGCCTGGTTGTTCGGAACGATAACGGCCAGGCGCTGGAAAATGTGTTTTGGGAAGAAATATATGAATATTTGTCCTTCTCCATGTTTTAACGGAACAAAACAAATGGTGCCTCCATTAACTCTCTTAAATTTACTAATCTTTATCGTTAGCTCTTTTTAATGCATAAACTAAGATGAGCACAAAAAACTTAAAAACCCAAATTATGATAAAGAACAAATATATCTGAATAACAGCAATATTTGCTTAAAATATTTTGAATTAGTTTGCTTGAAAACTATATTTTCATTCAAACAACCTCAACATTTTCTAATTCTAATCTTTATTCAATCAAAAGAGATAATGTTAACTGATCAATCATTTTTTAATCTATTCAGATAAAATAAATAAAGAAAATGAAATTGCATCAATTCATATATAATTGAGTGTCACTTTAATTAGAGATAATATTGACATAGGTTAGAATTAGAATAAAAATATAATATTGAACAAGTCAATTGTTATCTCTAATTTTATATATATAATATTTTTTTTTTGAAACAAAAATGTTAATGAATAGCGTTTAATAAGAAATGAGACTTTGAGAAGTAATGGAAACCTCCATTTATTTGATGTTCAGCGTAGTATTCAAATAAGAAAATTAGAGATAAACAATTGACTTGTTCAATATTATATTTTTATGTCTATATATCTCTAACTAAAGTGACCTCAATTATATATGAATTGATGCAATTTCATTTTCTTTTTTATTTTATCTGAATAGATTGAAAAATGATCGATCAGTTAATATTATCTCTTTTGATTGAATAAAGATTAGAATTAGAAAATGTTGAGGTTGTTTGAATGAAAATATAGTTTTCAAGCAAACTAATTTTGAATAACAGCAATATTTGCTCAAAATATTTTGAATTAGTTTGCTTGAAAACTATATTTTCATTCAAACAACCTCAGCATTTTCTAATTCTAATTTTCAATCAAAAGAGATAATATTAACTGATCAATCATTTTTCAATCTATTCAGATAAAATAAATAAGAAAATGAAATTGCATCAATTCATATAATTGAGTGTCACTTTAGTTAGAGATAATATTGACA
>JAJGRW010000035.1:183072-206221 GCA_025461045.1 Carex parvula
GGCATTTTAGGAATTTGCAGAAAAGTATTCATATGTAACACAACTAGTATTCATCCATCTATATGAAGGTATTCACATTTGCAATAGAAACATATTTGGATATATTACAATATTCAGCGTATAAGAAAGTAGGGGATGACATGGGGGATGGATAGATGGGGAAGATATAATTCTATATTCTTTAGTAGTTAAACTACTATTTTGGAATAATTGAATTTAATTAGATTATGGCCATTAATTGGTGCTTTGTCAACCGTTCATCACGTAAATGCGAGAATCTTGAGGCCCTTGATGGCCGCCAGTGATGTAGACATGACGGGGTTGTTCGGCAAACAAAGCATTAAGCCTCCTTAAGCTTCATTTTACCTTCTTTAGTTTTTTTAGCCACTTAAATCCTGTCGAATATCGGTTCCTTAGCAATTAAGATCACCTCATTTAACTTTTTTTTGTCTGGATCTTAATTCCCTACTCGAACCTTAAGACACCTCTACCTTTGGATTAAGTCTCCTTAGTTTTTTCTCACGGATGAAGACAACGAGCATGAACTTCTATCTAGGATTAAGATTTAATCCTAATTGTGTTATCGAACAACCCCGACATGTGGAGGCATACTGGTTGGTCAAGCTGTTACCCAATAGCATGCAGTGACACTAATACATCTAATCAGCAAACCTTCTCAACTGCCCAAAAGAAGCACACAAAAAATCTTAACATTCTTCCACCCTCAATAGTCAATACTTCGCGTAAAATAATTCATTTAGGCCTATGAGTGCGGAGGCTTGAAATATATACCTCTAAATATCATGTATAGAAGCATATTTGTGGAATGTGTTTTTTTACCTAGCTAGTAAGCGCAAGTGAAACAGTAATAAACACCAATTGTGGGTTGATGTCAGGTAGTCCAGACTCCGAGGGCTGTCTCATCAAGAGGTTCGGGGGAGCGGATCCCTCAACTGCCTCTAGCTTTGACGACTTGGCAACAAGATCCCTCCTGATCACAAAAATCGGTCGAATAATGAAGAAAATCCTCCCTCCTAATGCCAAGATCTCAAAGGAGTCCAAGGAGACGATGCAAGAGTGTGTGTCTGACAGTCTGAGTTCATCTGTTTTGTTACTGAGGAGGCATCGGATAAGGGCCAAAAGGAGAAGAGAAAGACAGTGAACGGAGAGTCGGAGACTATTTTTGTTGGGCTCTTAACAGTTAACACGCTCGGATTAGATGATTATGTTGAACTGATGAGGCACTATTTGCAAAAGATTATATATACAACATTATTTTTGTTGAACTGATGAGGCACTATTTTTGTTGGGCTCTTAACAGTTAACAGCTGTTAGGGATTATATATACAAATGTTCTTATGAATATTTAAAATTGCATGGTCGAAATCTGACTTAAAAAGGTTCTTATGGATATTTAAAATTGAAAGATTTGATTCCATTTTATCTCAAAAACTATATATATTATTATCTAAACAAATTCTGATCTACATTTAAGTGGCATACTGTCAGGAGTGTACATATATATATTGATTTAATTGGTCCAAAAATAGGTACACTAAAAGCTTTCAAACTCTTAAAAAGTTTCCCATGTATGAAGCTGCTATTTTGTTGTAACTTGGAACCAGGTTAATTATATCCCAAAATGACTTGATCCAAAATTGTTTTATCTTGCTTTGAAGGAATTAGGTGAAGAGCTGAGAATTATTTGAGTTTTGACATGATTCCTCCTTGGATCTTGAAGTTGAAATATACCATTTTGCTCATTTAAATCTAATTACTGTTTTCTCTTTTTAAGCTTTATCTTAATTTGTTAAGATATATACATAAAAATTCACTCAAAAAAAGATGTACATACATGACATGTTAATTAATTAGTTGATAAAATTGCTACATGAAAAATCTCTATATGTTACAGGAAAATTTCCTTAATATTACCTTTTTATTGATAGATAAAATGCACTACAATATAACCTATTTTGATAATTAATTTCATCCTCAAATTATATAATTGCATCACCTCATTGCAACATGACCGCACTTAATCTCTTCGTAGCTCATATTGAGTGATTTTTAAGGTGGTAGACTGGTAGGCACTCAGATATATAGTTGATAAAAAAAATATATATATATATCATCGCGAAATTTTAACTGCTTATAGTTATATATAATTATGGATGTGAAATATATAAAAGATTAACTAAACAGTAATTCATTTCCCTAGCTATCAGAAATATGAGCTTTCCTAACCATAAGAAAATTAATCCAGCTGTTAGGGATTATATATACAACATTAATTATTTGTTCCTTTAAACCGAGCAGGAAGCTGTGTGTATATACCTTATTTAACCAAAGAAAAATTAATATTATGCGTTGTTTACGGTGAAAATTAGGGTAAAGATATTGACAATTAGGTTTCATGGAGCATATTTTTTTATTTTATTTTGATTCTATTATCCGTACACAACATGAAACCAAAACAACACACTGTAAATAATTAATATCAAAATTTTCACTACAGTTTTGCAACTTAATATAGTTAACAAATTTGTTCCGTTTGGTATCGGTTAGAGATTTGTTTTGTGTTTATATATACAAAGTGTGTTCCTTCCAATAAGAGAAATTCAAGACCTAGGAAGCAACAACCCCATGAAAAGATGAAATGCTAACTTTAGTACAAATTATATAGCCTTTCTACTAGGTCTGGAGTCTCTTTACAACATACTATATGAAACAATAAGAAACTAAATTAATTCTCACATTGATAAGCGATCAATATTGCCACGTGATCTGTTATTGGAATTTTAACTGAACTCTACCGCGCGCATGCTTAAATTAATTGTGTGACTTGTTCGCATGTGTCGATATCCAATTGATCATCTTCATTAAAGAAATCTCTAATTAGGGAATCTAAATATTATTTCCTTCAAAGAACTTAATGCAGCATGTTGAAAATAAAAGATAATTAGAGAGGATTGATCTCAGCCACACATCATTGATCAATTAAAATAGAATAGGAACACTGTACTGTACAGTACCAACGGCTCTTTATTTTACCGTTAGAATAAGCTTTGTATAAATAGAACTTAGGAACCTTGTAACAAATATAAGAGAGATATATACAAGAAATAGAATTTTTCTCCTCATAATCAGATTGTCTCTTAAATCTAATAACTCTTATAATTCTCAACATGGTATCAGAGCTTCAAGCTCGATTCTGATAAATCAATATCCAATAACCCGATAAAGCTTCCGATAAATTCTCAAGCAGTGCAATAATGGATCAATGGGGGCAGCAATCTCACGAGGCTACCAACCCATCGAAACTTTCTCCACAATTGCTAAATGGCTCGAATTATATGTCATGGGCCAAGTCAGTCTCAATTACCCTTAGCGGTAGAGACAAAATTGATTTCATCACCGGAGACAACAAAAAACCAGAACCATCCAATCCAGAAAAGATAACAGAGGCCGAGAAAATCCAAATCAGAAAATGGCAAAAGGAAGACCACTATGTAATGTCTCTCCTATTTGGATCAATGGAACAGCAAGTTCTCGATTTATTTCTCCAAAATTGCAACACATCAAAAGAACTATGGGATGAAGTTCAAACCTTCTATGGTCAGCGAAAAAATCATTCCCATGTTTATCGGTTGCAACTCGAAATCCAGCAAGAAAAAAAGGGAACAAAAACCCATTTAGAATACCTTGCATCCTTAAAAAAGAAATACGATGAACTTGATATCTATCGTCCATTCACAACAGACCCGAAAGATCTCAAAAAAAGAAAAGAGGAAGATCGAATTTTCTCGTACCTCGCAGGCCTTGATGCAAGCTATGAGAATATTCGGTCACAAATTATTAGAGCTCCAGACCTTCCCTCTTTTTCCGAGGTTGTAAGCCAAATCCAACGGGAAGACTCCCTGCGGGAGGCCATGGGGGGTCCACAAGCCAGCAGTGGCGAAGGACACGAGCCCCACGGCCATACTGTCAGAAATCAAGAGCCTCACAGCCATGCCGTCCGAAATTTTCAAAACCCTAACTTTCAGTCTCACCCAAATCGGCAAAATCAAAAGAACGAGAAATGCTCTCATTGCAAGAAAGAGGGTCATATGGCTGAGAGGTGTTTTTTCCTTCACCCACACCTCAAACCGAAGTGGTGGAAGGATGGAGATTTGAAGAAGGGAAGAGGCGACGGAGAAGAAAGGAGAAAAGAGAAAGACAGAGAGGCTATGCGAAGGGGCGCTGGGAGTTTTTCCTCTCAACCCGGATCCGGATCCGGACCCAATACAGCCTCTGGTTCAACCGAACCAAGTTTAAACCGGGCTAATGAAGGGTTTTTCGCTGACGGGTCAACCGGGTCATCTGATCAAATGCAACAGTTGCTCCAACAGCTCTCTGTGCTGATCTCCAACCAAAATCAAGTTCAAAGCTCTTGTGGTATTGTATCTAACTCTAAAAATTTTAATTTAATTGATCAAATAATTATTGATAGCGGTGCAACCGATCACATGTTCGGTAATGAAAAATTCCTGACCAACTTGAAATTGCCAAAAAATGAACAATATGTGGTAGTTGCCAATGGTATGAAAGAAAAAATAAATGGTATAGGTACAATTAATTTGTGTAATAAAACAATTAGTGATGTTTTATTTTAAAAAAAATTTCCTATCAATCTACTTTCGGTTAGAAAATTAACTCAAGAATTTAATTGTGAAGCAATCTTCTCTTGTAAAAATGTTGTATTTCAGGACCGGGTAACCGGGGAGAAGATTGGTGAAGGTTTTCTCGAAAATGGGCACTATCTTTTGAATTTACAAGAACTAAATTTTTGCGCTTCGGCAAGCTCAATTAATTATGATAGATGGCACAAAAGACTTGGGCATCCTTCCGACAAAGTTTTAAATTGCATTTTAGATTTTCCTAAGAACAATTGTACTAATTGTGATATTTGTAGAATGGCAAAACAAACGAGACTTCCTTTTTCACTTTCTAATAGTAAAAGTGAAGCTTTGTTTGATTTAGTCCATTCCGATGTATGGGGTCCGGCCCCAATTATTTCTTATAACGGTTTTAGATATTTTGTCATATTTATGGACGATTTTTCTAAAGCTATATGGTTGTATTTACTTAAATCGAAGGATGAAGTATTTAATTGCTTTCAAGAATTTCTATGTCTCATAGAAAACCAATTTAATGCTAAACTTAAAATTTTTAGATCGGATAATGGAACCGAATTTGTCAATAAAAATTTTACAACTCTCTTTAAAGAAAAAGGAATTATACACCAAACAACATGCATAAACACTCCCGAACAAAATGGAGTGTCGGAAAGAAAAAATAGGCATTTATTAGAAATGACTCGTGCATTATTATTTCAAAATAACGTTCCAAAATTATATTGGTCGGATGCAATTCTTTGTGCCACTCATCTAATTAATAGGCTACCTAGTACTATATTGAAAAATAAAAGTCCAACCGAAATTTTTTATCAACAAAAAAAGAATCTTGATTATTTGAGAGTTTTTGGTTGTGTATGTTTTGTTCATATTAAAAGGAAAGACAAATTTGATTATATGTCAACCAAAGCTATTTTTTTAGGGTATTCATCCTCAAAAAAGGATTATAAATGTTACGACCCAATTAATAAAAAAGTTTTTATATCTAGAGATGTAATATTTTGTGAAGATGAACCATATTTTAAAAAAATGGAAATTAATAAATATACACATGAGAATAGAATAAGGCCAAGTATGTCCTACATATATGATGATCTAGAGTTTATACCAAGTATGGATAGCGAAATTGAGCCCAATAATAATGAAGAAGAATTGGATGAGAATAATAATAATAACAATAATGATAATGATAATAATGAGGAAGAAGAAAATACAATGGTACGAAGGTCCATAAGAGTTCGGCAACCATCTACCAAACTTAGAGACTTTGTAACATATACGGTACAATACCCCATACAAGATTTTGTATCATATGAAAATATCTCATCTAATTATCATTCATTTCTTACCACCATTGAAAATGAGATTGAGCCAAGCAACTATAACGAGGCTATAACCAACCCGGTATGATGCAAGGCCATGAAAGAAGAATTAAAGGCTCTTGAAAAAAATAATACTTGGGTAATTGTTCCATTACCAAAAAATAAAAAACCCGTTGGATGTAAATGGGTGTACAAAACCAAACTTAAAAGTGATGGTTCCCTCGAAAGGTATAAAGCTCGATTAGTGGCCAAAGGATATACTCAAACTTACGGTATAGATTACAATGAAACCTTTGCACCGGTGGCAAAAATGAATACCGTTAGAATTTTATTTTCTATCGCGGTAAATAATAGTTGGAGTTTATACCAAATGGATGTAAAAAATGCTTTTCTTCAAGGAACACTTGAAGAAGAGGTGTATATGACACTACCACCGGGCCATAAAATGGAAAATATTACTAATATAGCTTGTAGGTTAAATAAATCAATCTACGGATTGAAGCAATCTCCTCGGGCATGGTATGGCAAACTTAGCTCATATTTACTTTTGTGTAATTTTAAAATTAGTAGTGCCGACCACTCCTTGTTTACCAAAAATGAAGGAAAAAATGTAACCATTGTCTTGGTATATGTCGATGACTTAATAGTTACCGGAAACAATTTTGAGGAGATTAAAAAAATTAAATCCCAACTAAAAGATAAATTTGACATCAAAGATCTAGGATACCTAAAATATTTTTTAGGGATAGAAGTAGCATTTTCAAATAAGGGCCTCTTCATTTCACAACGAAAATATACTTTAGATTTGCTAAAAGAAACCGGTAAATTAGGTTGTAAACCGGTCTCTACACCAATTGACACTAAATATAAATTAAATACCGAGGATGGTGAACCTTTAGAAGACATAAGCCAATTTCAAAGACTCGTAGGAAAATTAATTTACCTTACGGTAACTCGTCCGGATATTTCTTTTTCGGTAAGTCAAATTAGTAAGTTCATGCATTCCCCAAGAACACCCCATTTAGAAGCCATAAATAGAATATTAAGATATTTAAAAGGGAACCCCGGAAAAGGCATAAAAATGATGAACAATAATTCTAACGAAATATGTGGCTATTCCGATGCAGATTGGGCCGGTAGCTTTGATAGAAAATCCACCACCGGCTTTTGTACATTTGTAGGCGGGAATCTAGTCACATGGAAGAGCAAGAAACAAAATGTCGTAGCTCGATCAAGTGCGGAGGCGGAGTACCGAGCTATGGCATCCACCGCAAGCGAGTTAATTTGGATTAAACAACTACTTAGAGACATAGGCATTAAAAATGATCAACCTATGAAGATGTATTGCGATAATAATTCCGCTCGTCATATCGCATCGAATCCCGTGTTTCATGAGAGAACGAAACACATAGAAGTGGATTGCCACTTTATTAGAGAAAAAGTTCAAGCCAAAGAAATAGAGACACCGTTCGTATGTAGCAAAGAACAACTCGCGGATGTTTTTACCAAAGGCTTGGACCCAACACATTTCGAGACTATCAATAACAAGCTAGGATTGTATGATATATACCTTCCTAGCTTGAGGGGGAGTGTTGAAAATAAAAGATAATTAGAGAGGATTGATCTCAGCCACACATCATTGATCAATTAAAATAGAATAGGAACACTGTACTGTACAGTACCAACGGCTCTTTATTTTACCGTTAGAATAAGCTTTGTATAAATAGAACTTAGGAACCTTGTAACAAATATAAGAGAGATATATACAAGAAATAGAATTTTTCTCCTCAGAATCAGATTGTCTCTTAAATCTAATAACTCTTATAATTCTCAACACAGCAATACCTATTTCTGCACTCATGTCAAGCCCATATTTTGTTCTGTTGGTAAGTTACAATATATATATGTATTAATTAACTTTATTTAATACAGCACTAAAAGGACAATAAACAAGTACTGTCACCACCCAAGAGTATATATCTCATTGTCTTTTATTAATTAGGAACAAGACCAAAAATATTTTCAACTTAGCTAGATGACAATACATTCAAAAGATAAACATATATACATTAAAATTTGCTGTCATAATTATAAGTCGAAAATTCAGAAAGAGCTGACAGAACTTTAATTCTTTGCATTTTATTAGATAACAAAGAATATGTTTGTGCTGATGTGCTTCTTGCTTACATAACTAATTAAGAAGATATTGTCATACTCAATTCTGAGCTATAGAAAATGCACTCTTTAAAATAGTTAAAGGGGTATATATCAAGTAAACAGTACTTGATGAACCAGAAAAACCAGAAAAACACTGGCTGCAATTATATATTGTGATCACATTTTATGGGCTTGGCTATAGAGAACTATATTTTTAATTTAAATAAAATTGGCCATTGTCTCCTAAATATTCTCATATTCAATATGTAAAAAAAATTAATTATCACAAAATAAGTAATCATATCTTAGTGCAGATAACTAACTACATAACAGAAACTGTGCTTTTCAATAGTTTGCCAATTACATGCTCAGTATCTAAAAGCAATTGTGTAGACTGAATAAAATTGTTTTAGCATGCAAATCAATGTGTAATATATAATTTTACCAAACTTTTTGTTGATTTTAAGGGACAATCTCTTCTCAATAATAGCATTGGATATGGATAGAACATTTGTAATTTTCTTATTTGCACGCATCTCGACTTTGTCAGTATCGATCAAATATGGATGTCTACTTGTCAAGCCCAAATTGGACAGCATTATTATTGGAGTGTTCAAGATAGATTATTTAATCAAACAAATATAGTTATTCCTTCCAAGTGGGTATTAATTGTAGAAGCAACGATGATTATCCTTGTACGGAATAGCGTTAGGCCATCAGCATTAGAACATTATTCTTGGCTTTTGAGGACGTCTGATCGAAAAATGCAACAAAAATTAAAGGAGAGAACTGTCCATATCATGACCGAACTGAACCCCTTTTTTTGATTTTTTCCTATAAGAACACGCAAATAATGAAGGTCGTAAGTCGGTTTTTGGGAGTTTACCAATGGGAGACACAAACTATTACTGTGCACTTCCAAAAGTGATGCTAACTCAAAATATACATGAAGATCAACTACTCCCTATTTCCAATGTAGGAAGGATAATGAAGCAGGTGCTACCACCAAACAACAAGATTTCAAAAAAGGCGAAGGAAACAATGCAGGAGTGTGCATCTGAGTTCATAGGATTTGTGATGGGAGAAGCTGCGGATAGATGCAAAAAAGAAAAGCGCAAGACTATAAATGGAGATGACATTTGCCATGCTTTTGAAGCACTTGGCCTTGATCACTATGCAGAAGCCATGAATAGGTATGTCGAAAGATATAGGGAATGTGAAAATCATATGATATCCCAGAAGGTGAATGCAAGTGCGCAATTGGATTCCCCGAAAGCTGAATTATCTCTCTTTTGAGGTGGTTTGTGTGAAGACGATCAAACATTCTCAATTGTTATTGCAACCACAACAAAGTTTCTCTAATTGCCATTTTTGTTTTCATGTACGTGTATGTCTGTGTGTATCTGTATGTGTGTGAGACTGTGAGAGAGAAGAGAGAAAGAGTTAGCAATGTCACTTATCTGTATTGAATCTTTTTCAATTGCATTGTACCTTTATCTTCCATGTCAATTTAATTATGTGTGTGTGTGTGTAGATCATCTTTTGGAATTTACTGAACTAAAGTATAACAACTATGTTGTAAACTTCTAATTGAAATTTCTTCAAATTAAACTACTAATTGCTTTTGTGCAGTTACCACATAGTTAAAACCAAAATATTAATTAGTTGCATATATTGATAGATATACATGATTATGAAAATGGTATAATGTAGTCACAAGTATGTGATGCCTCTAGGCATCAGCAAAGAAAAGAAAGAACAGTTTATAGTTTACTACTAAAGAATACACATGTGCCTTGCACACATTTGAAGTAGTTAAGGTGCTTTCTCAGTTTCCAACAAGTCCTTTTATCAATGTATTATATCAGCCAATCACAAAGGTGGAATTTGAGTTGAACAACTAAAAAGATAGTTTTGCTAATTAGGGTTTTATCCTTTCCAGAAATAAAGTTTGAGGGGGACCATTAATTTCTGAAATATTTATAATCTGAGCTTTTGTTAGCAGGGTACAACATGTTCTTAAAAGTTCTTATCAGATGTGTTGTTCTACATTATTGGTTAAGCCCTGATATGCCATAAATAAACAAATATATATATTCGATCGAATATATAAAGTTGCATAAAAATTAAACAAGTGTCAAGTTGCATAGTGAGATCAGAGGTTGAACTCAACGGCACGGAATAGCATAGGAGCGCACGTCGATAAATATATTGTATACAACAAGATGGCAAAATCATGAAAAGATCCGCACGCGAAGCGTCCTCCTTTATTTTTCTATATAATGTTGGAATCATTTTACGAGAAGAATGTCATTATTCGATTAACCACGCCGATTGCGAATTTAGGTCAATGAGCATTATTACCTCTACGAGCTACCTTATGTCATTAGCCACCATTACAGCCACATTAAAAAGATAAAGTTTGCCAAGCCGATTACAATGTACACGAAAGGTGGATGCGCTGATTAATCAAAATAAATAAAATGACAAGTGTTTTGTATGGTCGAATAAGCCGAATTCATTTTGTCCATCTTCAAATGAGAGTTCATGCTAGAGAATAACATAAAAGGGGAAAAATTTACATGCGAAGACACTGATCTTCTGTTCAAAAGTAATTCTCTTGAGCCCAATATTTTTTTCTCGAGAAGGATGGCTGATGTCTGATGGCAGCAGATAAAATCACCACGCCCTAGTGATAAAACTTTGTCACATCATCGGCATGTTTATTGTCACCCCTAAAACAATATACATACATATCACATGAAAATGCTATAGAAAAGACATGAATATATATATTTAAGAACATAATTTTTAAAATAAAATAGAATAATTTAACTTTTCAATCTTCACGCAAAAGTTTTTGCAAGTGAAAAGGTTAAGATAACACCAACTTAAAAGTTTTGTTTTCAATGCTGATACTGTCGAGATTTTTCTGGTACAACACACTTAATTTTGCTTTCTTAACACCTTAACATTTTCTTCCAAGTGTTATGGAATGAGATCCAGGGTACAAGAAGTAATATTAGGATACAAGAAGTAAAATTATACTATTTTACCATTTTCTTAACACCTCAACATATATAAACAACCAAAACGGGTGGTTGAAATTTTACTATTCAGTAATTAGGATACAAGAAGTAAAATTATACTAGTTTCATATATCTTTATGCTGACAAAATGTAAACCATTCATATACCAAGAGTCGGTCAGCATGTGTACCTGAAATACTGGCACGAATTAACAGATATAAAAACTAAGTGTTAGATAAAGCACATACACCTCCATTCTATATCAATATTAGAAAACTTGTATGGTCTGATTTGCCATTGAAAAATTCGCCTAAAAGATCACCAAATGTTTGCACTTCAATTGTTTCTCTACAAAGTGAGATATCTGGCATCAAAATGCCTTAATTATGCATGAGATACGACACCGCTACATGGAGCATTACCCAAGAAAAATGCTTGGGTAACAATCAATTATGCAATGCTTAACGATTAATCTGTTTGTAGTTTGAACATATGAACAGATTTACAGAAGCTCCAACGCATTTATTTCGACAATCTTAAACTATTGTGGACAATAATTTCTAAAGAGTGCAATCGGCAAGCTTTGCTATATTATTTCTGGACTAGCCATAATGGCAACATTACTAAAAATATAAACAGAGAGAGATTTCTGGACTAGTATATGTATTGCTAATCTTTCAAATTTAAATCTATTTCTTGGGCTGGGTAAGAAATTATTTCAGTATTTTAATGGGCTTCAATTTTATTTTACCTGGGCCAGAGAGATGGGTTAAAACCAAATATCCCATTGTCTATCAATGTTGGCAGAGCAAACTCACAAACCAGTGGTACATAATTCAGAGTTTAAAGTACAAAACTTTGTTAATAATTTGTTGGGGAAAGCTCAGGAGAGAGGCTACACTTAAAAAATTGGGTGAAGATTTTGACAGAGCAGTTTTCAATTCATACACAGTAAACTGCTCTGTCAAAATATTTACCAAAAAAATTGATGTTGCTTAAAATTAAGTGGCAAACACACGGTATCCTTTAGTAAGAGGCGAAAGAGTAATTCGTTCTATGCTCACCACGCAGCTCCATGCGTTTGTTTCTGCTCCAATGGGTGCTTATAAGCTTATTTATAGAATCGGTAAACGCATGACGCATAGCACTGTGGGACTAATTAGGATCAGACTCATATTTTCTTATATTTTCTCTTCTCATTTAAAAGAAAATATATATTTGAGAATCAAACTTTTAGTCTACAGTAAAAACAATACTCTCCGTGTGAAATGTTGCAGGTTTGAAATCTGGATGAAGCAATCTCTTGTGGATATTAACTAGTTGGATAGTTTGATCTCCAATCTTTATTAGTATATATATATAGAGAGAGAGATGGACTAGAGTGAGACGTGGAGTAATATACTTCACGCCATATTTTCATTTTGAAAATCCAAACAACCGATCCGAACCACTCAACATGATCTCCATATTGAAATGTGTTTGGAGACCAAATTTTACATTTTTTGGAAATTTTTTACTATTTATTTAGCCACTTTGGAAATAACAGATCCACTGTGAACAGTAAAAATTTCTGGACCACCGGATCAACAATTTTCAAAGTGACTTAATAAATAGTAAAAAAGTTCCAAAAAAATGTAAAATTTGGTCTCCAAGCACATTTCAATACGGAGATCATGTTGAGCGGTTCGGATCGGTTATTTGGATTTTCAAAATGAAAATATAGTGCCATGGAGCAAAAACGTGTTTTACTCCACGTCTCATTTTAGCCCAGCTATATATATATATATAGGTTGGCTAATATCAAAACGTTTGTTCCGAAACCATGGTGTAATCAATTGGTTTTTCAATTTTTAAAGTCCAAACAGTTGATCCAAACCATTAGATGTGATCTCTATATTAAAATGTGCATGGAGACCAAATTTTACATATTTTGGATTTTTTTACTATTTATTAAGACAGTTTTAAAATCGCCAATTTTATTAAATGGTGAAAAATTTCTAGATTATTGAAAATAGTGATTTTAAAACTGACTTAATAAATAGTAAAAAAAATTTAGTAAAATTTGGTCTCCAAGCACATTTTAATATAGTTTGAATGTTGAACGGTTTGGATCGACTGTTTGAACTTTGAAAATGTAAAAATTAAAGTGTTTGTTCCACGACCTAGGAACAACCGTTTTGATTATCAAAACATATATATATATATATATAGAGAGAGAGAGAGAGAGTGTGTGGCTAATATCAAAACGTTTGTTCCTAACTCCTAGTGCTACCAAGTGGTTTTTTAATTTTTCAATTTTTCACTGTTGTGTTGCCTAGTAAGCAGTTAATAATGTATCTTTACGGTTCAGTATCCCTCGTATTTCGCCATACAATGTGATTTATTTGATTTACTGGAACTACATACATGTTGATTCTTGATTTAACATTAAAAAATGAAATGAAAATTATTATTCCTGTAAGCTTTTTATTGATCAGACTGGCATGGAATCCAAGCCAGTATGGGAAATAAATAGAATTACATGAAACTGACAATGATAAAGTGTAACATTATGCAAAATATAATTATGAAATCAATAGCTGAAGGTAATATACAAAATGCTTGTATATATTTTTCAGCAACATAGATAATATTCAGTGAAGAAATATCATTGTTGTAAACAAGATAGTCATGTTAATATAAATGTTATTTGTGACAAACAAACTTTGTGAAAATATAATTAACCGAAATGGAGTACGTATAATATTAATTTGATAATTTGATGAAATAAGAAATATATATATAGAATGATTAAGCAATTAAGAAATGAGCAACCTATATATATGTGATATAGATACATCATAAAATTAAAAAAAAATATATATATATATATATATTTCTGATTAGTTGATTAAAATATCATAATAATTTGACTAAACTAACAAATTATCAGAATAGTTAGAACAGTATAAGTCATAACACGACATATACATGTTATTGTATCTGTCAGTGTTACCATACTAGAAATTGTAAAGTTAAGAAACCAAACGTTACCAGACTTTATGATCTAAAAGATTTTGACCCAAACCATTTATTCTAATAAGATTCTTAGAGTTTTGATTTATTTATGTAATTTTTGTTGTTCAATTGGATACTGTTATTGAGCATTTGCATTCGTTATTATGAAATGAACTGTTAGTTTCTTGTGCAAAGATTTCATTATGAATATGAATTTCTTTCAAATCAAATAACCTGAGTGGCAATTAGCACTGTGAAATAATTTATTATTTCTCACGCGTTTTCCCTTGTGGGATTCACAGGTTTGTTAGACGAAGACAGAGAAACGCTTTTGGGGTTATAATTGACAGCAGGGCCACCTAAATGTATGGGATTTGGGTTTATTATATTTGACAAGGTGCAGAGAATATATCTCTAGCATCATCCACTGTAAAATGTCAGATAATTATTTCAAATAAATTGAGATGTGGGAAAAATAATGGATGCTATTGGCAATGCATAAAAAGATCCATACCTTAATTATGTTACGTATATTGATTGATAAATAGACGCCGTAGGAATTGTTGCACCTCCAGATCGGGGTGTGACATAAAGACTAATGATAACAAAAGAGCAAGAGTAAAAAAAAAGAAGAAAGACTCAAAATTACACTTAAAAAATTGATTCATAAATATTAAAAATATGATATGTTATTATATGCAGGTCCACTTTGAGCTGTGAGGAGCGGTAATTTCCGGTTAAAATAATGGAGGTTAAAATTAGGAATTTCTTCAATATTTCTACTGTTTTTTTCATTTTTTTTTATGATCTCCCACATAAAATATAATGTTTTTAATTTACCGTTTTATATGTAATTCTCTACAGTTTTACTCTTACTCTTTTTGGCTTCGAAAATTGAGATATTTCTGATTGCTTTGTAATTAGTAAGACCATTTTATATAGGTCCAAGTTACTGATGATCTTTAGTTTATTTACGATGGATATTTTTTTTATAAGAGCAAAGCTAAGGTATGATGTGTGGGTTGGTGAGCATAACTCAAAAAGTTTATCGAATTAGTTTGAAATGACGAATTCAAACCGTTAAAATTCATCTATTTCATGAGTGATGCATGTACATGTAAAATTTTGAAAGTTTCAAATTCATTTAGCACAAAGTCAAGCGGTCAAAGAAATGAATATTTTATAAGTTATTTTATAAGTTGTTTTATGTATTCATTTTTCATCATTTTTTTTACCGTTTGATCTTGTACTTTCAAAATTTTGCATGTACATTCATCAATCATGAAGTAGATAGATTTTAACGGTTTGGATTCGATCGTGGAAACATAAGTGTGAAATTCAGTTCAAATTTTTATTGTAAATATTTAAAATCAGAAGTTGTCTGCTATTTAATATATTAAAGTAGATAGTGATTCATACAGAAGCACTCCAAATATTCCAACCATAATCAAAGTTGGAATTCCATTTCTTTCCCTTTTCATGATATGTATATTTATTCAAATGTATTTTTTTTTTAAATAGGCATAAATGCCCTTCCATGATATAAAAGAAAGAAACCATACAATGTTCAAATGAAAAAACAAAAAAACAAAAAGTGGTTACTACCCAAAAGAAATCCAAAACCTGCGATGGTCTCAGTTGCACACCCGACTTCCTTAACCGGACACTGAATTCCAAGACTGACCATCAAGAAGCAGTGTCAAGGTTTCAGTCATATTTATTGAACACATCATCAACCTTAGATTGGGGTCGTACGCACAAATTCGAGTTTCCTAGTCAAAGTTATGGCTGTTTAAAGTTTTTTTTTTTAAAACAATGCTTTCGTGCAAAAACACCGATGACGCACCGATGCTTTATGTACAACTTAACGACGGCAGAAGTGCATCGGTGTTTCATTACAAAAACATCAGCGACGCACCGATATTTTTTTAGCACTACCCTGCTTAATTGCCAATACTAAGGCTAATAAAACATCGATGCTTCATTATAAAAAAAAATCAGCGACACACCAATGTTTTTTTAGCACTACCCTACTTAATTACCAATGCTAAGGCTAATAAAACATCGATGTTTCATTGAAAAAATATCAATGATGCACCATAATTTAGCGTAATTTAACATAATTTAGCGTAAATTAGCGTAGCGTAATTTAGCGTAATTTAACATAATTTCAAGTAATTTAGCGTATTTTAGTATAAATATGTTAATTGTACATAAAAAAACTAATCTAACCAATAATTTAAACTAAAAATTCAAATTTTTAGTATTAGATTTCAGCATCTTGCTCTTCATAGTGTCTCTAAAAAAAAAATTAAGAGTACTGGTCATTTAATAGCCGGTAGGCAAATAAATAGAGTACCGGTCAGAAAATAACCGGTAGAAGTATTTTTATAAATACTCAGTGGATCTTGATATATTAATTAATTGAGGAGGGTTCAAATGCCTCCATTTTTTGTGCCTCCACCATACCTCCGTTTTTAAAACTTTAATAACTCAAAATTTAAAACTTAAAAGTCAAAATAAAACCGTTGGATATGATCTACATCATTTTATCTATGTGCTCATACAAAATTATCACATTTTGATTTTGTTTTTATGTGAATCAATAAGTTAAAAATCAACGTCTAGAAATTATCCACATTAGTACGTTTTTTACAAGCTCTTGATGACAACCAAAACAAAATTGAAATGTCATAAATTTTTATATGTGCATAGATAAAATGATGTAGATCATATCCAACGGTTTTATTTTGACTTTTAAGTTTTAAATTTTGAGTTATTAAAGTTTTCAAAATGGGAGGCATGGTGGAGGCATGAAAAATGGAGGCATTTGAACCCTCCTCTAATTAATTTCTATTAAACTTTGGATATAATAAAAATGTCGGGAATCTGAAGGACGGTCTACTGAGGCCCGGACATTAGGGGTTTTCTCCGAAACAAATAGGCCAAATGGGCCGTGGCCCATTGTGCACCATCTATTCTATGCGGGCTTCCAGTCTTAAAGACCTCTATGCACCTCTTCCATGCCTCTCCTTCGTAATGCTCCCTCAAGTCTCACAGCATTTCTATTTTTAAAACTTTATAGATTTCTTAAACTTATTTTCCAACAATGGAGATGCTTCAGCAATGGAGACAGCAACGAGACAATTCTGCATCGCAACTCTTTTTGAAACTTTTGGGAGAAAAAAATATTTTTACTTGACTTTCAGGATAATTTGGTACTTTGAATATATACTTATCTTAGCGACGCAACTTTGCCGGGTCAAGTTGGATTTTTTTTTTTTTTAATCGTTTCAAATTTGTTAGTTTTTTTATTTTAATTTAATGAATTTTTTACCTAGGCTCCAAACTGCTTCAGAAAAAAAGACAAACAAACTATTAATATTATTTGATAAATAATTGTAATGCACATTCATCTTTCATGAAACACGATATATACATTTATTTCATGTCATAAAACTAAAAGTATTGTTCAAAATAACAATAAATAAAATTATAGATGTAGTTTCTATCAATTTACAATATTGTTTTCTTTTTTAGAAGAAAGATGAAGGTCTAACCTACCAATTTCTATTTAATTGTTCAAAATGATTTCTCATTCAGATTTCAAAGTTACGACCTCTCACACAGAGAGTATTGTCTTTTTTTATTAGATTAAATATTGTTGATCATTATCACAAGACTTAAACTCAAATGTTAGAAAATTTAAATTATTCTAATACAAAAAAACTAAAAAATTATAAAATTGGTCCAAATTAAACATAAATTCGTGAACACGTATACAGTTTTTAATATATAGTTTGGATAATAAAATTTTAAAATATCAAATATCACTAGACCGAGACAAGCTCATGACATGACTCGTAAACAGGGACAAGTATCCTGTCCATTACTATAAAAGATTCCCTTCACTTTACGGTTTGAAATTAACTCTCAACCGCTTTGAGATTCGGGCTAGCCCGGGGGCAGTATTATTGGGATTTGAGATTCGGGCCAAGTTAAAAAGAACGGTCCAAATCCAGTAATTATAAAAGATTCTCTGTTATGGTACCGGAGAGGATGTGAATTCGTAAACAGGGCTGTCAACCTTTTTTTTGAAAACTTGGAAGAGACTTCCAAGAGTTTGCATTAAATTAAACGGGACGTTACAATTGTACAGCATATTAGCCTTGCAAGGGTGCAAAACTCTTTTGCCTTACCTCACTCAAAAACAACTAGAAACATATATCAAAAAACAAAAGAAAAACAAATAGATTCCTACGTGAACAGTGGCATGCAAAGAGACCGCACCCACCCCTCTATTTGTGAACCCCATTTTAGCAGTGTTTTATCCACAGTTGAAAATCATTATGACATCTCTCAGCAGCGACTGCAGGGTGCAGCGCATCTTCTCCAAAAACCACCTTGTTTCTCTGTTTCCATATGTGCCATATTGTGCACATGAAGCTTGTCGCCCAGTGCCTGCGACTCATTCGGCCCCTCCCCTTAACCACCAGCCACGATCGTAACAGGGCTGTCAACCTGCTGTACAATAAAACATGCTCCAATCCGGACGAGCCGGTGGGCCAGATGGATAATGAAACATGGATGATTTTTTGGCACTCTTTTGGCGTGCAGATCACTCAAATGTGTTAGAATTCAAATTGATACTTCAATTTAATACAATTGTCATTACAAATAATAAATTTAAATTAGTTATCAAAACATCCCTAATGGGTTCTTCAATTATGTTCGACGCACAAAACCATGAGATTAAACATGCTCAGTGGCCGGAGCTGATGAATCGGAGATGGTTTGATTGGCATGAGATTAAATTTAGTCTGATATCTGATCGGAATTGTCTAATTTGTATCAAAATTTGTGCCAATGATTTTAAAATTCATACACATCAAGTTTATACGAATCTTAATGCAGATTGGACAGTTCTTATCAGACATAAGATTAAATTCAAGACACAAGAATATATACAACTAAGATGATATGCTATATATATACGGACGTCAAATGATACTTGTGTATGTTTTATTTTTTAAAATTAATAAATCGAGCTCCCAAACTCTCTAGATGTGCATTAAGAGAAATTGATCACTGAAAACATTTAATAATTTGCAGTATAACTTTTCTGAAAAAATATTGGTCAAACTTGCCGCTGTACGCCAAAACTTTGTTTTATTTGATAATGCATTGATAAAGTCATTAACGAATATTAATGTGAATATACAGAGGACACATAGCTTTAATGGAGAGATGTTGCTAAGACCATTCAAAAATTGTATACTAACTAATATATAAAATTTGAGCTGAATTTTTTTTACCAAAATTATTACTTCATTTTAGAGATTCACTTTAATTTAGTGGCTAAAATATTAATGGTCACTGTGTGAAAAAAATTATTGATTCAAAATATTATACTCGTAGTTGGTATGAATTAGTAGACTTTGACTTTTATCTTATACTTAGAAAATTTAACTAGTTTTTCACCTTCCCAATTGAGGGGCTTAGTACTTTGAAACAAAAAGAAGAGTTTAGTGCTATACATTTTTAGGAACACAAAATATCACAAATTTACCTTCTATTTATATTTTTAAATTTAAGATTCAAATGTCGAATCCAAATTGTTGATATTATAAAAAGAAATATAGTTAACATTGTATAGAAAAATTGAATAATATGCAATTCAATGAAGAAAAATTCAAAGAATAATCCAAATTTCTACTAATATTGTTAATTTAATAAATAAACTAGTATTAAACTCTATATATTAAACTATTGTGGAACTCGATATAAAAATAAATAAATAAATCATCTAAATCCTCACTTTCTAAATGCCTTTAATTATTTCTTGTCAAGTTTAAAAAGAAAGAATAACGAAATTTGAATTCTATAATAATTAATTGTGCCTCATACAATATTAAAGTGTATATCCATGTATATAAATATGCAATAATAATCAAGTGGACATTTTAGGAATGAATCGGGTCATAAAGAGTGAAACTTGAAAACAACAATTATGTATTCTGTAATAATCAAGCTAGTGTGTATTTTAAAATATTCAGAAAATTAGTCTGGAAAATCAAGACAACTATTGAGAGCTCTTACCCATCAAACATATGATAGTGTAATATATTTTTTTCCCCAAGTTAAGATCTTATTTTCTCCAGCCATAGCTAGCATTTGCAAAAATTACATCATATTTTTTTCTGAGTCAAATAACTACTCTATGAACCTACTTGAAAAATAGAACATCATATCTACTTCAAAAGAACAAGAAATAGAGAGGAAAAGTGAAACACCGTATGTTCTCATTACATGGTGGCCACATCAAATCGTAAATAAGCATAAAGCTTTTTTTTGGTAATGTTAATGACTTCATGCCTTGATGGTGGGCCAACAAGAGCATAGAAATACAGTTTTGCTGTCATGTTCTCCTTGTGAGAACTCCTGTACCGAGTCAATGCATAAACTTTTTTTTTTTTTAATGAAAGGGTTTGTGATCAAAGCCATCAAACACTCTTTTCAAATTTTTATTACAACAAAACAAAAGATTTTTCTTCATCTGAATTTCAAACTCATGACTTCTCCTATATATGTGTCTTTCTCACTATATCAAAGACTGATTCTTAATATATATTGCATAAGCATGTATTTCCATATTCTTGGCATCCACTCATGTCAAAAGTAAAGTATGGACAAAAATTAACTTCGTAATATCAACCGAGATAATTTTATGATCATTTTCTTGATTAACAATATTTCGGATATGTACCTTTCAATATATGTCATCAACATACTCAAACATTTATTGTTTTAACAATCAAACGGGTGTATCAATAATTACCCATATAATTCTTTTATAATGCATTACAGTGTTCATACTTTTATTAGGGTGCGTTTGGA
Source organism: Carex parvula (assembly GCA_025461045.1). NCBI lineage: Eukaryota > Viridiplantae > Streptophyta > Magnoliopsida > Poales > Cyperaceae > Carex > Carex parvula. The sequence continues at coordinate 204,151 of JAJGRW010000035.1, forward strand.
TGACTCAAGAATAGAGCCAATTTTGGGTTAGCTCCACTATCTCAAACTTTAGTGAATGAAACACAAATTAGCAAATTGGGTTAGATCAAAAATAACTCTATTCTACTAACCCATAGAAATGGTGGTTAGTAAGAATAGAGCTAGTGGGGTAGTTATATTAATAAATATTTGATTCCTCTCAATTAGAGTTAGTTTAAATATTAAATTAGTAGTAAATAAATATTAGTATTAAATAAATATAATATTAGTATTAAATGTCATATAATGTTAATTTAAAATATAGTATTAAATAAATAAATATCAAATTAGATTAATATTAAATAAAAGGTAGATTAAATATCATATTGTAGTTATTAAATATTAAATGGAACATAATAGTAGGTTAAATATTATATGAGTATTAAATAATTATAATATCAGATAAGATTAGTATTAAATAAATTATTAGATGAAATATATATAATTAGTTTTAAATATTAAATAATATAATATTAGCTTAATATTAATATAATATAATATTAGTTTCAATGTTAATTGTAATATAATTATTAGTTTATATATTATATTAGTATTAAATATAATATTAGAATTAAATTAGTATTAAATAAAATATTAGTTTAAATATTAAATGTAATATAATATCAATTAAATATTAGGTTAGTATTAAATAAATATAATATCAAATTAGATTAATATTAAATAAAATGTTTAGATTAAGATAATATAATATTAATTTAAAAAATTGAATGTATTATAATATTAGTGAAATGTTAAGTGTTGAATGTAATATAATATTAGTTTAAATTTTAAATGATAATATTATTACTTAATATTAGGTTAGTATTAAATAAAACATTAGATTAATTATAATATAATATTAGTTTAAGTGTAAATATAATAAAATATTAATTTAAGTATTAAATGTATATAATCTTATTTTAAATAGTAGATTAGTATTAAATAAAATATTAGACTAACTATAATAGAACATTAGTTTAAATTTTAAATGTAATATAATATTAATTTAAATGTGAAATGTAATATATATTAGTTTAAATAGTAATTAGTATTAAATAAATATAATATTATATTATATTATATTATATTAGTATTAAAAATATTAGTTTAAATAGTAGATTAGTTTAATTATTATTTTATTCATTCGTTCCATGCTATTCCAATTATACAATTCAAACGAATTTTTAACTAACCCGAATAGTCCAAAGTTAGCGCTATTCATCAAACCACTCAGATTAGCACTAGTCCCAATCATTAATCTAAAAAACGCTATTTTTGCACTAATCTTTGCACGATCCAAACGTACAATTCAAATGAATTGTCACTACATTTACGATTTAAAGATCATCGAAATTGCGAAACAAAACATAGTATATATCCTCTACGCCCTCATAAAATTATTTTTTTCAAAAATCAAAGGGTACATAAAAAATTTCGCACAAATTTTTTCTAAAATACATTTATTTTATTTATTGTTCAGGGTGATGATCGCCATTAATTGAGAAAGTAGAATTAGAATTCCAGCTCAATATATGTTGATGTGTGGGGATGAGCCAGCCATAAAATTTGCTGCTTTTCCATTTAAAAAAAGAGATAAATTTCACCTGAAATAAAAATAATTGTAGAGGTGTTCGACAACACGTGGGAACGGTCAAGATCTGGCGGTGGCCATCCCAACCAACGGCCGAAAGGTGCCTCTTTCTTTAAAATTATTCCACTTGGAAAGCTAATTAAGCTCCCCTTTCTCCCTTCTGGATCACATTGTTTCGTTGTTTTCAATTATCTTTCTTTTTTAGAATTAGGCCACCGCCTCGCAAAAAAGATTCAAAGCGAAAGGAAAGTGGGACCCCTTTCCAATAAGAGAGAGAGAGGTAGAATGGTGTCATTTTCGCTAATAACTAAAGGTTTATAATGGGGCTCAATACCAGAATATTGGAATGATATTACGCTTAATTAATTACGGCTTGGCTTAGTTGGTATTTTGCTAGCTAGACATGTTTTTAATTAATGCATGCTTTAGTTGGTAAATGTTTTGGATCTCCAAAAGAGAATT
>JAJGRW010000036.1:0-51858 GCA_025461045.1 Carex parvula
TGAACTGTTGTTGGTTGGATATGTTGGAAAGCCCGGTGGGTATGGCATGAGAGGAAGCTCACAAAATTTTTTAGGCAATGGAGGTGGAGGCGGTCGTAGGTTTTGAGCTGCCAGAGAGAGGCGATGCAGTTAGAACGCTCGAGGATTAGGCTTGGTATACCTTTTTCTTTCAAGCATGCTGCCACAGCAAGTCCTGAAGGACCTGCTCCGATTATCACTGGATCATCTACAACGATGCATTTGTCCGGTTTCAATGGGATGATGTTGTGGTATAACGGATCGTGTACCCGCTTCCCTTCGGATTCAGTCCAAACTGCCATTTGATAGCTATAGAGAAAAAAATAAAAGAATGATGAGGGATATATATATATATATATATATAACAGGAGAGAGGGGGGTGGCGGTGGGGGGGATTAGTTATGTGGATAAGCAGAGAAAAGCTTATCCAGAAAAGGATTATAGAGAGAGAAAGAAGAGAGGGAGAGAGAGCCTACCTCTCCGGGAGAGAAGTGTAGTTAGGTGGAGGAAACGGTAGGAGAGAGACGGGAGAGAAATGAGATATGAATGGGGTTATATATAAATTTTCCATAAACTTTATATATATATGTGATACGATGTTTGTGCTTGTGATTTTAATTACAGTGAATCTTGGGCGTTGGTTTGGAATTTTAATTTTGTGGCCTTATTCCTTGAGTTCCCGACACCTTTCGAATTATTCTTTTTTTTTTTTCCTTTCTTTATAACTAATGATTCGTTGTAGCTCTTAAAAGAGCTGTTCCTGTTGTGAACTGTATGGCGTTTTATAATTTAAACAAAATGTTTAAATTTTTTTATTGTAAGGACTTAGGAGATTGTTTGGCAACTATCAAGCTAAGATAGGTGTAGAATTTAGGTACAAAAGTTTGATTTTGATATGCATATCTTTTGCTAAAAATATCATAAACTTGGGAGGGAATGGTAATGGCCTCTATTAATTATTGCCAATATCTCTGTTAATTAGTATGTGTTTTTTTTATAGAAAGGATAATCTTTTTTGGTTAAAAGCGCAACTTTGTTAGCTATATAGCTTTTTTTTCAGGTATGATATTACTTGGACATAGTATTTATAAAATTTATGTACAGGAAAAAGTTTCAAATTTATATATTTTTTTCAGAAAAATTATACTTAGCGTTCAAAATAATTATAAATTTTGTTCCATCCTATTAAATGTTTGGACTCAACCCATTTTTAAATGAGAATGATTTATAAATATGATCTCTAAGTATATATTGTTTTATCCAAATTTATACCGTCAATAATTAGTTATCTTCCTTGAGGTTGTGTTTGGTATCACACATTTCTTCCGACTTAGACTGCAAGATAATAATTATTCTAGATTTTGACACATAATAAAGACTATTAAGTATTAATTCTGAGAAAATTAACGAGATTGGTCCACAAATATTTGAGAGATTTTCTTAGAAACTAATTTGTGAGGAGATTGGCCCACAAAATAATTCTTCTTCTATTCTATGTTAGAGTAAAATGAGGTTATCAAATTAAATACATCTTACGAGGGGTAAAAGAATTATATATACTCAAATAAATATTTTGTGGACCAATCTCGTTTGCTCATAGTCATTGATAAAATTATTTCAATTAGAGTTAAAGCAAACGTCGTATATGTATATATAAAAAATTCGGATTTAACCTTACAATGATTACATTTTTCATTTGTGTTACAGGATTATAATTTTGAACCTTCAGAAAATATTATTCGAAAACATAAATGCAAAATAGTAACTTTTAGATGTAAATTTACTATCACAAACATGTATGCTTTAGAAAAAAATGGACATGTAGCATTTCCAAGGTACAAAGGCAAGGGTCTTTTTTGAATTTTTCAAAACTTTAATGGGGACCGCGTCATCTGAGACGCCTCTGATCCATTGGAAGAACCTTTATCGACAACACGGGCACAACCTTGAAACCTTAGCAAGTCCAATAACAACCGATGAGATTGTTGAAGTGATCGGTCAGTGGCCCAATAACAAGTCTCCGGGTCCGGATGGGTTTCCGGCAGAATTTTACAAACACTTTGTCAGCATTTTAGTTCCTAACCTGCACGCGGATTTTGCACACATAGCTACTGCAGGCACCTCGCTCCACCCACTAAACTCTTCCTACATTGTGCTGCTGTTAAAGAAGGAGGCGCATCTCACACCATCAGATTTTCGTCCCATAAGCCTCGTGCACGGCATCCAAAAGATTTTCTCAAAGATCTTAGCAAATAGATTGCAACCTCACATGCACTCTATAATCCATGATGTTCAGACAGGTTTTCAGAAAGGCCATTAATTGATAGAGAGCTACGCATATGCACAACACCTATTGTATCAAGTCAAAAGGGCGAAGGTTTCTCTTGCCATGTTCAAGCTAGACATCAAGAAAGCGTTCGGCACAGTAAGTTGGGATTTCACAATTCGTGTCATGCATAACCTTGGCTTTCCGGATGATTGGCTTTCTTGGATTCAGAATTTTGTGTTACAAGGCTCATCTCAAGTTTTGATAAATGGCCTTCTAGCTAGGCAAGAGAATAATTCTGAGGCGGGGTGTCCGTCAAGGGGACCCCCTTTCACATTCGATCTTTATCATCGGAATGGACATTTTAGCAAGGTATCTTCAAAAATTGACGGATTTTGGGGCAATCAAATTGCCTTTCCCTAACATGAGGCCTTGCCTCTTGTATGCGGATGATGCACTTCTATTCTTCAAACCTGATATCCATCAGGCACAGGCAATTAAGATAGTGTTGCTAGTCTTCCAGCAAGTGTCTAGGTTAGCAGTAAATCTCCAGAAATCAGAACTCATTCTATCCAATGTCGACCAGCACCAGAGTTCACAATTGGCTCGAGCGATGGGATGCAAGCTAAGCCATTTTCCCTTTACATACCTCGGCCTTCCTTTGTCTGACAAAAGGCTTCCTAAGACAGCTTTCCTTCCACTACTTCACAAGATCAACAAAAGATTAGTTGGTTGGGCCTCGAGATTTCTATCAATTAACGGGAGGTTGGTCCTACTCAATTCAATCTTGTCATCGCTTCTAATACATTTAATGTCAGTTTTGCGGCTACCCGAGTGGCTTATCAAAGAGATTGACAAAATTAGGTGGTGCTTTCTTTGGCATGGTGTGACAGATCAGCCGAAGAAAATCAACCTAGTAAACTGGAAGCTTATGTGCAAGCCTAAAGAATTTGGAGGCCTTAGGGTACTAGACTTTAATGCCTTCAATTCAGCGCTTCTTCTAAAATGGTGTTGGTTTAAGTCAGAGATGAGGTTTTGGAAACAATTACTCACAAATGCAAGTACAGTGTGTAATTTTATTCCACATACCCCAATCTTTTCAGCTATTAAACAAGGCATACTTGATTTCTTCAATAGTTCTGTCATACGGATTCCAAGGGATGGTTCTTCCATCTTTCTGTGGGCACACGATTGGGGTATGGGTTTACTCAAGTTTCAGTTGCATGTCAGGAATTAGCACAACTGCAACAAGGGCTCAGCCAATTCGGGCTGCAACAGGACATGCCAGATGACTTGACATGGAAATGGGGATCAATAGGAATATTTACAGCCAAATCTGCCTATAAAGCATTGAAGGGTGTCCAAGCCAACAACACAATAATCAACACAACCATCTTCAAAATTTGGTCCCTTATAGCACCACCGAGGATGCTAATTTTTGGCTGGCTTGCAATCAACAACATAATACTAGCCCAAGGCAACTTGAAACGACGAGGATGGTCTATAGCTAGCATTTGTTTTCTTTGCAAAGCGAATGCAGAGACAGTTCACCATTTGTTCCATAACTGCACCTTCATAGTGCAAGTCTTTCAAAAACTGAAAGCACATAGACCATCTGGTAATTGGTCAGCTAAACAGGATTTGATGTTATTGATATAACCAAGGTAGGCAACATAACATCCCAACAAAAAGCTGCTTTGTTGATCATGCATTTCATCATATGGCGTGAGAGATGCGCAAGGTTATTTCGAGATACCAGTAAGAACCCGGATGTTCTGATACAGGAGATAGAGTGGCAATTAAAATTCTTTGAAGGAGGTGCGGCACAACTGCTGCAATTTTCAATATGATTGAGTAATTGATGGAAGCACACTTGGCCATTCTAACACAAAATGGAGCGGCAAAGAACGTAGCAAATGGTACCTGTATTGGTTCTGGTGCCGGTTCTGGTACAGGATCAGGAGGCATAGTGGAGGACAACAACACTGGTACCGGTCATGATGCTGGTACAAGGTCAGGTTTCGGGGAGGGAGCTGGTATCGGATAAAAACTGTTTACTGGTAAACTGTCAGGGGAGAGGAAGACTGTACCGGCGCTAGAGCTGAGCAGTGAAAATAAATTAAATCAGTTTTTCTTTTTTTAGGTCACTTAATTTTATGAAATTGTTTTTCTTCTGTATTGCTATTTCTTATTTCCATGCTCACTTGTTTGAGTATTTTTTTTTTCTCACTTACATTATGCAGGTTATAAAACTTTTGTAACCGATATCATTATCAATGAAATTAAATGTGAGTTTGACTCACATTTTTTCTCAAAAAATGTAGCAATTCTATTGATTTTGCGTCATCCAGATTTCTAGGGATCTGACTCTGCTAGCAGGGTTCTACTTTTCCGATTCTAATCATTCAAAATTTTTCATTCACTTATCTCGATAAATGAACTTTTTCATACACAAATCTCAACGATTTTGAATGGTTGAGAATTCTGCTTTTCTCTAAGAAAAGCAGCAGAGTCCATTCCGATTTCTAGAAGCAACGGTGTTAATTTTTTTTGTCAATTCATTTATATCATTTAAGGACATGGAATTTGCATGGTTAATTAAGGCATGAATTTGCAAAGGCAATGCTCAATTGTCGGTCACAGATTCAAAAATTAACATATGCTCGATATTTTTTTGAAAAAAAATATTGCCGAGTTCTTTTTCACGCACATAAAAAAGATGCTGCCATTTGCAGCTGTGTGATTAATAATATACTGACAAAAAATAATTGCAGCATGATAGTAATATATAAAAATTATTTTGTTGAACATTTTCTTCTTGATTTTTACAGATGGCATCTACATATTTTATCTTTTAAGAACCAATATTTTACAATGCAGAAAAAGAACTAATATTTTTTAAACTACTGATTTAAGCATTAACAATGTTTTTTTCATGTATATATTATATACATGAAAAAATAACAAGTTACAATAAACGGAAATTTCCATGTTAATTCGAAAATAAAGAAAAAATATATCTTTTGTACACTTAAAATGGGGCAATTTTGTGGCACTCTTGCTAGGTGGCAACAACACGCTCTCTCTTTTGGTGAAAATGACGGTGACAGCATAGTAAAACCTGTAATTTAGAACGGTTCTGCTACATAAAATAGTGTGCGCTGCTTTTTCTTAAAAAAATGAACCGTTTAATTATTTAACAAAAAGATATTATATCCATCATACCCAACATGATAGTAACAAAAAGTGCAACCAATAAGATGAGCCGACATAGTCACATAGATACACCACCACTTGAGGTGTCCATATTTTATTCTCTGTGTAAACCACCTATGAAGGAAAAAATTAAGTAATAAAAAAAAAAAAAAAGTAAACAAATGAATTAAGAAATAAGAAATACTCTGCGACTAGATCAAGGGTGGCCGGTAGTGGGCCGGGCCTGGTTTTTTTACAATACATTAAAAAAAAATGGAGTCGTTGATCTTCTGTGGCAATATCATGGACAGTGGCTGTTGGTAAATGGTAAGAATTTGAAACCAATATAAAATATTGGATTTTTTTTTATGGTCTAAAATAAAGGATTGTTTATGTTTTTTTTTTCTTTTTGAGTAAGAGGTAATTGGGGTAAAACCACCCACTCATTAATATCTTTGTGCAAGGAATTAATTTTTATTTGAATTTCGAGTATATAATCTCTCACAAAAAATGTTTTTTTTTTTTTTTTTTTTAAATGGGGGTCTAGCCCACATTTATATCATTAACTGGATCCGTTACATAAGGGTGGTAACCACCAATTAAAAGATTAAAAAAAGGGTCTTGCTCAAAACAGTTGAGCTTGATCCGATAAGTAAATTAAAAAAAAAAAAAGCAGTACAAGAAAGTTCAATTAATTTAGACAGAAAATAGAACTAAAAAGGTTGAAAGTTGGGTATTGGCCAAAATTCATCTCTTCCTCCTACTATGTCAGTATCCAGTAACTCGTATCAGGTACGGTACCAGCTTCCAGTACCGGTTCCGCAGTTGTCAGAATGTTTCCAAAATCCAAAAACTGTATCTTTTTGCTTATGCCTTCTCTCTCTCTGTTGTTGGAAGTGTTAGTCTGGCTCTATTTCGTTTGTGGTTTGTCGCCTCATTTTCTCATAATGTTGTAGTTGGTACTTAACTTCTTCCATCAAGTCCCCTATGTGCTTATGGTTGTCAGTGAATGAGCGATTACATCGCTCTAACAAAAAATGCATTGTCTTTAGTTACTGAATCAAATGTTGATTCTCAAGCTTATGAACATAATTGAAAGTAAACATCCCAACTAAAAGATTGGAACAGTGGGACAAATTTCTCATTGCATAGTGATGATGTAGCTATTAACTTAAAGGTAGTTCTAGTGCAGCTCTCACTTTTATTGTACTTTGGTATGTTGAAAAATATTGTTCAAATTAGAAAGTAACAATTGTAGTTGTGTTATTGGTTTCTTAAATAGCATGTGTATTAAATTTAGACAGGTTTGAAGTTATTTAGCTTTTTATTAAATAATAATAAAAATTAAAGTTAAGAATTATAATGGCTTTATGATAGGTAATCAATTAAATTTCCAATTGATTAAAATTTGATGCATGTCATATTTAAATAATTGACAAAACATTTATAATTAATTTTACTGTTTTAGTGTGAATAATATTATTTTTAAATATTAAATGGACATACCATAAAAGCTGGATATATGCTAAATTAACCTTAAAATATTTCACTAAATATTGCAACCACTCAATTTACATTAAATATAAAACAAAAAAATACTGATAGGGCCATGTTCCATAGGCCCTTTTACTTGTTCCAAACTGGGCCATGAAAGACCGGGATTCGGACCTTTACAAGGCCAACCCGACGTCATATGAAAAAGCCCAAAAAGCTCGTTAAGCCGGGGCCCAATATGCCGGCCCCAAACCAGAGCCTTAATATAGGCCCATGCCAACCGACATACGGGATAGCCGGGGAAACGGCTAGCTTAATGCCGATGTCCCTGTAACGGCTAGCTTAATGCCCACGTCCCAGTAACGGCTAACATAACTGCCCACGTTCCCCATAAACGCCCGAGATGGCGGTTATGGCTGGACTATATAAGGCAGTGATCCCCATGAAACGGGGGACGCAATTTTTCACTAAGAGAGAGATCATACAGGTCAGAGTCCGAATCTCTCACAATTCACCCCGAGTTCCTAACTCAACCCACACCTCGGCCTGCCATCCTCTGGCAGGGCGAATCCAACTCAGCCCAATTTTCCATACGGCCTCATCTCCCGAGATAGGACGTATCAACCACCGTGGGGCCACGCCTAGCTTGAACACAGAACTAGATGGCTCGCCCAACCACATCAACTCCGCTCCCACCAGGGGTGACGACCCCGCCAGGAGTAACAATCACACCACCTCCGGTGGTAACATCACCTACGGCAAATCCTTCCAACAGTCAACTCCCGGGGGCGAGGCCTAGCAGCTCAATGATGCGACCCCATGGTCCTCAACCTGTTCAATCTCGCCCCGACGTTACTCGACCTTCATTCACTGAAGGGAACACGACTAGACCACTCTACACCGAGTACAATCAGATGACAGGTACCTATCACAATCAGGTAACTGGTGCCTATCAAATACCTTACATACCGTATTACCCTCAGCAAACGCCGCTGTATCACCACGGCGCGACCCCTTATACACCTTACACTCCAACGGGTCCCCAGTATCCTTACGTCCCACCCTCTGGGCAATGGGGCCCGGGAGACACTTACGGGATGTATCCCGTGTCAGGTCCAATACCGTACTCTCAGCAAGTGCCATTGCGACCAATACACCAAACCGTACTGCCCACGGCACCCATACCACAACCTCTGTCCGCAAATCGTGTCCACAGCCGACCGGCAAATGTTTCACCAAAGAATCTGGACAGAGAATTTGTACAGGTCCGAACTGGCAACCAGACAGATACACCTCCGCCATCAGCACTACGGTTCAGTCCGAGCGCAGAGGCCAAAATGTTCTGCCAACAGGGATACATCCCGATGAAGGAAGACGGCCGGAAGGACAGGATGAGAACAGGGAACCTGATCCCGAAGGACTGCCACACCCCAGAGGTCCCGAGGTTCACCACTACGACGAACGAGAATCAGCCAATCACGGAAGAGGGCCCAGACCATCTCGCAGAGAACAATCTCGCTCCCGTAGAGAACGCGAACGAAGCCCACCCCGAGGCCGGGATAGAGCTCGCCGCGACGATCGAAGAAGGAACCGGCGATCACCTATCCCAACCCGAGGTATCAACATGGCTCAAGTTGAAGAGCTGATTCAAACCAGACTCGCGGCCAAACTAGCCGAACTCGAATCCCAGAAGACAGGCACCTACTCTCGGCCTATGGGAATCGAGGATGGCCCCTTGTCCAGAGACATTTACCGCCAGTCAATGACGGATTTCAAGTATCCGACAACCCTTCCCAGCTTCCGGGGTAGCGGAGACACACAAGATCCACACAACTTTGTGTATGGGTTCCTCGAGCGACTCCGCCTTCTCGGAGCCACCGATGCCATCATGTGCCGTGTCTTCACCACTTGCTTGACTGGCGAAGCATGGGACTGGTACATGACGTTACCTCGGAGATCTATCAACAAATTCGAGGACTTCGCGAAACTGTTCTTGGAGAGATACACGATCATTAAACCACCGCAAGCCACGTGCGAGATGCTTCTGGATATTGTCCAGGGACAGCGCGAAAGAACAGGTGCGTTTGTCAACCGTTTCATACAGGCATCTCGGCGAATTCAGAATCTCAACGAAGAATTCGCCTTAGCCGCAATCAAGAAAGGACTCCGCAAAGGGGGTCCAGGAACCTTGCGTTACGAAGCTCACATGAAGAAGATGACCACTTTGAGGGAATTTGTAACCTTTGCGGAGGGTTACATCCGTGCCGAGGACGACAACGGGAGTCCTGCGAGGCCTAGATCTCGATCTCCCCGTCACCAAACTAACAGACAGCCAGCTCAGGACAGGTTTCGCAACCAAAGAGAACCTCGGAGAAACCAACTCAACCGATCAACCGAGCAAGAGCACAAATCTGGCACTGAGGGATACCGACAACACTTCGTGAGATACGCACCTCTCACCAAGAAGCGGCACGAGATGTACAACATCGTAGAGGAAATGTTCGACCTTCCTCCGCCCTTGCCTAAAGACATTTTTACGGTACAAGATAACTCCCAGAAGTGTGAGTACCACGGATTCAATGGGCATTCCACTGCGGATTGCCTTCAACTCAAAGACATCCTGGAGAGACTAGCCCGAGAGGGTAAGCTGATCGAGTTCATTGACTTCTTCAGAAAATTCTCCAGGAAGTACAACGGCAAAGGTAAGATTTTCAAGAAACCCATTCCTTACAGACAGGACTATACAGGACCCCGAGTTGGGGAAGCCGGTCCTCACACCCGGGATGGTCCCGAAACTAGACACCAAGAACGGCAGAGCAGCCCTGTCATTAACGTGATCAGTGGTGGTCATCGCGGGACCATCAGAAGAATCTTACCTCGCGACAATCGAAAACCATACCCCACTGTTTTGCAGGTTGAAACCGACAAAAAGCGACCTCGGTCCGAGGAAGAGATATCTTTCTCCGAGAAGGACCTAGGTGAGATTTCCAGCCCGCACGATGATCCCGTGGTGCTGAACCTCAAAATCAATACTCATCGGGTTAAGAGGGTATTAGTCGATACGGGAAGCTCAGCGGACATCCTGTATTTGCCGGCCTTCACGCAAATGGGCCTTGATACTCGCGCCCTCCAACAACATATCTCTCCCTTGATAGGCTTCACGGGAGATGCCCTTCGACCTCGGGGAATGATGTCCCTTAAAGTGACATTTGGCACCTCCCCCCAAACCGTTGAGGTCATGGTGGACTTCCTCGTCGTTAATGCCCCCTCGGCATACAACGCAATCCTAGAAAGAGGAACTTTGAACAAAATCGGTGCCATCATCTCCCCTTCCCACCTGAAAATTAAGTTTCACACAGATAACGGGATAGGGGAAGAAAGTGGCCAACAACAGGTGGCGCGCGAATGCTACATGACCTCCATTCAGGGTCAAGGAGGCTCTGTCCACCAAGTCGAGCAGTCGGATACAAAAACCAACCAACAGCGGCTGCGTTCAAGTCCCAATTATCTACCATCCAACACCAGCCTAGCACTGGATCCAGTTTATAAAGCTGAGATCAAAGCTTCCCTTGAGCCAGCAGACGAGGTCGAACAAGTCGATTTGGGTGGAAGCAGGACACTTAACATCGGAAAAGCCATCCAGGGGCAAGCGAAGGAAGAACTCATCAAATTCCTCCAAGAGAACCAGTCTGTTTTTGCCTGGACAGCCGCCGACATGCCAGGAATTCTGAGGTCAATAGCAGAGCACCGACTGCATATCAAGCCAGATTCGAAACCAGTTAGACAGCGAAAACGCAATATGGGGGAAGAACGGCAACAGGCTGTGAAACGTGAAGTACAGAAATTACTTGACGCTGGTTTCATCAGAAACGTTGAGTGTCCCGAATGGACAGCCAATCCCGTGCTCGTCAAGAAGTCCAACGGTGACTGGCGTATGTGTATTGATTACACTGATCTCAACAAAGCATGCCCCATGGATCCATTTCCCTTGTCCAAAATTGACCAACTGGTCGACTCCACCTCGGGGCACGCCTATCTCAGTTTCATGGATGCATTCTCTGGATACAATCAAATCCGGATGAACCAAGATGACGAGGAGAAAACAGCTTTCACCACCAACTCGGGGCTATATTGCTACCGGGTTATGCCTTTCGGGTTGCGCAATGCTGGAGCCACGTTCCAGCGTATGGTCAACACTGTATTCCAAGACCAGATCGGACGGAATGTAGAGGCATACGTGGATGACCTGCTTGTCAAGAGCATGTTCGACCTCGACCATGTCCGAGATCTCAGAGAAACCTTCGCGACACTGAATTCAGCCAACATGAAACTCAACCCAAAGAAGAGTTTTTTCGGGCTAACTGGTGGTAAGTTCCTTGGTTTCATGGTTTCTATGCGAGGTATTGAGATTCATCCTTCCAAATCACGAGCTATCCTCGATATGAAACCACCGAGGAACCTCAAAGAGTTACAATCCCTCACAGGCAAGTTGGCCGCCCTCAACAGGTTTATCGCGAGATCTGGGGACGTCTGTTTCCCCTTCTTCAAAGCCATGCGTAAATCAGCCAAATTTGAATGGACAGAGGAGTGTGCCACGGCCTTCGAAAAAGTCAAAGCTTACCTCGCTAATCCACCATGTCTTAGCAGGCCGACCGCAGGCGATATCCTGGTGTTGTACTTGGCAACAACGGGTCACGCGGTAAGCGCTGCCCTTGTTCGGGAAGAGGGACGAGATCAGAAGCCGATTTATTTCGTCTCTCATGTGCTTCGGGATGCCGAAACTAGGTATTCCCAGATCGAAAAAGCAGCATATGCTCTCGTCATAGCCGCAAGAAAACTGCGACCTTATTTCCAGTCGCATTCCATAAAGGTTTACACCGGGATCCCACTCAAGAAGGCGTTCGCAAATTTCGATTCATCCGGGCGATTGTTAGCTTGGGCGCTCGAATTGTCCGAATTTGATATTTCTTTCCACCCCCAAAATGCTCTGAAATCCCAGATATTCGCCGATTTCATCGCCGAATATTCCGGAATTCCTCCCGAATACGAGGGACGTTGGATAATCCATGTTGATGGCGCCTCTTCGTTACAGGGGGCTGGAGCCGGGGTATCCCTCACTGGTCCACACGGGGAAACCCTGAATTATGCTCTCCATTTTCAATTTCCGGTAACAAACAACACCGCGGAATATGAAGCCATGATAGCAGGCCTTAAGCTAGCTAAAGAATTGGGCGCCCGCGAGGTTCATCTTCGCAGTGATTCCGAGTTAGCGGTCAAACAGATAAACGATGAATGCCGAGTCATGGACGAAAAGTTGCGCAAGTACCGACAGCAGTTCCACCTGCTCAAGAGCCATTTCAACGAAGTTGATATCCAACATGTCTCACGCAATAAGAACTGCCAAGCCGATGCTTTGTCCAAACTTGGCGCCGCGGGCAACCTTGACAAAGACCGACCCGTGATTGTTATGGATGTTCCAGAATCCAGCATCAACCTTGATACCACCGCTGTATTCGCCATCAGTGAACCCGGCGAGTCTTGGTTTACCCCGATGTGGAAATTCCTCAACACAGGGGTCCTCCCCAAAGATCAGTTGGAAGCCCGACGTTTGAAAAGAATCGCACCAATGTACTCCATGTTCAACAATCACCTATACAAACGGGGGTACGTGCGACCTTGGCTTAAGTGCATCAATGAGGAGATGGCCTTACGAATGCTTTCCGAGGTACATGAGGGCATTTGTGGAAGCCACCAAGGGGCTAAAACTCTCGCCAAACGAATTCTAAGGGCCGGTTTCTATTGGCCAACTATGCAACAAGATGCGGCGAACTTGGTCCGAAAATGTGAGCGCTGCCAATACCAAAGCAAGCTGAGCAACATCCCGGCATACGATCAGATTTCCATCTCGGGAGCTTGGCCTTTCGACTTATGGGGGATAGACATAGTCGGGCCATTTCCCAAAGCTGTCAGACAGCATCGTTGGATTATCGTAGCCGTTGAGTACTTCACCAAATGGGTAGAAGCCGAAGCGTTAGCCACCATCACAGCCGCGGCAGCAGAAAAGTTTATCTGGCGAAATATCATTTGTCGATTTGGCATACCACATGCACTCATATCGGACAACGGAACACAGTTCAATGCAGCCAGCACCATGTCGTTCCTTTCCAACTTGGGTATCCAGAACAATTTCACCTCGGTCAGCCACCTAGCTAGCAACGGATTGGCAGAAGTCACCAACCGTACTATCCTAGATGGAATCAAAAAGAAGGTGGCGGATAACAAAAAGAATTGGCCCGACATTCTTGATGGTATCCTATGGGCTTACCGCACAACACCTCGTGAAGCAACACAACAAACTCCCTACTCTCTGGTATTCGGGATGGAAGCAGTTACCCCAATTGAGATGATGGAACCATCTCTCCGTACTTTGACATATTACACTGAAGAGAACCGCGATGCACGTGCCGCCGAGCTTGACCTCATCACAGAAAATTGGGAAAAAGCTCGCATCCGCACCACGGAGTACCAGCGTAGAGTTAAACGTGCATTTGACAAACACGTGGTACCCCGAGAATTCCAGCCGGGCGATTTGGTGCTCAAGACCGTGGAAGCGACTGGCAAACATGTTAGCAAACTTGCTCCTCAGTGGGAAGGTCCTTTTAAGATCATTCGCCCACGAGGTAAAGGCGCTTACGAGTTGGAAGATCCGAGTGGTTTCATACTCACTCGCCCGTGGAACACTTGCCACTTGAGGAAATTCTACACTTAATGTATGTCGTTTTTGTTAGTCTTTTTAATAGATACGATGTGCTTAGGGCGAGATAAGCCTATGCTTTCTTTTCTTTTCATGTATTCACTTAGACCAAGATGCAAATTTTTTGTATGGTTCTAAGCTTTTATCAATATATATGATGTTACTTATGATTGTGTTTAAATTGTTTGGGTCCGAGATATATGCACGAAAGCCTTCTAAGGCAACGAAAGATGTCTTGGTTAAAATTCCCGAGATACACGACATAAATTAATGTAGTCCTAAAGGACGATGACTGATAAAATAGTAATACTATTGTCGGAAACATTTATCGAAAACCCCTCGGGGTAACGCATACGTTTCTTGCGACATAACTTTCCCCCGACATTGACCATTTTTGTCAAAAATAAAGAAAAAAAAAGGGGATAAGGATATCATACATACTTGACTCGTTCACA
This sequence comes from Carex parvula, assembly GCA_025461045.1. Classification (NCBI taxonomy): domain Eukaryota; kingdom Viridiplantae; phylum Streptophyta; class Magnoliopsida; order Poales; family Cyperaceae; genus Carex; species Carex parvula. Next base: position 14,183 of record JAJGRW010000036.1, read on the forward strand.
AAGACATTCAAAGAATACCCCGAGATATATTTCAAAATAAAAAGATCTCGGAAAATGATAAAACGAATGCAATAAAAAAAGCAAAAATCATGTTACACCAAATATTTTGTTAAATCCCCACATCCCGGGGATATCAAAACTTATATTACAACACACTTTTGTTAAACCCCCACATCTCGGGGGCATAAATGAAACAGAATACGTGTTACAACATAATTTTGTTTAAACCCCCACATCCTGGGGGCACAAATAAATAACTAGGATAAACCCTTCAAATTATCGGAGGCGCAGAAACTTCATAAGACCAAGGTCGCGTCCAGTGCTCGCCCTCATCATTCCTACAAACAAAACAAACGGAATAAGATTAAGCATGAAAGCAACATCTCGGCAATCATGATATTAGAAGTCTCTTACTTACGGAAGTTGGGGCCTTATCCAATTCAAGAACGCTAACTCCATCACCTTGTAGAGCAACAGGCTCCATCTCGACATTCACCTCGGTGATTGTAGCAGAGTTCACCTCGGTGCTTCCTATGTTGATTTCCTCTTCCTCACTTTCAGAGGTCTCAGAAGGAATCCCGTCATCCTCCCCTTCAGCCTCGTTATCGGCAAGCTCGAGATGCTGAGGCCATCTATCTTTCGGCCAGGGATGAACAATTCTTCCACAAGGATGGTTCTCAAGTTCCAGTTCCTTTTGGAATGGAGTACCATCCGGATTCAATAACACGTCCCTCTCTTCGTCCCAGCCATGATCCGAAAGATTCTTAATAACAAGTTTCTCGGGTTCCACTTTAGTAAAACCCATATGCTCAGGTTTGAACGAGTAAACCTTGGCCAGTTCACCCATATACCCATAAACGGTCTCCGTCATCATCTCTTGGCAAGCATAGGGGACGGCTTGAGCAAATGCCTTACTGCCTAAAAACTTACTCAAAGTATTCTTCTTAATACCCTCCATCTCGGCCTTTAGTCGGACATTTTCTGATCTCGCCTCCTCCACCTCCTTGGCCTGGGTCTCGAGCTTGGAATTAAGGTCATCGACCTTGTCCTTGTACTCTTTAGCTTTGCGCTTATAGCGCTTCGCCTTTTCCTCATTCTCCTTACGCTCGTTATCAGCCTTCAAACCTATCAACCGCACCATCTCGTATTTTGCCGAGGCAACAGCGGCTTCGCCAGTAGCTATCCTCTTCTCCCTGTCCTTTAACTTAGCCAACTTGATAAAATAATTCCTTTCCATGATCGCTTTGTTAATCGACTCTTGATCGGTTGTGACAGTAAGAGCACTACGCTTATCATTGTCCAACGCATCTTTGAGGAACCCAAAGTAAACCCCGGCATCATGCAGGGACCTTAACACCTGACCGACAACTTGATCGGGATGCTCCTCAGCCCATTTCTTTTGACGTACGGTCGTGGTCAGCCTGAAGGTTTCCCGAGAATACGCGGCCTGGACCTCGGGATGCTCTTCTTCCTCTTGCATGACAGAGTACCTGGGAAGATGCGCCAAAATGCTATCTGGAAACCCTTGAGAAATATGGGTCCCCCACACGAATCCAGTATGTCGCCCCCGGTCGGAGATACTCGACTTAAGAAATTCTCTATGCTCCTCAGCGGGATCCCACACGTCGCTTGCTGCCTCCTCAATGATTTTCGATAAATCCTTCTTAGCAGCCTCAACCCGAGATTGGGGTGTATCCTTCGGGGCAACCCCAGACACTTCTAACGCGATACCGGACTGAACCTTTTGCCTTTTCGGCTCAGGTTCTTCTACCTCAACTTCTTTCCCCTTTTCTTGCCTTGTTAAACGCACGGGAGGGTCAACAGAAACTTCTTTCCTCTTCTGAGAACCCCCGAGCTTGGAAGAACCAGAAGCACTGCCCTTAGCTCCTTTGGTGGCTCCTGCAGTGTTTGTAGTAGACTTTGGGTGAACTGTTGTAGTCCTAACTATCCCCGACTTTACAGTCTTCGGACCCTTGGAAGAGGAAGTCGGCTTTTTAGAGGTTGTAACTTCCTTCCCTTTCGCGAAGCCGTCTTCCGGGGTTTCAAAGACGAGCACTGAACGAGCGGCCTTCCAAGGTAGTGCCATAAACCCGCGCCCTGCGATAAAAACATGCATTAATAGATGCGATGCAAAGGTATATCGGGTATGAGGTAAAACAAAGGAGGACTAACTTGTGAAATAAGTATCAAGAATTTCGACAGCCTGTAAATCTGCCGATGTCAGAGGAGGGGGAGAACTAGGGACCAAAGTTTCCTTTGTTAGAGGACGCCATTTCCTCCGTATCCCGCGGAAACAAGACAAATCCTCGGGATTCGCAAGGTATACCCAACCCTGATTCCAGTCGTCCACCTTTGATATACTCTCAAAAAGTGCAATTTTACCACGCTTTCGAATTGCAAGATGACTCTCAGTATTATATATAGGAGAGAAATAACGAAAGAACAACCCGACGTTCAGCCAATACAGTTCTAACTCGGGCATATAATCGAACAAATATTTGAAGCTCATGATATAGCACCAAGCAGGCCCGGTTAACTGTGCAGGGGCCACGTCGAGATGTCGTAATATCTCTCGAACGAACTTAGAGACCCTGACTTTAAACCCACACTTGGGCATCTTCCAATATATGCATATCCCACGTTTCCAGTCATGTGCCCGGTCATCCGGGTCCGGGGCTACCAGATCCAGCGCATGTTGGGGATATTCCTCTCTGTCATCTTCATCCACAAGTTCCTCGTAAAAGGCATTTGCGTAATCTTGACATTGAACAACTCGTTTGGGAGAAATGTCAGCCGATGTGGGGAACTTCAAATCAAGTGGATGACCCTCACGAAGAACGATGTTTTCATGAGCCTTTTTCTTTCTTGGCTTCACAAGTCCTTGAGACGTCCCGGCTACGGCTAAATTGAGCTCTCCCCGGGATTGTCTCCCATCATCATCCTCCTCATCACTGTGTTGCTCTTCTTCAGAGTCTTCAGGCAGAATATCAGAATTGGGAGGAGGCATACCATAGAAACCCTTTCCCCTACCCGGGCGAAGGGGTTGATGAGATTGTAGGGAAGATTTCCCAGAAGCCTCGGACGATGGGTCCCGAGATCCGTCTTGTTCTTCGGCCATTTCTAAATTTTATAAATAAACAGTATTGGCTTAGGTAACCGGTTTTGCTTGGACTACCGAGTTACAAATCACTATTTTAACATATACACACAAATTGCCGAAATAATGAAAATTGTAATGGGCTATTAACTACATTATCATACCAAGGTCAACCAGTTCAACCATTTTTCAAACTCGGCAATACATATGAATACCTACATGCGTAATTATTTAACATAAGGACAATTACCGAGATAGTAAAATTTACCTGGTGTAGAAAATTCCTTCGCACCTCGGTCTTCTTTGTCCGACGTAACTACGAGAAATCACCTGAAAACTCTGCACTTCCTCTGTAATTCCCGAGATCACTTTCGCTATATGATCACTTTCGCTCTGCTGCTCCGAGATTGATTAGCTCAAGAAAAACAAGAATAAATGAACGAATCGGGATGGAGAGTATATATAGGGGTTTCCGTTTTCCCGCCAATACTTGCACAAATTTCCAAAAGGAGCCACGAAGCGTCGCATTATCACCTTTCATCATGGCGATGCCTCAATTATCGCGTATCGGGTCTTCGCCGAGTTGAAACGTGCCAGCTGTCACGCTAAGATTGCGCCACAATCCCGTACCTCTGACCGATTTGATAGCTGATTTGATGGCTGACGGCGGATAACGGAAGGCGAGGCGTCAAGTAATTAATACCGATATACTATATATACTTCCTCCGTCTCCTTATAACGGAACACTTAGTCATCACAATTATCCTTTCCAACTCGGGTTTTAGCAATATGGCGGCTGACAACATCAAGAATGACGAGGTTAAAAAGGAAAAGGATGACATTCCATCGCCATACCTGTCTCCCCCACAAGAAAACCCCGACGTTAGTATCGAACCACCCTCATATAATCCCGGGGTAGGTGATGACGACCCGTTAGCTTGGGATAAATGTACCGTGTGCAAAACCCGGGGGAACTATCAGCACATGTTCCACTGCGACGGCTGCGAAGAAGCTTTTCATCCCGGATGTCTAGCTCGCAGATCACCCCGGAACCATGACGATCCCCGTTTCGCATCATTTACTTGCAGGGGATGCCTCGCTCAAGAACGCCGAGCTAAGCGCTCCCGCCATGAATAGACTTAGTTATGTATAGGATATAACGGGAATAGCCCGTCTTTTGTTCAATACTTAAATGTAACTTTTAAACTTTACATATATGTTTGTTTTGTAAACTCCATCGAGGTTATCATCTCGGGCTGTTTCAATTAATATATATTTTGCATGAACGTTTTAGTACTATTTAATACAATCTATTTTAAGTCGATTTAACCACCTCGGAAACGCCGAAAGCCTGTCATTTATGGCTAATAGCTGGCGGCTCCCTGTTTTAGGCAATATGGCCCACGGTATTTATGGCAACCTTTGCCCATAACGCCTATAAATAACCAGCCGCTCATACGTCAAACACACATTCTTCCTATCTTTTTCTCCTTTCTCAGAACCTCCGAGATGCCTATCAAGAGAGTTGTTTCCAAAAACAAAACACCTCTCGATCGAAGTCAGAATAGCGATGACCAACCGTCAAAACATCGCCACGACATGCCTCCCCCCAATTCCCGATATTCTCGGGACACAATACGGGCCCTATCTCGGTCTGAGAGATGGACACTCCTCCAACATTTTCCCGAAAAAGACCTGGATTGGATGCTCGTGAACGAGGACTGTTCGCGCGAAAGCGCAACGCAAGTTTCGGTACGCTTGAGGGCGTACCTTTTAAAACCGCGCTTACACTTCACGAGTAAGGGTTGCAAGTGCACAACCCCTATCGAGTAGTATAATCGGGTATCGATCCACAAGGACGGGCAATTACTAGGTTAAAATCTACCAAACTCAATTAAAAACTAGAAGTGAGAAAGATTTGGTTTGGTATTTAAGTTCCTAAAAGTTCAATTCAAACAAATCAAACAATGCAAACAAGTGTAATAAAATGCTAGAAGGAATGTAAACTGTGTTTCGATTATGGATAAAAGGCGTTTCCAGGGTTTCAGACTTCATCTGTGATCTGCCTCTAGTGGTACGGCCCGTACCAAGTTGGTACGGCCAGGCCGTACTTCACTTGGTAAGGCAAGGCCGCACCACTCTGGTAAGACCCGTACTGGCTTGCCAGAACAGAGCTTACCAGTTCGAGTTGATGCATTCCTTGCTGGTACCTTGTGCTAAACTCTTTAGAAAGGTTCAATTGACCATACCTAAGGTTCCTAAGCCTCAACTCTCGTGTGTTGGATCAAGATCTAGGTTGGAATGCAATTGATTGCCTTTTAGGGATTTCTACACCTCAATTTTCATGTGTTGGTACAGATCTACCCTAGCTGGTTGATTGGAGACCTAAGGCACCCTCTAATCTGTCGATTAGGGGAGAATTCAACCTCTCGGCTTCAATTCGAACAAGTCTACCCTAAACAATTAATTTGGTTGAGAGATTGAGATGATCACATGACCTTGATAGGTTTGATCTAGACCTAGAGGTTCATCATACACAATCACAGCAATCAAAGCAAGAGATGGCAAAGAAATCACAATCAATCAATCAAAAGAGTTCATACAAGATACAAGTCAAAGAAAGTCAAAACAAATCAAGAATCCATCTCTAAATCCTAGAAACTAAAATAACTACTCACAGCACATGATCTGATCTAAAAATACAATAAGAGTGATAGAGAAAGCCATGGATCGAAGGGATCGAGAGGAGGAAGCTTGATCCGTCGAGTTTCGCCTCTTTCCTCTTCCTTCCTTCTTGCTCCTAGCTCCTTAGCTCTCTTTCTCTCTCTTACTGTGCTCTCCAATGCCTCTGGAATGGAATTAATGTCGAAATTGGAGAGTTCCCCGCTTTAAATAGCCTCTGCCAAAATTTGAATCTGTCAGGCCGCCTTTAAGTACGGCCCGTACCAAATTGGTACGGCCTGGCCGTACCAGGCGTGATGAGCTGAAAAATGGCCAAGTCTGGTGAGACTCGTACCAAGCCTGGTAAGGGTCGTACCTCATCATCTGAATCGCCGTTTCTTCGTGTGTTTTGCTCCAAACCTACAGAAAACAAACAAACACTCAGCAGTACCAAATTCTAAAGATATATCGATGAAATGCACATGATTCTGGTGAATTAGGGCACGAATCTGGTACTAAAACAGGCCTAAAATAGACTAAATATGCGAGGTATCAAGGACCTCCAAATCGGTGACCTTATTGACCTCACCCTTGCTAACGCACCCTCGTTCACCAAGGAAGACGAGAACGACGTTTATAAATTCAATCTCGAGCCCAAGTTGCGTAGATGCATCATCTGCCGTGACAAAAAAGCCCAGCACGAGATGGTGAAATGTCGGGGGTGCTATGAGTGGAGTTGCTTCACCCATTACGACATCCAAGGTCGGTCGGACCCTCGCCGTCGGTTCTGGAAATGTCCTGGGTGTTTATCCCGCAATACTGGAGGCCCGAGTTTGTACACTGCTACCCAAGATGAACTCGACACCGACAATCTTTTTGAAGACACCGACAATAAGAGGGTATAAGTGATCCGAGAAACAACATCACACCCGTCTTTTTGCTGAGCATGGACCACGTGGTGCTTGGAAGGCGTGACATGACAGAAGTGGAAATACACTTCCAGGCACTGCATTAAATCATGTCTCATGTTTAGTATAAATAGGCATTGTATGATTTCGATACTTTACTCGATCGAGGCGTTGTATGATTTCGATGTTTTCTGATATTTAGACTTGTTATGTTCTTGCAATATCAATGATTACTTATAACTTCAATGTTTCACTTCTTTCATTTTTGACTAACTCGGATACCATTTCCCTTGTCAAAAACTAACTCGGATACTATTTTCTTTGTCAAAAACTAACTCAGATACAATCTTCCTTGTCACGCAAAAAAAACAAAAAACAAAAAACAAAAAAAAAAAAAAAAATCTCGACACTAAGTACGCTTAGTTGCCTCAGGTTACTCACTATGATAACACGTTAACTTCGGGTTACGTGTCCGGGATAGATGACCGACATGTCTTAAACCCAAGATGATATAGATAACATTTAATAAAGTATGTTTTATGAGTTATTCACCCTCAAGTCGAAAGCATCTCGCTGATGCATTCCGACTTCGGGGGCTAATGATAGGGCCATGTTCCACAGGCCCTTTTACTTGTTCCAAACTGGGCCATGAAAGACCGGGATTCGGACCTTTACAAGGCCAACCCGACGTCATATGAAAAAGCCCAAAAAGCTCGTTAAGCCGGGGCCCAATATGCCGGCCCCAAACCAGAGCCTTAATATAGGCCCATGCCAACCGACATACGGGATAGCCGGGGAAACGGCTAGCTTAATGCCGATGTCCCTGTAACGGCTAGCTTAATGCCCACGTCCCAGTAACGGCTAACATAACTGCCCACGTTCCCCATAAACGCCCGAGATGGCGGTTATGGCTGGACTATATAAGGCAGTGATCCCCATGAAACGGGGACGCAATTTTTCACTAAGAGAGAGATCATACAGGTCAGAGTCCGAATCTCTCACAATTCACCCCGAGTTCCTAACTCAACCCACACCTCGGCCTGTCATCCTCTGGCAGGGCGAATCCAACTCAGCCCAATTCTCCATACGGCCTCATCTCCCGAGATAGGACGTATCAAATACACAAATTGCAAAACCGGGCCCGCAACAGGAGATGTGAATAGCAATGAGATTTCGGCGTGTGGTAGGAAACTTCCCAATGATAAATTAGCTAGCTTCAATTAATCTTTATTTTTAAATATTGCTTTTAAAGGACCTTAATTGCAAAATCTTAAATTGAAGGGCTTCTTTGCAAGCTTTTATTGTGTGAAGAGCGTCATCGATGACGTAAGTGACTCGTGTTAATAAATAGCTTAATGTTATGAACATGCAATTTGTGCCATTGTATTGTTTGAGCTCTCTACACAATAGCAATTTGTATTAAATTACAACAAGATGAGTATACAAGATTTATTTAGGGGGCAAATAAAAAAAAAATTTAGATATCACACATTAATTTCCTTATAACAATATGCACTCATAACTAAGCTCTGCAATGTTTGACTTGAATAATACGAGGAGAAATTAAATGTCTCTACTTTTGTGTTTCCATATACATCCATTTCATGTATACAAATAAAAAAAAACATTAAATTATATTGACAATTTAAAAACATTAGGTTTAATCCTTATGATTTATACATGCATAGACCCAAATTGTTAAATATCACTTTCATTTTTTAGGCATCAAGATGTTTTTGAAACCAATATTGATGTATGACTTTGTTGGTACTAATTAATTAATTAATTAATTGGTTTGGGTGTATGACAACATCATTTGCACTTTGGGTTTGTTGAATTTCAACAAGATGAAAAGTTCTTTTAATTTAATTGGAAATTCAAGGTTGTCTTAAAATTATTTCCAGAATAGTATGTTGTCTTTGATGCTACTGGAAGGGATAAAGAGCTCCCCAAATTAAGTGTCTCCTAATCAGCCCCACTAATAATCTTTTTCAAAAGAGACCTTGCACCTAGAGGCCTGTTATTTTACCAAGGGATCTGCTTCTTCTCCCCAACTTGCATATGTTATTTTCTACCATACTAGGATGGGGTCAGAAGGCTTTGAATCCTTCCCTTCCAAATGTTAAGTCCCTTTTAGAAAGGATCCAAAATAAATCAACAGTATCCTCTTGACATTTTGCAAAGTTGAAGTTGAGATAATATTTTGATGGTGAATCATAATTTGGAAAGACAATCAGTATCAATCTAATAGTGATAAATAAATATAATGTAGAGAATTATGTTTAATACAGTTGGATAATTTGAAATCTAGTGGCTGGTGATTTCTACTGGAATATGATGTTTTAAAAGAAAATACAAAAATAGAATTAAATCTTTGAAAAAAAAAAAATATGACATATGACATGTGTACATGGATGAAAGATCATTTAAAAATACAAATAAGAAAAATTTCATTTAGTTTTCAACTTTTTGTGTAAAATGAAATAGACTTAATTTTTCAGCCATTGCAGCTTCTATAAAAATGGACTTAATTCAATAAAATAGTTAATTTTTAACCTTCTATTAAACGAAATATTCTGAAAAATGGGAACCTATGGTTGCCTAATTATAAGATGTGAAAAAAAATTCTACAAAATTTAGCACTCTGTTTAATTTTTTTTTATTCATTCGTCTACAATATAAATTTTCAACCAAACCCACAAGCTTCATTTTTTATTTTTTATTCCAACCAAACCTCATGATGCATGCGGAAAGACCCCTTGAAATTTCTCACAATCCCCCACAACAATTAATTATTCAAGTACATAAAATGTTGCCAATTGTCATTAATATTTACAATACGTACGATGTAAATGTTTTTGGACCTTGCACCTGCCAACTTTGATGGTACAGTTGTTTTAAATATATATTATTATAAGACGACCCATGTTTTGCTCGTTGATCTTTCCGATATTTTTATTAATACCCAAAAAAAAAACAAATTATCAAATCTGCCTCCACCCCAAACTTATTTTTAAATCTACCCCAACCACCCGTCCACTGGGCTGTCCACTTTCCCCACCTGACCGCCCAGCGGCTGGGCGGTCCGCTATAAAACCCCTATAAAAGGGGTTTTTCTCTTTCCTGAGCAGCACAGTATTCATTCCCACAAATTTTCAAAAGGAATGAGAGAAAGAGAGGCGATTTTGAGACGATTTTGAACAGTAATTCCAGAATAGTAATTCTTAAACAGTAATTTCAGATGTTGGTTGCACTGTATGCGGACGGGAAGTTTACCCGGGGTGCGGAGGGAGCACAGTACACTCAGGAAGCAGCCTACGGCTTCGAGGTAAATGAAAATACCTCATTTGTTGAACTGAAGGGAATAGTGTATGAAAAGATCGGTGTGAACCCCAACTGGTATGATATAGATTTAGCTACCCGGATTAACACAGTAAGTGGTGGTAGACCTTACTATACTAGGTATCCAATAACAGATGAGTCGTTATGGAGGGGTGTTTACAACACTTTTGAGTCACAGGGAGTAATGGTAATGGACTTATATTTCAGGAGAGTTCAGCGTGAACCCGGGGTTGGAACATCTAGGGAAAATAGAGATTATGATCACTCGGGTTATGACAACCCGCGTCACTCGAGTTATGACAGCTCGAGTTATAATCACTCGGGTTATGACAACTCGGTCATGAGCACTCGGGATATGACAACCCCCGCCACTATAGTTAGGACAACCCCCGCCCCTCGAGGTATGACAACCCCCGCCACTCAAGTTAGGAACAGCCCGTATCACCCATTTATGAGAATTATGTACCTGGTTTGACCACCGATCTACCACTACCACCCCCTCCTCCTAAAACCCCAATCCAACCCAGATTTCCATCTGTACCACCATCTATACCGATAGTGGCACCCGTTGTTGATCGGAGTGACCTTGATGCTGAAATCGATGTCATACCACAAAGAGATTTGCAAACGGGTGACGAATGAGACTGGAATTGGGATTCTGATCACTTGTCAGAAGGTGATGGAGATTATTTACCTAAGAAAGACAGATTTCCGATTAGAGGTCGGACAGATAGGCATCTGTGCCCCACATTCAACGATACCACTGCTTTTGAAGAGGCAGACATCTCATTTTTTGGGCCGTGTGTCAGATACACTGAAGAGCTTGCTCCGCAGCATGTTTACAGCAACATCGATGAACTTATGAAGAAAATAAATGAGGTCGATGTTCACGACAATTGGGAGTGCAGAACTGAAAAAAGGGACCGAAGAATGTTAGTAATTGTTTGTAAAGACGAAGCGCATTGCCACTTTCATCTGTATGCAACCCCTGTGGGTAAGGGCGAGGCATGGATTATTAAGAAGTGTGAACCACCTCACACATGCAAGTCTGCGTCATCAAGGAAAGACCATGCACAGCTTACGGCTTCACTTATTGCCGATGTAATTGATAATGACATTAAGGAAGACCCCATCGATGAACCTTAAGGAGGTTCGTAAGAAGACAAGTGGTTGGCGACCGGTTTTTTTGTGTCATATCAGACCAACACAAAGGAATCAAATATGTTTTTGATCGCCCTGATTTCGGGTGGTCGACAACGAACAGCGATTGTGTGCACAGGCTGTGTATGCAACATGTTACAGACAACCTACACAACAACTGCGAATCTGAAAAATGGGTTGCAGATACATTCAGAATTGGTTGCAAGAGGAAGAAGCCGAGAAGGGTGGAAGAGATGTTCAAAGATTTTGTCAAGGTATGTATATTTTTATTTGTTGACTTATATTTTCTGAATTATTTACTTAAATTTTCTCATATAAAATTGTTTTATTTTTGCAGTACTGTCCAAAAGCAAATTTGTACTTACTCAAGGTGGGAAAACATAATCCCGCGGATGTTAATGATCCACCCGCATATGAGAAGATATTGCAAGCCCGTGATGGAGGTTTTCGATGGGGAAGTATGACCACAAATGGGTCTGAGTCCTTGAATGCTATTTTCAAGCAGAGCCGGCAGTTGCCCGTGATGGCAATTGTGGAGGACACCTTCTACAAGTTAAATGCATGGTTTGTTGCACGGCGTGTTAAAGCCCTCGAATTACTGTCCAGGTATGTATATTTTTATTCAGAGATTTTGCCAAGGTATGTATATTTTTATTTGTTGACTTATATTTTCTGAATTACTGTCCAGGAATCAAATATTTTCAACAAGGGTGGAGGGGAAACTAAGGAAACATAGGGAGAAAGGTGCAGCTATGAGAGTTGTCCCGTACGGGGATAACCAATTGAAATTCAAAGTGCACTGTCCAGATGAGTTTGCTCCCACCGACCGTAGACCGGATGGGACTTTGAAGTTTGTGAAAAGGATGTTCAAGTATGTTGTTATTTTTGCACCTGACAATACTGTAAGATGCACTTGTCAAGGAATCCAGTTGGCCCACATACCTTGTTCTCATGTTATGGTGGTGTGCCGAGAGAGAAACTTGTCTGAGGATAATTATGTCGCAGACATGTACCGTACCGATTACCTTGTGAGTACTTGGGGTGCATCTTTCCATCCTTATCCCAACCAGTATCAGTGGCCGCCCTATGTTGGTAATAGAGTCTGTCCCGCAAGCGGGTGGATCAGAAAAGGAAGAAGATCCCACAAGCGTCAAGTAATGACCATGGACGAGATGGAAGGTAGGCGAATGGGACATCAGGCCCGCCGTTCAACAACTGACAGGCAGCAAGCAGGTACGGTTCATTCCTTTTATTTACTTATATTTTATTCATTTACTTATATTTTATTTTGATTTTATTTCAACTGGAATGCAATACAGATGTCATTAACGAAGCCAACGAAAGAGAAAATGCTAGAGTTGTTGCTGAGGCTACCGGTAGTAGCCACCGCACTCATGAAAGCCCAGGAACCGGTAGTAGCCACCGCGCTCATGAAAGTCCAGGAACCGGTAGTAGCCATGGAGAGACATCCGGTAGTGTCGCACAACCAGCTGCACCCAGACCCAGACGTCGTATTTTGAGTTTGTTCGGCCGTCGTCGCTGATTACCAAGTTTTGTTAAATTATGTTATGAACTATTTTAGATGTATATTGTGAACTATTCTAATTGGTAGTTTGTGAACTATGCAATTTTTTATTTGCCTCGATTATTTTATATGCTTCATTTTTGTTATTTTTATTACTTAATTACGTATACAAAAACTAACAACATAAAATATAAACAAACACAAAACTAATGAAATAAAGTCTACGACATAAATTCCTAAAAATTCTACAACATAAATTCCTAAAAAATCTACTTCTTACAATGAGCCTTGAAAGTGCATGGAACAAAGTCATCATCAGAGTTTGCCTGATCTGAATCAGTCACAGCAGACGAAGTGGTAGCCTTACCAGTACAAGGAACAAACTCGTCGTCCGATGCTGGAGGCTCTGGATCAACTTTCTTCTTTTTCAAACCAAAGCCGTAGGGGTTTTCCACAAAGTCATCGTCTGAAATTTCATACTGAACATGTCGTCTTCTCCTCCATTCCTCCAGCTTACATGACTCACAATTAAAAAAATCACGACATATTTGACACTTGTACTTTTTTTTCTCATTTTTACCTCGATCACTAATAGACACTCCTCTCGCTACACTACGATCTCGGTTGCTCGCTTTCTTACCTCGTTTGTTACTGTCCATACCTCTACTAGCCTCAAAATCGCCTCTCTTTCTCTCTTTCGGTTCTGGAAATTGAGGGAATGAATACTGTGCTGCTCAGGAGAGAGAAAAAACCTCTTTTATAGGGGTTTTATAGCGGACCGCCCAGCTGCTGGGCGGTCAGATCCGGGTAGTGAACCGCCCAGTTGCTGGGCGGTCAGGTGGGGAAAGTGGACTGCCCAGCAGACGGGCGATTGGGGTAGATTTAAAAATAAGTTTGGGGTGGGGGCAAATTTGATAAATTTTTTTTTTTGGGGTATTAATAAAAATATCGGTTGATCTTTTGCGCGTTGATGTTAATGCATCACATGTAAAGGAGTTGGCTACGGTGCTATGCATAGCATAGAGGGCCTCCGTGCTACGGCTCAATATTTGAGTTTTCAAAATTCTAACGGTCGATCCGAACCGTTCAACATGATCTCCATATAAATATGTACTTGCAAATCAAATTTTATATTTTTTAGAATTCTTTTACTATTTTTTTAGATAGGTAGAAAAATACTTGATCTGAATGGTACAGAATTTTCAGATCAAGTGATTTTCTATCTATCTAAAAAAATAGTAAAAAAATTCTAAAAAATGTAAAATTTGGTTTGCAAGTACATATTCATATGGAGATCATGTTGAACGGTTCGGATCGACCGTTAGGATTTTGAAAACTCAAATATTGAGCCGTACCACGGAGGCCCTCTATGCTATGCATAGCATATTAGCAATTTCCCACATATATATTCACATAGCATGCATATACTTTCAGCGTTAATACATAAAACTTTGCCCAAGTACACCATTTTTTGTAAGAAAAAAGATCTGAATTAATATGAGCCATCAGAATTAGACAACTTTGCTCAAGTATGAATGTAACTTTTTTTTTGCACAGTTCTAGATTAATTATGTGATTAATTAAATTTTTAGAATAATAAAAAATAATAATTAACTTAGAGTTTTGATGCATCTGATATATATAAATTGAATCGGATATACATATGCGAGTTATTGTAATTTAGAATGATAATATATATTATTTTAGATTATAGAAGAAGAAATACATAATTTTATAGTTTTTGTTGGGTATATCTGAAATATCCCTTAATTAAATCTATGTGAACCATTAATTGAGGACCTTTTGTTATTAGTTATATCTTAATTATATGTTAATTGAAACTTACAATGTGATTAGACTTTTGTGGGAAGTCATGCTTTCCCATGATGTAAGTGGTGTTGCTTTGCGGTAGTAATAGCCTTTTACTAAATTTTGTTTGGCAAAAAGTGTGACAACCATGCCAGATAATTGTAAATTGTACTTCCAAGCCTCAGAAGCTGGCACTTGATAGTAATTAAAGGCTAGCCTAAACACTTATAGGTCTTAGGTGTATATATATTTACCATGGTTTATGCAAAAGCTTATGCTATAATATATTCATATATAATAAAGTTTAGGTAGCTAGATGGAACTTCCTTTTGTTCACTTAAGGTATCATTATAGGGAATGATGGGAAAGTTAACACGTAGCTTAGAGAAAAATAAAAATGTTTTTTTTCCTACAAACAAGGCTTTAAAAAGGCTATGTTTAGACGCTTATGAGCTTAATAGTAGAATTAATGATACCCATTATTAATGTTATATATTTTAAAGGCAACTAAATCTAACAATTGCAAATTTTGCAACTCTTACCCGTTTATGGGCAACCAGTATCTGTTTAGAGAATTAGAGCTGTGACGGAGTAACATAGAATTAGGAAAAACACTTGTTAAAATATTAAAATATACTTACAATTAAAAAAATTATAAAATTATTTTGTTCCACCCTACTAAAATATAGACTCCGCCTCTGATCGAGTGAAAACTCTGTTTATTTCACATCATATATGGCTCTAATATCTAAATTAAATTCGTCAATTTGTTGCATTTCCAATTGATGAGATGGCCTAAAAAATCTATAAATTTTGTTAACCACCGCACATAATCTAATTAAGTATTTAATATATTCATTCTTTTGATAGATTAATTAGATTATATATATATATATATATATTATCAATTTGTTCGATACTTATTTGTTATTCGTTATCTATCCATTAATCTTGACAAAAATGAATCATTACAAATAAATATAATTTTAGACGAATATGAATATGAATACAATTATATTTGATCTGTACTTTATTCATTGATACATTATTACTCTTTACCTCATTATATACCAGCTACTATATGATCATAACATGCATAACAAGTTAAAAAAAATGAAGTAATAGATCCGAGCAACCACTACTTCTCTTTAATTTTCATATTTCTCACTTCCTCTCAAATTGTATTTGCTCTTTTTTGTTTGACAATTCACAGCAGGAGAGAACAATTAACTGTACAAGGCTCTCCTCTACCTTTGGCATGCTTTAAAGGAGAAATTTTTTCTTTCAGCCACATATAAGCCCAATATGACCCATAACTAAAGTCTATCTAGTTTAAATGTGTAGAATCCCATACCCATAACTTTGCTGAAAATAAAATTAATTATTGATTTGGTCAGCAGAGAAAAGGATGTGTGTATATTGATTGTATTTTGTAATTTCAACAAGTCTTTTATTTTTATATCTTGTGATATGGATATTTGGACTTCGATACATTTAGATTAAGATTGTGTGGATCCAAAGAGTAGCCAAGAACGATTTTTGCATATTCATTTAATTAATATGCAAGTTGAAAGGATGATGCACTTGTTTCATCCTGAAATTTGCTAAACTTGAAGTCGTTTTCTTTCTCTAGAATTTACGTAGTTTTGTATAGAGTAGAACTAGGTGCTCCTAAACTTAACTACAAAATTTATTGGAAATTATTTCAAATAACGAATTCAAACAGTTGAAATCGATCTACTTCACGAGTGATATGTACATATCCAATTTATAAATTTTTGACTTAATTTAGTATAAAGTCAAGCAGTAAAAAAAAACAGGTTTGTAATATATTTTAATGTGTTCATTTTTTGACCAATTAATTTTATGATAATTTAATTAGAGAATTTATAAATTTGACATTTAAATGCATCACGCGTGAAGTAGATGATTTCAACGGTTTGAATTCGTCGTTTGATGTCAATCTAATAAATTTTGAAATTAAGCTCACAAAGAGCTTAGAAACACCCTAGTTCTACTTCTCCATTGACTTTCTTCCAAAAATAAAAATTAATTTTTTTTATGCAAGGTTTTGTTTTAGAATAATTATTTTAGTACCCGCACTGTACCCGCACTTCCATAACTGTAAGGTTGCGGTCCCCACAACTACCGATCTAACTAACAGTGTTATCGGACCTTCCATTTTGAATTTCAAATGTTCATTTCTCTCTGTTTTTTTCTTTTTCGAAGGCTTCGGCGATTTTGAGGCGATTTTTGAGGCAATTTCAAAACTGGAAGCGATTTCGTGTGGTTCTCACAAGTTTAATCGGTGATTTTGAAATGTGATCAACTAGATTAAATATTGTTTCTTTTTTATTTTGTTTTTGTTCTGGTGAATTAATAATGATATATCGTTTCATTTCTATTTCATATACACAATCATGTTTCAGTCTTGCTGGATTTTGAAATGTTTGTGACAATTTGATTTGCGAAGATGATGAATTGTCTATTATGTGTTCAGATATAAATACTTGGTAGTTCAGATATAAATACTTGATGTGTTTAGATATAAATACTTGGTAGTTTAGATATAAATACTTAATGTGTTCAGAAATAAAATACTTGATGTGTTCAGATATAAATACTTAGTAGTTCAGATATAAATACTTGATATGTTCAGATATAAATACTTGATCTGTTCAGATACACAATTCATTTAATAACGTGGCAGTTACAATTTAAAGTTAAAAAAAATTAATAGCAACCAATTATTAAAAATAACGTTATATGGTTTAAATTATTTATTTGAAAAATATATAATAAACTTCCGTTGGGCCGATTATTATATATTAATTCATATAAAACCATAGAGAATACTAATAGATTACAATTAGTGCAACATATATACATATTGCCTTTTGTACACATGCAATCCCATGTGATCCATATAATATATACTCCTCAAGATTCAATACAATGTTTGTATAAAAGTTATGTCCTTACCACTTAAAACTCTTGGTTATGATCTAGTTTGGACCAAAATTTCATACAAACTAGTTGTATTAGATCCAACATATAAAAAAGAGAGTGCCATGTGATCCATGACATGATGTCTTTTGGTTAAAAGTCTCCAACATTTCAACTCAAATACTTTTTTAAGATTCTTATTCATCCAACGTAATATAGATATAAATACTTTAGTTCGTAAGTATAAATACCACACCCTTATAGTTATAAATACTTTGTTTCGTAAGTATAAATACCACAATAATAGAGATATAATATTACCCGTACATAAGCTAAGTCAACATTTTTTTGTCAATATTTTTTGTTGACAATTTTAGTGGTCCCCACATGTCGTTTATTACCCACACATAAGCTAAGTCAACGTTTTTTGTTGACAATTTTAGTGGTCTCCACATGCCGTTTGAGTGGTCCCCAAATGCGGGTACAAAGCGAGGATTTTTCAAAAAAATGTGCGGGTACGGTTATTTTAGGAAAATTCATATATCATATATGTAGTTAAATGTATAGATATAAATACTTGTCGTGTTTGAGATATATACTTCACAATGTTACTATTAATATTAGTAAAACCAAATTACAGTTTTGAAAACGGTTGTGGTCCCTACAGGCAGTTATGGCAGTTTAGGTGCGGGTACTCATATCAGCTTCCTTTGTTTTAAATAGCAGAGAATTAATTTATTAAAACAATTTTATTATTTGGTTTAATTTTCCGTGCCTAAATAATATATGATTTTGTATCAGTTAAGAGCCACCGAGGTTATCCCTAATGATAGTGCCATAACAGATATTATGGCTGCTGAATTGAATTTCTAATTTAGAAAGGTGGAGAGAATCAACTTTTGGTCTACTCACAAAAGACACATACTCACAGAATTGAAATCTGAAGGACTAAATTTTCATATTCATGTAAAAAACTTAAGAAGATGCCTGTGAGAAATTGTGTGCCTAAAGAAATGGAGGGCCTTCAAATAATATTATATGACTCTTATAAATACAAGTTATTTTAATTAAAATTATAACAATAGTCCTTTCCTCAAAGAATTTTCTTCCAAGGTTAAATTTTCATATGATAACATGACATTAATGTCTCATATACGTGTACAGAACCGAACAAGGTCGATAATCCCCGTGTCAGTACCTTCCTGTGGAGGGAAACCCAAGATGGTCTCCCCGAAATGATGACTGTACACGCAAGGATGTGATCTGTCAACCCTACTTGTCCAAGGTGCGGGACCGAAAATGAATATATACTTAGTGCACATGCTTTCCTTTTGCCCGGTATCCAGAGCCATGTGGTACACTTCACACCTCGCGATGAGAACAGATGTGCTGTGCTGCCACTGGACTTCCCATGCTGCTGCCTTGCACATAATTGAACAATTATATACAACTGATGTTGCATTTTTCTGCAATTTATTATGGTGCCTCTGGAAGTCGAGGAATGAAGAGATATTTTTTGGCAAGAAAGGGCAGCCACAGGCCATACTGACGATGGCCAAGGGGATGCAAATTACGTAGGCTGAACACAGGGAACAACCACACAGAGTGCTAGCGCCGATTCCCATTCCAACTGGTAAGGCAGTGATCCTCATGGATGGATCATGGGATATGTCAGGAAAAGCAGGGGCGGGAGCAATCATTTTCGACTCAAATGGGGCCTTGATAGGAGCACAAGGCAGGGCATTAACAGCGCAAAATAACTTGGAGGCTGAAGCCTCGGCACTGATACACGTTATTAATCATATAATCAGGAACCCACAAGGAGAGTATGTCTTTTTACAGACTGAAAAATTCTGGTACAAACGGTACAATACAGGAGATTGGATGACCTCCCCTACTGGCAAGCAGCATATCCAGTGTATAGCACAATTCCAACAAATTCAAGAAAGGGATTTGCTACAGCATATCAACAGGGAAGCATTCAGATCACCACATTTTCTGGCCAACTGGGCGAGAAGAACAGATAAGTGTATTCAATGGCATCCCGAACAGCTTTTTTATGCAACAGTTGCAATTAAAACAGACCATTAACAGGTCAATATTCACCTCATAAAGAGCACAACAGACATTCATGCATTACTGGATGTACGCGTGGAAATGTCACATGACAGTAGCTTGTAGTTTTTATAAATATCATCTTTTATTTAATGTAATTGAGGGCATGTGCCTGTTATACCAGTATGGATGGTATTCTATTTTTGCTAGGGATAATTTTGTAAGCTTTAATTTTAATGGAAGCATATTGGGCCGAGTCAGAAGCATATTGGGCCGAGTCCAAACTAAAGGCCTACTTCCCTAAAATCCCAACTTAAATGGAAAAGCTCAAAGCATGATTGGACCCATTTTTGCAGCGTGAACTGTGCTTCTTTTTTTCGAGAAAAAATGGTGTACCTCCACCTATACTACAGAGAATCTGTATCGGTATCCCCGCGGATACGGATTGAGATCTGCTGCGATCCGAATATTGAGCACAGTAATCTTATAATCTCTGTTTTTTCAAATTTAGCCGTCCAATTTTTTAGTGCACGCATCTCCAAACAGCTGGTTTTTTTGTGCACGCATCTCGAAACAATTCGACAGCTGGATTTGAAAAAGCAGGAATTGCAGGGTACTGTTCACAGTACCGGATCGCAACAGATTCTCACCCCGCGGATACCTGAGGTGGTGTGGCTTTAATTCTAATCCGAAATTTTAATTATAACACTGCTTAAAAAAATCATTATTTTTTTTGAAATTTTATATTTAGTACGTCCGCAAACCTTTTAAACATTTTTGTGGGCCCTCCATTTCTAACAGCCAATCAGGATTGAACAACAGTGTATTAAAAAAAGGTCAAAGGTGTATTAAAAAAAAAAGTGTATGTTCGCAACTTCACGGACGGGCTAAATATGGAACTTCCAGAAAATAGTGGGTTTTTTTGTTTATTTTTTTTTGGCAGTGTATATAATTAAAAATTTCGAAATTATAACCGGGTCAAAAGAAATTCGGTGTTTATTATAAATATAAAGATCCTTTTTAAAATTTGTGTCAGAATTGAACAACAGTCAGAATTTCTCCATTGTACTCTCATATAGGGCTGCAAACGAACCGAACTGAATCGAATTTATCCTCAGTTTGAGTTTGGTTTGAACTAATTTCGAACTAAGTTTGATTTGAATTAATTTCGAACGAACTCAATTTCGAATCGAATTTTTTATGAACTCAATTTCAAACTTTTACGAACTTTGTTACGACTTACGAGTTATGACTTATGGCTGGGCCATAGTTCGAAATTACAGCACTTCAATAAAAACTCAGACATTCTGAATACTAATTACACAGTACACTAAAGTTGGAAATCAAAGTTCATTACAAATACCAAAATTTATATCAAACACCAAAGTTTAATACAATCAATCAAAGTTCAATACAATCACAGTATCCAAAGTTTTCCAAATAGCTAATAGGAAAAACATCACCAAAGTTTTCAAATATCCAAAGTATTCAAGAAATATTTTTCAGAAGTCAGAACTGAGAGTAATTGACTGGGCGGCCTTATATTTTCATCAGCGAACATAAGTTATCAGCGGAAATCAACGGTTCACGTTTGAGTTAATTTCGAACCAAGTTTGGTTTGCGAACCTATTTCAAACGAACTAGGTCCAGTTTGAGTTTGGTTTGAATTAATTTCGAACTAAGTTTGATTTGAATTAATTTCGAACGAACTCAATTTTGAATCGAATTTTTTACGAACTTTTCCGAATCATTTCAAATCGAATTACGAACTACGAATTTTTTGTGCACCCCTACTCTCAAATAACTTGGGGAATATGGATTCTACTACACATAGGAGGTTAAGGAAATATTTGTATTTGTTTATTATATTTATATTGTATTCAATAAATGAATATAAAAAAAAATTATTAACTTAACGGATACAGATAAAAAAAATTTGTTATTTTATTAAATAAGAATACACATAAACACTATTTCGTATATGTTACGATAATTAACAAATATAAAATTATTTAAATAACAATACTTAATGAATAAAAATAAAATATAAAATTAAGTTTATACAAATATGAATATGAAAATATCTTCACTCAATTTATATTGTAGCGATTGACACCTCTAACTACAAAATATGTAAAGCGGTGTTCAAGCGGTGAGATAAGAAAAGCAATTTGTGGCGATCGGGAAAGGAAAAAAAGTCATGGACGCCTCTGTCGCTTCTATCTCCTCAAAGAGTGTCGGACTGAAATAACGGATCAGTTGCGAATGCCTTCTCCTCTTCGGTGATAGAAGGGCGAGTTGTCTCTCGTTTGTGTATTGTAGGTATACCTTCCGTTTTTAGTTTGATGTTTGTGTGTTGTTTTGTGCTACTTTCTGCCTCTTCCTCTGTCTTTGTTCTTCTCTTTATGTTTAGATGTGATTGTTCTGTACTAGTTGATTTAATTTCTAATCTGGTTTGATTTAGTGCCTTCTCAGCTGATGGGTAACTGTCATGATCCGGTCGATTCAACTCCCGATCTGATTTGGATTCAGTGTCTTCTCGACTGTGATATGCGTACAGAGGAAACTATCACTAGACTCCTATCACTCTAATCAAGCAATAATTATCAATTTGCGTCCACAAGATGCACATACTCCTGTGCATTTTTAGTTTTATTTAGCTGTATTTTCACAGACACATTGCCTAATTTTACGTAACAACTACTTTGCAGCTTTTTCTACCAATACAATTGTCTACGGTTTTCAACAAAAAATACTACAAAATATGTACCATGAAAGGACGCAATCAGCACTTGGCGAGCCGGTGCCGGTTCGATGCGTTATGTGGGACGTGAAACGAAGAAATTTCCGCTGCATTTCATGTGCTTCCTTCGGCGTAACAGTTTCTTCAACAGTCTGCGCATGACGCTGGATATGTTCAACGAACCTCACACAACATGCGTGTGCTCATTGCCTCGTGTCGTGAGAACGGGTGTGTTACAATGCTCATCGGACTCAAACTTGTCCGATTAGCAGGCTGCAACGTCCAATCTCAATTTCTGTAGAAATAGCATGATTAACAGATTTATACCGGAACTCCATATTTTTCATCTTTCCCAATTGAACCCAATCTCTCTCTCTCTCTCTCTCTCTCACGCTCCCTCCCCAATCCATCTAAAATTTAACAAAGAATACATCTAAAATGTAAATTTCATGCATTAATAAATTTTGACATCAACAGTTTCCTCTCAAAAGAATGTGCAACAGACATCAAAAAAAAAAATAATGTAGTTTCCGTTTCTTTTATTATGTCTGATTGAAAGTATCGTTTTATTAGTTACTCCTTGCTTATAAAAACAAGATATATATTGTGAATTTTGAATAATTTATAGGGAGTTTTCTAAACATTTCTCTTAAAAAAATAATTTTTTTTTCTCAAAATGAAAACTTTTAGAGTTTGGAAATTCAATCCAGAACACGGAATAACATACTTTCTCTAGTGCTACAATTAATGATAAAGAGAATAACAAAAAAAATTGTACAAGAAAAAATGCGCAAATAACATGGAATTTTCGTCATTCAATAGAACAATAATAAAATTACAGCTTCTATTATCAAGATTGACACTACAAAAATAAAAAAATGAAAGTTTTATAAGTTATTTTAATGCATCCAATTTTTATTTTTTCTTTACTGCTTATTTTTGTATCAAAATGAATTTTCAAATTTTACATGTACACATTGATATCTAGATCGATTTTAACAGCTTAGATTCGTTATTAAAACCAATATGATCAAATTTAAAGTTATACTCACCAACCAAAATTTAAGGCAAACTTTCATTTTGATTTAGAAGAGTGTTAATTTCTGATTTAATACATTCAAGATGGTTTGAACAAATAAATTTAAAAGTTGAAGTGGTTATCTCAAGTCAGAATGAGCTATTCATCAAGCATGCATGTATATTGTTTATAGTTTACAAATGGAGTATTTCACTATTTAGGTTTTAATTTATTATGGAACTAGCCATTAGAATTCTGTTTAAGGGCTTAACGAGGAGTTTAAAATTTGGTTGTGTATAAAATTTGGTTAAATTAACAAAAGGATTGGTCATTTATCAAAAGATTTGAAAAAACTACGGTTAATTTTATCACAGCTTCATCAATTAATCCGCAAATAATTCTCAATCAACTACCAGTTTCAATTGCATCAATTTTAAAATTGGTCATTCTGATAAGTATTTTAAGTTGTCAGTTATATTTCCTACATCCCTAAAAAAATGACAATAAAAAAAATGACAAAAAAAAGCGAAATTAGGAAAAAAAAAAATAGCAACCCACTAAAGACTAGAGATCGTGATCTTCTTCAAATAATTTACCATCGCAAATTTAAAATGCATTAGGATCTAACCTAAAAGGTATGATATGTGATAATGAGGTCAATTTGGGTCCGATGTCCATCGGACTCAAAGTGAGTTCGATGGGTTCGATGATCGTCCGATCTGCTTTAAAATTTGGGTCTGCAACTTTTGCGTATACTTTAAAATCGTGCGCACGAATCTTAAAGTGGATTGGATGGTCCTGAAACCCATTGGACCCAAGCTGAATGCATGTGATAATAGTTTGTACAGTAATAACTACGTTGGTAGTATCTAAAGGGCGGATAATTATTTTAAAAAAATGTAAATTTCTCTTGTTTAATGTTTTGAGTGGCTGGTAAAAAGGTTTGTAACTTATGACTGTTCGACATCAGTTTGAAAAAGCTTGTAATTAGTTCGTTTGATTTTAATTTATTATGACATAAGCGAGTTTAAATTTGGTTCAATTTGATTCGTTTCTCAACTCGTTACAAAAATAAATTAAAATTATTTTCTAACATTTCTTAATTACGTTTTTTTTGTTTCACTATGAGAGAATGAATCTCGTTGCAGGAGGAAAATGTAATTATTTTTCGTTTGTGATTTATGTGCAGTTTACCGCACAAAGTAGACAAAAATATTTGATTTATACCCAACTCCACAATATGAACAAGCTATTAACAAACTGATCCGGCTTGACTCGTTATTGATTCCGCTAAAAATAAGCTGGGTTTGACTCATCGATTCATTATGACATGACTTCAGAACCTCTCCGGTACCGTAATATGGAATTTTTTAAAATTAGTGGATCTGAACCGTTTTTTTTTTAATTAGTGTATCTGAGAGTTAATCTCAAACCGTAAAGTGAAGAGAATTGTTTACGATAGCTGGGACTGGGAGGATACTTTTCCTTGTGACATGACTCTAATTCAAACTTTGTCTAATAGTGTTCGATTTGAATAACTTTTTACTCCTGTAAAAACTTTTTATGTTTCTAGTTAATTAATGAAAACTGGGGACTTAGCTGACGTCCAATTTTCTGAAACAGGAAACATAAAAACAAATAAAATTCCATATGATCATCGGAACTTGTCGCATCAATTTTCTCTGTTTTAAACGGATTTTATCCGTCTTAAAATCGTATTTAAGGGCAATTTGGCGTCCGCAATGGGGATAATTGAGAAAGGCTTGGGTCCGATGCCCATCGGACTTAAATTTGGGTTCGATGGGTTTCGCGACCGTCCGATCCACTTTAAAATACGTGCGCACGAATTTTGAAGCAGATGCGAAAGTTGCGGGTGCGAATCCTAAAGCAGATAGGACGGTGAGAGAACCCGTCGAACTCACTTTGGATCCGATGCCCATCGGACCCAAATTTCTCCCAGGGTAATTCGGATCACCCCAGCTACCTGACTCAACCAAATTACAAATGGAGGGTCCAGATTAGTTTTTTTAACTTGGCACGAATCTCGAAATAGACCCCTATAGTTTTTATAGACACCGGATTGACTTTGGCTTGGTTGGAATTAATCTGAGCCGTCATTTGTAATTTGCTTGAGTAAGTTATCTAGGAGGATACGGATTAGGTGGGGTGCAAAAGAGCCTGAATATGATGTACAGAGCATTAACGGCCCTTATTTATTTTATTTTTAGGGAGAATTTCAGTATACCCCTCAAAAATTTTAAAATTACGTATTTCCCCCTCTAAAATTTGATATTACATATTCCCCCTCTAAACTTCAAATACTCACAAATTTACCCATTTTATTGTTTTTTATATTAAAACTCATTCTAAATTTATAGAATATCCATTTTACCCTTTATTAAAAACATATAAAGCACATCAGACTCAAATTTGAATCTGAACGGTTCATCTACCGTCCGCACTGCTTTTAGATCTGTGCATGCAAGATCGGCACAAATCTTGATGCGAAAACACACGCATATTGAATCTTGATCCGTGCGTGCTAGATTAGCACAAATATTAAAGCGATGCGCACATATCTTAATAAAGCGTCAAAATGAGACATTACATGGAGCATGCAACACCTCACATAAAATACACAACATGTGAAATGATGAAAATACAAGAAAATCCGCTAAGCTATGCAATTAGCAGTGCCATGTGTGGATAAGGCAAGTAGTTGGAATTTGGCACCAATCAATTATGTACTGCTGTATCATGTTTCATTTTTTAACATAAATAATATGAATGGCAGTTGTTTGTTGTGGTCCCTGAGTTTTTCATCTTAAATTATGCCCCGGCTAAAAATTGCTAGGCTGATCCAAAATCCTCCACGCCTTAGAAATGTAGCCCAGTATTATAGAAGGCCCATGGACAATAAATGGGCTTATATTTTTTAGGTCTATTTAAATTATGATAACTTCAGCTCACCCTATTTTGCTTTAATTTAGAAAAAAAAAATATATAATCTGAAATTGATTAATGAAACATCTATATTTGTAAAATTCAAAAGAAATTCAACAGATAGCTTACTAAGAATCAATGGCCTCTTTTAAACAATGAAAAATTAATCATTGTTTTATGCAAATTATTGAAGCACACCCAACACCAGTAATGCCTAATTGCAATCATATGTT
Organism: Carex parvula; assembly: GCA_025461045.1. Lineage (NCBI taxonomy): Eukaryota > Viridiplantae > Streptophyta > Magnoliopsida > Poales > Cyperaceae > Carex > Carex parvula. The sequence goes on from JAJGRW010000036.1 coordinate 40,624, forward strand.
GCACTAAAAATCTCTGAATACACCATAAAAATCATTTGGGGATACTTACAAAAACAATTTGTACTTAAATTTTTGCTGAAGTACTTCAATCGGTATAATGAAATGGATTTCTTCTCCCTTGTACTCGAATCCGATTAAAAGCACTAAGACCTTCTCACCTTCAAGCACGCTTTGTAAAACAGAAGCGCTCTGACCTCCAAATCCTTTGCTTTTTCAACATAATCCACCATGAGTTAGCACCCTTCAAGAAGATTTTTACGCAAATTAAAGGGTGGTTGAAGACATGATGCTTAAGCTGAAATTCAATTTTCCTCTAAAACAAGCCTTTGGCCACCATTCCCATTCAAGAATCTCAAGGCTAACTCATAAGCAGAAAAAATTGCACCATTGACAACAAAAGCACGTGCCACAGCAGTGCCAAGCCCACGCCAAAGCACAGCTAAGCCCTCTTCACTTACACTCTTTTTAAAGCAATCAGCAATTCCAGTGTATCTCAGTTTGGTCAGGTGACCCCCCGACTGGGCCTGAAGTCGAGACTTGACCACATCTAGTGGGTAGCAAAACACCCAACTAGCCACCCCTGCAATCAGTTTATGTGCTTAATTTAACTTTTCTAAGCCTTAATCGTATATATCTTAACAAAATCAAGTCAGAAAAGTTGAGGTACCAGTGAGTTGAATACAGGTCTGAAAATCTAACAAACAAGGGACCTTAACCTCTAACCAGTGGAACCTGAACTAATGCATAACAACCAATACTGTAAAGCATTCAGGCAATTAATAAAAGATCCCTCCTGCTTTACCAGGGCATTGTAAAAAAAATCCCTTTCTTCTTATATATTTATAAAAACTTGTACTTTACTGGTATATTCAGAAATAAGTCCTATCACTGGTCCATCTTTTGCAACTTCATATTAAGTTACTAACAAAACAGCTTTCAGCACAATGAAGTGGCATACAAAATTTATTGGCATAACACATCAAGAAAGTTAAAATGATGAAATATTAAACAAGAGATATTCTTCCCTTTTGAACTACCAAAAACATCATCAGGCAAAATTAGTGGTGCAAGAACCCAACTACATTTGGATTTTTTTTTTTTCAACAAAATAGGATGGTCCTTCGCAAATATTCGCAACAACATGATATACTTTTTTGTAAATTTCCACATAACAAGTGCCAATTATATGTTCCAACAATTTGTCCACTGGGTACCAGTAGAGTACACTACAGACTGAAAGCTATTACTGGATCAAATAGATCCCTGACAGATCAAGATAGAGAATCAGGTAGAATACCTGCAAGACCACCAGAGAAAAGCATGGTGGACAGACTCTCCTCTCCAGATTTTCTACAGCCAGGATGCAACCATTCACGTGTGTACTCATATGTCCAGAAATAGACTCCATGTGCTGGCGCATCTCTTAGGACCGTCACAGAGAGACCGCGGTAAATGCCGCGAATCCCTTCTTTGTTGAATATTTCCTTGGCCATTGTAATGGGACCAATGTTGGGCCCGCTCATAACCTGGAGCCGGATTTTTACTAGCTCGACTGGGCAGAGAATGAGGGTTTGTATGGCACCAACACCTACACCGGCCAAAGCGACATTTTTATAAGAAGGAGGTTCATCGGCTTTTGATGTATTGATAGATTTCGAGAGACTTGCATAGATTTGAAACACTGCTGCATTCTGTGCCATGAATAAAATTTAGATGAGGTGAAATTTCACAATGCTGCATAACTGAGGCTTAATTAAACCATTGGGTTAATTGCAGAATGAATAATAATGACAGTATCTAAATTTTGTAGGCTGCTGCAAAATGGGAATATTCCTTAAATCTACTTTTATTAATGAAGAAAACAAATTAAACTATTTCTTAGGCCCTCCAATTTTGTCTGTCATTATGAAGCTAACAATAAGATAAGATGAAACAAAATGTATTTGGCAGTATCACTAATTACAATATTATACTAATGCAACATGATCTAGGAATCCTTTTTTTCTTGTATTTGCCCGTTTTGTTTAAAGGAAAATGTATCTAGACTAGATTATGGATTCCAAATTCCATATTATAGAATAAAAAATTCACTGAAAGTCCAAAGAGATACTACCAAACCATCTTTTATTGAACTAACATATTAACAACAATCCTTTGCAATCAATTAGATAATCAGAACTAAAACACAAACCTGAAATGTTATACTAGCCAGCGGGGCCCCCATGCCCCGATAAAGTGCGGAGGGACCCTCTGATCTGAGTATTCCCCTAAGCAATCCGATAGCTGACGTGGCACTGCCTCTTTGACCGGTACCGGCATTAATTGCCCTGGCCGGGTCTGGAATCGGCTGCTGGAGCCGGATCCTGAGGGTATCTAACGGGTAACCCGCTAAGACCCCTGCCATGCCTCCTACCCCACCTGCCACGAATTCACGTCCCCAGCTGCTCGCCAAGAACTCTGGCCAGAACTCCATTTCAATTTGAAATTCAAATTTTCGATATTTGAAATCTGATACTACGAATCCGAATTCGCGATTCCCCTTTTGGTTCGAAGGCCAAAGAATCAACAGAAATGTATTGCCTTATTTAGTGGTGCTTATTTTTTAAGAATCGCAATTGAATCAAATTGCTAAGATAAGAGGTATATACGAAAATGTATTGCACTTTGGTCTAATTAGAAACCAAAAGCGTTAATGATGCCAAAAAGGCACCTCGACACAGTGCGACAGATGAAAAGGTAGTGGTCACGAGAAAGAGAAAAGCTCTTGGCGATGGACGGACTGCGAGTTCCGCACGAAAAAGAAAAGAGGTGACGTCTGAGAGTGGTTATTTCTTACTGGTTAGTGCTTAAGTGCCTTATAGTGGCAAAATTTGGTAGTGCTTTTCAATTAATGCACGTGGTGTTTTCAATAATGACAATCTAAACATACATTTCCTCACGAAAATTCAGTGGTAGGTAAAATAAGCCAATAAAACATTGCCACGGTGACAGTAAAAGAAAACTGTTAAGATATATTTGTGGGGATTCTTTGCAACACCTCGGGAGTCGGAGTGGTTTACACGTCAGAAAGAGGTCGAATGGCGAACGGCGCGGGAAAAAGACAAAACTGCTTTCCGAGGTAGGCCTGAACGGCAAATGGTGTTGCTGGGTCCCAGATACCTGACTCAAGCAAATTACAACCCAGGTTAATTTTATTTGGATCAAATTCAATCCGGTGTCTATTGAGAGTTTGAGACTGTAGGGGTCTGTTTTGAGATTCGTGTCATGTTAAATAGACCGTCCAATTGTAATTTGCTTGAGTCTGGTAACCTGGTGATGTGAATTCGTTGCGGGGCCGTCTGTTGTGTGAGGGAACCGTCTGTGGCCACGAGATAGGGATTTATAACAGCCAGGTTAGAGGGTGCATGGCAAATTCGCAATCTGTTTCCCATATAATTTATAGATCATACCGTATAGCGAGTTATAGAGAGCATTAGGTCCAATGTTCAGTGTTTTATGTTATTATATTAGAAGGAGCAAAATTAGCATCGCTGGAGGATTTGCATGATTGGTGATTATAATTTCAGATTTATTAGGTAGGTCCAATGTTGAGCGCTTGATATTATTATAATAGATAGAGCAAAACTAGTATGTTCTATGTTCATCAAAAGGATTTGGATGATTGGTGTATATAGTTTCAAATTTTATTAGGTAGGTTCAATGTTTAGCGCTTGATATTATTATATTTGGTAGAGCGAAGTTAGTATATGCGCTAGGCTGATCAAGAGGATTTGGATGATGGGTGAATATAACTTCAAAATTTATTGAATTGGTTTTAAATGATGAAATTCGAATTGTTGAAACGAGTATATTTTACAAGTAATGCACATACATGTAAAATTTTGAAAATTTTGAATTCATTTCGTACAAATAACGGTAAAAAAATGATGAAAATAAAGTATTAAAATAATTTATAAAACTCTATTTTTTGACCGCTTGACTTTATACTTAATAAATTCAAAAACTTCAAAATTTTGCATGTACATGCATCACTCTTAAAATAAATCAGTTTTAATAGTTTAAATTCGTCATTCGAAGCCAATTTAATATATTTTAAAATTATGTTCATCAAGTCCTTTAATAAAGCTTTACTCATATTGAGGAGGTATATTGCAAGTTGTGATTATTTAAAAAACACTTCTCAAAATAATAGAAAAATGCCAGAAAATTTCTAGAGTATCCATTTTAAATGCATGGATTAAAGACACTAACTTTAATATAAATATTTAACTATTGACTAACTAAAAATGATAGTAAATAATAATTCCTTTTATGAAATTTTATATTTACATTAGTTAGATTATGAAAAATATATATAACCACCGTTAATTTTACAAAAAAAAAATTGATTTATATAACGTTCTGCAACGACAATGTGTATTGCAAATGCATGTCTACAAACAATCTGGCTGCAACAAAATAACAATCAACGGGTCATTTTTGACCTTCCGAAGTATGACAGAAGAGTCACAAAAATGTTACAAAGCACTTGTCTAGGCTTAATTAGAATTGTGAAAGTCAACCAGTAGAAGATGAAATACAACCAGTAGAAGATGAAAAACAACGAGAATGACATGAAAAACAATCAGAAGAAGATGAAAGACAACCAGTATAAGATAAAAGACAACTAGATGAAAATGAAAGACAACCAGTACAATAAAAGACAACTAGAAGAAGATGAAAAATAACTATTAGAATATGAAAGAAAACGAGTAGAACATGAAAGACAACCAGTAAAACAACTAGAAGAAGATGAAATACAATCAATAGTAGATAAAAGATAACCAGAAAAAAATAAAAAACAACTAATATAACATGAAAGACAACCAGTAGAAGATGAAAGATAACTAGAAATAGATAAAAGACAACCAATAGAAGATGAAATACAACTAAAAATAGATCAAAGCCAACCATTAGAACTTGAAAGAACCATTACAAGATGATAAACAACTAGAAGAAGATTAACACAACTAGAAAGAAAATGAAACACAACCACAAGAATATAAAAGACAACCAGTCGAACATGAAAGACAACCAGTTTAAGATGAAAGACAATAAGAAGAATATGAAAAATAACTAGTAAAAGAAGAAACACAACAAGTAGAAGATGAAAGACAACCAGAAGAAGATGAAAGACATGCAGTAGAATATGAAAGACAACCAGTATAAGATAAAGACAACTAAAAGAAGATGAAATACAATTAGAATAAAATGAAACAAAACTAGAAGAGGATAAAATACAACCAGTAGAACATGAAAAACAACCAATAGAACATGAAAGACAAACAGTAGAACATGCAAGACAACCTATACAATACAAAAAGCAACTAGAAAAAGATGTAAAATAACTAGTAAAAGATGAAAGACAACTAGAAAAAGATAAAAGACAACTAGTAGAAGATGAAAGACAACTAGTATAACATTTCCCCCTTAGCCCTCCCAACAATCAAGAACCTCCGTGAGGAACTCGACGCAATTTCTCAAAAGATAGATGTGGAAGCAAGGCTCAATGCACAATTGGGATCTGATCCTGAACCACCAATACCAAGCGATAAAGAAGATGAAGGACAAGACATAACCAACCTTGTCTCGAGAAAAGAAAGAATTATTCCTGTTGCATCTGAAGATGGCGAGATGATACAAAGGAAACTCACAATCGAATTCTACGAAAAGATGACGAAAACAAGACCACATACCATATTGAAGGAAACCCTCCGGACAAGCGACTTGTGTGCATTGTCAGGAGAGCATTCAAGGAGAAGTAAAACACAACAAAGTCGAGCTAATTACTCTAAACATGCGCTTCTTAGGAGGCAACTCATTTCTACCATTTTAATGCCTTTTTAGTAATAACTTATTTTAAATTTATTTAGGACTTTAATTGAGAGACAACTCATTCTACCATTTTCTTATGGCAAGGTGAACATGTCGGAGGAAGGTCAACGAAAAACATTGCGGAAGACGTGAAGTTAGGCACTGGTATGGTCTGTATAGACAACACAGACTGAACACAGTGAATATGAAGTTAGCAGAGAAATTGAGAAGAGAACAAGTGGTGAATACAATCTGTATTACCCAATATGGTCAGTAACCAAGAGTTAACCTCGAAAGAAGTTAGCGGGAAACAACTTAACGGGTCAAGTACGGTCCACATTACCCAATACGGCCTATACCTAAGCACAATTCGGGAGATGCGAACCCGTTAATGAAGAGACGTTGATTCCTACGCGAATTACGTCTGTCACCGTTAGAACCCCCGATTTTACTCCAAACCAAACTCTCTCTCTTCTTCTTCTTCCTTTCTCTCCTCTTCTCTTTCCCTTCCTATTTTTTCTCCTTCCCTCTTGCACAAACTGAGCAACACCACACCACCTAGAAGCCGCCGGCCTTTCAAGCAACCCTACGCCGTCATCTCCTCACTACTCCGCCCTCTCTCCTTTCCGCCGATCCCTCGAGACAGACTGGTCGTCTTCCCTCTTGCACAAGTCGAGCTAATGTTCTACTAGTAGTCTTTCATGTTCTTCTAGACTAGTTGTCTTTCACTGTTTATATTTCATCTTCTTCTAGTTGTCTTTTTTCTTATACTAGATGCCTTTAAAGTTCTACTGGTTGTCTTTCATCTTGTATTGGTTGTCTTTCTTCTTCTAGTAGTTGTTTTTCATCATCTACTCGTTGTTTTTCATCTTCTTGTAGTTGTCTTTCATTTTATGTTTGTGGAACCTTCATGTTCTTCAAGTTGTCTTTCATATTGTACTTGTTATCTTTCATCTTCTTCGAGTTGTCTTTCACGTTCTACTTGTTGTCTTTCATCTTCTAGTAGTTGTCTTTCATCTTGTACTGGTTGTCTTCATGTTACAGGTTCTGTTTCACATTCTATTGGTTGTCTTTTACGGTATAGTGGTTGACTTTCATGTTGTACTGGTTGCCTTTTATCTTGTACTAGTTTTCTTTCATGATCATTCATATTCTACTGGTTTGTCTTTCATACTAGTTGTGTTTCATGTTCTACTGGTTTGTCTTTCATCTACTACTACTTCTATTTCATCTTCTCCTAGTGGTCATTCATATTCTACTAGTTGTCTTTAATGTTCTACATGTTCTGTTTCACGTTCTACTAGTTGTCTTTCACGTTCTACTTGTTGTTTTAATCTAATACTGGGTTTATTTCACGTTCTACTACTTGTCTTTCACGTTGTACTGATTGTATTTCACGTTCTACTACTTGTCTTTCACGTTCTACTGTTTGTCTTTCATGTTTGATTGGTTGTCTTTTATCTTTTACATATTGTCTTTCATGTTTGATTGGTTGTCTTTTATCTTTTACATATTATCTTTCATGTTCTACTTGTTCTCTTTCACCTTCTACTGATTGTCTTTCATCTTCTAATAGTTACTTTTCATCTTCTACTTGTTGTGTTTCATCTTCATCTAGTTGTCTTTCAACTTGTATTGTCTTTCTTGTTCTACTAGTTGTCTTTCATGTCTATTAGTTGTCTTTCATGTTCTACTAGTTGTCTTTCATCTTCTACTAGTTATTTTTCACCTTCTTCTAGTTGTCATTCATGTTCTATTAGTTGTCTTTCATCTTGTACTGGTTGTCTTTCATGTTCTACTGGTTCTGTTTCACGACTTACCTGTTGTCTTTGATGTTCAACTAGTTGTCTTTCAATTACTACTGGTTGTATTTCATTTTCTTCTAGTTGTCTTTCATCATGTATTGTTTGTCTTTCCTGTTCTACTGGTTGTCTTTCATGTTCTTTTGGTTGTCTTTCACGTTCTACTGGTTGTCTTTCATGTTCTACTGGTTGTCTTTCATGTTCTTTTGGTTGTCTTTCACGTTCTACTGGTTGTCTTTCAACTTCTAGCAGTTGACTTTCTTCTTGTACTGGTGTGCTTTCATCTTCTTCTAGTTGTCTTTCATGTTCTACTGGTTGTATTTCATCCTCTTCGAGTTGTCTTTCATCTTGTACTGGTGTATAGATTGTCTATCATCTGCTACTGGTTGTACTTCATCTTCTTCTAGTTGTCTTTCATCTTCTAGTAGTTGTTTTTCATCTTCTTCCAGTTGTCTTTCATCTTCTTTTAGTTGTCTTTCATCTTGTACTGGTTGTCTTTGATGTTGTACTGGTTGTCTATCATCTTGTGTTGGTTGTTTTTCATGTTCTATAGGTTGTCTTTCACGATCTACTGGTTGTCTTTCATCTTCCAGTAGTTTTTTTTTATCTTCTTCTAGTTGTCATTCATCTTCTTCTAGTTGTCTTTCATCTTGTGTTTGTTGTCTTTCATGTTCTACTGGTTAAAAATCTTCTTCTAGTTGTCTTTCATCTTCTACTAGTTGTCTTTCATCTTCTCCAAGTTTTGTTTCATCTTCTACTAGTTGTGTTTCATCTTTTTCTGGTTGTCTTTCATCTTTTACTAGTTATCTTTCATCTTCTTCTAGTTTATCTTGTACTGTCTTTGATCTTTTTCTAGTTGTCTTTCACGTTCTAGTGGTTGTCTTTCATGTTTTACATGTTCTGTTTCACGTTCTACTAGTTGTCTTTCATCTACTACTGGTTGTATTTCACGTGCTACTAGTTGTCTTTCACGTTGTACTGGTTGTCTTTCAAGTTGACTGGTTGTCTTTCATCTTTTAATTGTTGTCTTTCATGTTCTACTTGTTCTCTTTCACTTTCTACTGGTTGTCTTTCACCTTCATCTAGTTGTATTTCATCTTGTACTGGTTGTCTTTCATGTTCTAATGTTTCTCTTTCACGTTCTACTGATTGCCTTTCATGTTCTACTGGTTATATTTCATGTTCTGCTAGTTGTCTTTCATCCTGTACTAGTCGTTCCTATTTTGCTGGTTTTCTTTCACGTTCTACTAGTTGTCTTTCATCTTGTACTGGTTGTCTTTGATGTTCTTCTAGTTGTCTTTCACGTTCTAGTGGTTGTCCTTCATGTTCTCATGTTTGTTTTTCATCAACTACTAATTGTGTTTCTACTAGTTGTATTTCATCCTCTTCTGGTTGTGTTTCACTTTCTTCTAGTTGTATTTCACTTTCTTCTAGTTGTCTTTCATCTACTTCAAGTTGTCTTTCATCATCGATTAGTCGTCTTTCATCTACTACTGGTTGTATTTCATCTTCTTCAAGTTGTCTTTCATCATGTATTGTTTGTCTTTCATGTTCTTCTGGTTGTCTTTCATCTTTCAGTAGTTATTTTCATCTCTAGTTGTCATTCATCTTGTGTTGGTTGTCTTTCATGTTCTACTGGTTGTCATTCTTATTCTACTATTCATTTTTCATCTTCTTCTAGTTGTCTTTCATATTCTACTAGTTGTATTTCATCTTTTTCTAGTTGTGTTTAATCTTGTATTGGTTGTTTTTCATGTTATACTGGCTGTCTTTCATCTTCTACTGGTTGTCTTTTATCTAGGACTGGTTATCTTTCATCTTCTACTAGTTGTCTTTCACAGGTTATATATCATCTTCTTCTAGTTTTCTTTCTTGTACTGGATGTCTTTAAAGTTCTACTAGTTGTCTTTCATCTTGTACTGGTTGTCTTTCATCTTCTAGTAGTTGTTTTTTATCCTCTACTTATTGTTTTTCATCTTCTTAAAGTTGTCTTTCAATTTATGTTTGTGGACCTTCATCTTCTTCAAGTTGTCTTTCATCTTGAACTGGTTGTATTTCATGTTCTACTAGTTCTCTTTCACGTTCTACTAGTTGTCTTTCATCTTCTAGTAGTTGTCTTTCATCTTGTACTGGTTGTCTTTCATGTTCTACTGGTTCTGTTTCACATTCTACTGGTTGTCTTTTACGTTATAGTGGTTGACTTTCACGTTGTACTGGTTGCCTTTTATCTTGTACTAGTTTTCTTTCATCTTCTAGTAGTATTTTTTAATCTTATTCTAGTTGTATTTTATCATGTACAAGTTGTTGTTGTCTTTCATGTTCAACTGATTGTCTTTCATCTTGTACTAGTTGTGTTTCATGTTCTACTGGTTTGTCTTTCATCTACTACTACTTTTATTTCATCTTCTCCTAGTGGTAATTCATATTCTACTAGTTGTCTTTAATGTTCTACATGTTCTGTTTCACGTTCTACTAGTTGTCTTTCACGTTATACTTGTTGTCTTTAATCTAATACTGGGTTTATTTCACGTTCTACTAGTTGTCTTTCACGTTGTACTGACTGTATTTTACATTCTACTACTTGTCTTTCACGTTCTACTTGTTGTCTTTATCTTCTACTGATTGTCTTTCATCTTTTACTGGTTGTCTTTCATCTTCATCTAGTTGTCTTTCATCTTCTTCTAGTTGTCTTTCAACTTCTTCTGGTTGTGTTTCATCTTTTTCTAGTTGTTTTTCATGTTCTACTGGTTGTCTTTCATCTTCTTCTAGTTGTCATTCATCTTATACTGGTTGTCTTTCATGTTCTACTGGTGGTCTTTCATCTTCTTCTAGTTGTCATTCACCTTGTACTAGTTGTCTTTTGTTTTCTACTGGTTGTCTTTCATCTTCTTCTAGTTGTCTTTCATTTTCTTCTAGATGTCTTTCATGTTCTACTCATTGTTTTTCATCATTTTCTAGTTTCCTTATTCAACCTTGTACTACATGTCTTCATGTTTTACTGGTTGTCTTTCATCTTCGTCTAGTTGTCTTTCATCTTCTTCTAGTTGTCTTTCATCTTGTACTGGTTGTCTTTCATGTTCTTCTGGTTTTCTTTCATCTTGTACTCGTTGCTATTCATGTTCTTCTAGTTGTCTTTCATCTTCTTCTAGTTGTCTTTCATCTTCTATTAGTTGAATTTCATCTTCTTCTGGTTGTGTTTCATCTTTTTCTAGTTGTGTTTCATCTTCTTTTAGTTGTCTATCATCTTGTACTGGTAGTCTTTCATGTTCTACTGGTTGTCTTTTGTGTTCTTGTAGTTATATTTCATCTTCTACTCGTTGTTTTCCATCTTCTTCTAGTAGTCCTTTCATCTTCTTTTTGTTGTCTTTCATGTTCTTCTCGTTGTTTTGTCATATTTTACTGGTTGTCTTTCATCTTCTTCTAGTTGTCTTTGATATTCCACTAGTTGTTTTTTTTAATCTTTATCTAGTTGTCTTTCATGTTCTACTAGTTGTTTTTATCATCTTCTAATATTTCACCTTGCACTGGTAGTATTTCATGCTCTACTAGTTGTCTTTCATGTTCTTTCTGTTGTTCTTGT
>JAJGRW010000036.1:55295-76244 GCA_025461045.1 Carex parvula
GAAAAACCAACCAGCACCAGATGATAGACAACCAGTAGTAGATGAAAGACAACCAGTAGATGAAAGACAACTAGAAGAAGATGAAGTACAACCAGTAGCAGATGAAAGACAATCTATACACCAGTACTAGATGAAAGACAACTCGAAGAAGATGAAATACAACCAGTAGTAGAAGAAGATGAAAGAAAACCAGAAGAAGATGAAATACAAGCAGTACAAGATGAAAGTGAACTTCAACAAGATGTCAGACAACTACTAGAAGTTGAAAGACAATCAGTAGAACGTGAAATAGAACAAGTAGAACATAAATGACAACCTGTAGAACGTGAAAGACAACCAAAAGAACATGAAGACAAAAATACATGATGAAAGACAACTAGAAGAAGATGAAATACAACCAGTAGTAGATGAAAGACAATTAGTTGAACATCAAAGACAACCAGTACAAAATTAAAGACAACCACTTAAACATGAAAGACAATTAGAAGAATATCAAAGACAACCAATACAACATGAAAGACAATCATAGAACATGAAAGACAACCATATATGAAAGACCAGTACAAGGTGAAAGACAACTAATAGAACATAGAAAACAACTAGAAGAAGGTGAAAAATAACTAGTAGAAGATGAAAGACAACTAGAATAAGGTGAAAGACAACTAGTAGAACATGAAAGACAACTAGTAGAACTAGTAGAACATGAAAGATAACTAGATGAATATGAAAAACAACAAGTAGAAGATGAAAAAAAACTATTAGAAAATGAAAGAAAAGTAGAAGGTGAAAGGGAACAAGTAGAACATGAAAGACAATAGTAAAAGATGAAAGACAACCATTCAAACAAGAAAGACAACTTGTACAACGTGAAAGACAAGTAGTAGAACGTGAAATACAACCAGTACAACGTGAAAGACAACTAGTAGAATGTGAAATACAACAAGTATTAGATTAAAGACAACAAGTAGAACGTGAAAGACAACTTGTAGAACGTGAAACAGAACATGTAGAACATTAAAGACAACTAGTATAATATGAATAACAACTAGGAGAAGATGAAATAAAAGTAGTAGTAGATGAAAGACAAACCAGTAGAACATGAAACACAACCAGTACAAGATGAAAGACAACTGGAAGAAGATGAAAGACAATCAGTTGAACATGAAAGACAACAACTTGTACATGATAAAATACAACTAGAATAAGATTAAAAAATACTACTAAAAGATGAAAGAAAACTAGTACAAGATGAAAGGCAACCAGTACAACGTGAAAGTCAACCACTATAACGTAAAAGACAACCAGTAGAATGTGAACAGAACCAATAGAACATGAAAGACCAGTACAAGATGAAAGACAACTAGTAGAACATGAAATACAACCAGTTCATGATGAAAGACAACAAGTAGAACGTGAAAGACAACAAGAAGAAGATGAAAGACAACTTGAAGAAGATGAAGGTCCACAAACATAAAATGAAAGACAACTAGAAGAAGATGAAAAACAACAAGTAGAGGATTAAAAACAACTACTAGAAGATGAAAGACAACCAATACAAGATGAAAGACAACCAGTAGAACTTTAAAGGCATCAAGTACAAGAAATACAACTAGAAGAAGATGAAATATAACCTGTGAAAGACAACTAGTAGAAGATGAAAGACAACCAGTCCTAGATAAAAGACAACTAGAAGAAGATGAAAGACGGTCAGTAGAACTTGAAAGACTACTAGAAGAAGATGAAATACAACTAGTAGAATATGAAAGACGACCAAAAGAAGATAAAAAACTAGTAGAAGATGAAAAACAAATAGTAGAATAAGAATGACAACCAGTAGAACATGAAAGACAACTAACACAAGATGAATGACAACTAGAGATGAAAATAACTACTGGAAGATGAAAGACAACTTGAAGAACATGAAAAGACTATCAGTAGAACATGAAAGACAAACAATACATGATGAAAGACAACTTGAAGCAGATGAAATACAACCAGTAATAGATGAAAGACAACTAGAAGTAGATGAAAGACAACTAGAAGAAAGTGAAACACAACTAGAAGAGGGTGAAATACAACCAGAAAAGATGAAATACAACCAGTAGAAACACAGTTAGTAGTTGATGAAACACAAACAAGAGAAAGACAACCAGTACATGAAAGACAACCACTAGAACGTGAAAGACAACTAGAAGAAGATCAAAGACAACCAGTACAAGATGAAAGACAACTAGTAGAACGTGAAAGAAAACCAGCAAAATATGAATGACCAGTACAAGATGAAAGACAACTAGCAGAACATGAAGATAACCAGTACATAATGAAAGACAATCAATAGAATGTGAAAGAGAAACATTAGAACATGAAAGACAACCAGTAGAAGATGAAAGACAACTAGATGAAGGTGAAAGATAACCAGTAGAAAGTGAAAGAGAACAAGTAGAACATGAAAGACAACAATTAAAAGATGAAAAACAACCAGTCAACTTGAAAGACAACCAGTACAACGTGAAAGACAACCAGTAGCACGTGAAATACAACCAGTAGTAGATGAAAGACAACTAGTAGAACGTGAAACAGAACATGTAAAACATGAAAGACAACACTAGAACGTGAAAGACAACTAGAAAAATATGAAAGACAACCAGTACAAGATCAACTAGAAGAAGATGAAAGACAACCAGTAAAAGATGAAAGACAACCAGAAAAAGATGAAACACAACTAGTAGAAGATGAAACACAACCAGTAGAAGATGAAAGACAACTAGAAGAAGTTGAAAGACAACTAGAAGAAGATTTTAGCCAGTAGAACATGAAAGACAACCAACACAAGATAAAAGACAACTAGAAGAAGGTGAAAGACAATTAGTAGAAGATGAATGGCAACTGGAAGAAGATAAAAAAAAACTACTGGAAGATGAAAGACAACCTATAGAACATGAAAAACAACCAACACAAGATCATAGACAACCAGTACAACATCAAAGACAACCACTACAAGATGAAGACAACTAAAAGAAGATGAAATACAACTAGTATTAGATGAAAGACTACCAGTAAAACGTGAAAGAACATTAGAAGTAGATGAAAGACAACTGGAAGAAGATGAAAAACAACTACTAGAAGATGAAGTACAACCACTAGCAAATGACAGACAATCTATACACCAGTACAAGATGAAAGACAACTCGAAGAAGATGAAATACTACCAGTAGAACATGAAAGACAACTAGAAGAACATGAAAGTACACCAGTACAAGAAGAAAGTCAACTGCTAGAAGTTGAAAGACAACCAGTAGAACGTGAAAGATAACCAAAAGAACATGAAAGACAACCAGTAGAATGTGAAAGATAACCAAGAGAACATGAAAGACAACCAGTAGAACATGAAAGACAAACAATACATGATGAAAGACAACTATAAGAAAATAAAATACAACCAGTAGTAGATGAAAGACAACTAGTTGAACATCAAAGACAACAGGTAAGTCGTGAAACAGAACCAGTAGAAGATGAAAGACAACTAATAGAACATGAATGACAACTAGAAGAAGGTGAAAAATAACTAGTAAAAGATGAAAGACAACTAGTAGAACATGAAAGATAACTTGTAGAACATGAAAGACAACTAATACAAGTTGAAAGACAACTAGATGAAGATGAAAGACAACAAGTAGAAGATTGAAAACAACTATTAGAAGATGAAAGACAATCAGTAGAAGGTGAAGAGAACAAGTAGAACATGAAAGACAATATGTAAAAGATGAAAGACAACCAATCAAATATGAAAGACAAACAGTAGAACGTGAAAGACAAGTAGTAGAACGTGAAATACAATCAGTACAACGTGAAAGACAAGTAGTAGAACATGAAATAAACCCAGTATTAGATTAAAGACAACAAGTAGAACGTGAAAGACAACTAGTAGAACGTGAAACAGAACATGTAGAACTTTAAAGACAACTAGTAGAATATGAATTACCACTAGGAAAAGATGAAATAAAAGTAGTAGTAGATGAAAGACAAACCAGTAGAACATGAAACACAACTAGTACAAGATGAAAGACAAACCAGTAGAATATGAATGATCATGAAAGAAAACTAGTACAAGATAAAAGGCAACCAGTACAACATGAAAGTCAACCACTATACCGTAAAAGACAACCAATAGAATGTGAAACAGAACCTGTAACATGAAGAGTGCAAGATGAAAGACAACTACTAGAAGATGAAAGACAACTACTAGAAGATGAAAGACAACAAGTATAACGTGAAAGACAACTCGAAGAAGATGAAAGACAACAAGTACAATATGAAAGACAACTTGAAGAACATGAAGGTCCACAAACATAAAATAAAAGACAACTACAAGAAGATGAAAAACAACAAGTAGATGATGAAAAACAACTACTAGAAGAAGAAAGACAACCAATACAAGATGAAAGACAACCAGTAGAACTTTAAATGCATCTAGTACAAGAAGAAAGACAACTAGAAGAAGATGAAATATAAACAGTGAAAGACAACTAGTAGAGATGAAAGACAACCAGTCCTATATGAAAGACAACCAGTAGAGTAGAACATTAGCTCGACTTGTGCAAGAGGGAAGATGACCAGTAGAACATTAGCTCAACCGGCTGAATACGGTCTGTATTGAGGGATCGGCGGAGAGGAGAGAGGGCGGAGCAGTAAGAAGAAGACGGCGTAGGGTTGCTTGAAATGCTGGCGGCTTCTAGGTGGTGGTGTTGCTCGGTTTGTGCAAGAGGGAAGGAGAAAAAACAGGGAAAGAGAAAAGGAGAGAAAGGAAGAAGAAGAAGAGAGAGTTTGGTTTGGAGTAAAAACGGGAGTTCTAACGGTTACGAGACGTAATTTGCGTAGGAATCAAACGTCTCTTTATTAACGGGTTCGCATCTCCCAGATTGTGCTTAGGTATAGGCCGTATTGGGTAATATGGACCGTACTTGACCGGTTAAGTTGTTTCCCGCTAACTTCTTCCGAGGTTAACTCTTGGTTACGGACCATATTGGGTAATACAGATTGTATTCACCACTTGTTCTCTTCTCAATTTCTCTGCTAACTCCATATTCATTGTGTTCAGTCCGTGTTGGTCAATACAGACCATACCAGTGCCTAACTTCACGTCTTCCGCAATGTTTTTCGTCGAGCCCTTCCTCCGACATGTTCACCTGGCCATAAGAAAATGGTAGAATGAGTTGTCTCTCAATTAAAGTCCTAAATAAATTTAAAATAAGTTATTACTAAAAAGGCATTAAAATGGTAGAAATGAGTTGCCTCCCAAGAAGCGCTTGTTTAGAGTCATTAGCTCGACTTTGTTGTGTTTTACTTCTCCTTGAATGCTCTCCTGACAATGCACACAAGTCGCTTGTCCGAAGGGTTTCCTTCGATATGGTATGTGGTCTTGTTTTCGTCATCTTTTAGTAGAATTCGATTGTGAGTTTCCTTTGTATCATCTCGCCATCTTCAGATGCAACAGGAATAATTCTTTCTTTTCTCGAGACAAGGTTGGTTATGTCTTGTCCTTCATCTTCTTTATCGCTTGGTATTGGTGGTTCAGGATCAGATCCCAATTGTGCATTGAGCCTTGCTTTCACATCTATCTTTTGAGAAATTGCGTCGAGTTCCTCACGGAGGTTCTTGATTGTTGGGAGGGCTAAGGGAGAAATGTTATACTAGTTGTCTTTCATCTTCTACTAGTTGTCTTTCATATTTTTCTAGTTGTCTTTCATCTTTTACTAGTTGTGTTACATTTTTTTCTAGTTGTCTTTCGTATTGTATAGGTTATCTTGCATGTTCTACTGTTTGTCTTTCATGTTCTACTGGTTATTTTTCATGTTCTACTGGTTGTATTTTATCCTCTTTTAGTTTTGTTTCATTTTATTCTAGTTATATTTCATCTTCTTTTAGTTGTCTTTCATCTTATACTGGTTGTTTTTCATGTGTTGTCTTTCATATTTTACTGCATGTCTTTCATCTTCTTCTGATTGTCTTTCATCTTCTACTTGTTGTGTTTCTTCTTTTACTAGTTGTTTTTCATATTCTTCTTGTTATCTTTCATCTTAAACTGGTTGTCTTTCATGTTCGACTGGTTGTCTTTTATGTTCTTGTGGTTGTGTTTTATCTTTTTCTAGTTGTGTTTCATCTTCTTCTAGTTGTTTATCATCTTGTAATGGTTATATCAAGTTCTAATGGTTGGCTTTGATCTATTTCTAGTTGTCTTTCATCTTCTATTGGTTGTCTTTCATCTATTTCTAGTTGTCTTTCATCTTCTACTGGTTGTCTTTCATGTTATATTAGTTGTCTTTCATCTACTACTGGTTGTATTTCATCTTCTTCTAGTTGTTTTATTGGTTGTCTTTCATGTTCTAATAGTTTTCTTTCACATTCTTCTGATTGTTTTTCATGTCATTCTCGTTGTTTTTTATCTTATACTGGTTGTATTTCATCTACTACTGGTTGACTTTCACAATTCTAATTAAGCCTAGACAAGTGCTTTGTAACATTTTTGTGACTCTTCTGTCATACTTCGGAAGGTCAAAAATGACCCGTTGATTGTTATTTTGTTGCAGCCAGATTGTTTGTAGACATGCATTTGCAATACACATTGTCGTTTGAGAACGTTATATAAATCAATTTTTTTTTTGTAAAATTAACGGTGGTTATATATATTTTTCATAATCTAACTAATGTAAATATAAAATTTCATAAAAGGAATTATTATTTACTATCATTTTTAGTTAGTCAATAGTCAAATATTTATATTAAAGTTAGTGTCTTTAATCCATGCCTTTAAAATGGGAGTTGAGCTAAATACTTCGCGTAGTAAAACGAGTGTTTTACTTCACATCTATATCTGCAATTTGAAACTTCAAAACGTCGATCCAAACCGTTCAAGTTGATCTCCATATTAAATTGTGCTTGGAGACTAAATTTTACATTTTTTCACAACTGTTTACTATTGTTTTAGAATTTTTGAAAATCGCTGTTTTTCAAAAAATCTTGGACCATCAAAAACAACAATTTTCAAAAATTGTAAATAAATAGTAAAAATTTTCCAAAAAATGTAAATTTGGTCTCCAAGCACAATTAATATGGAGATCAACTTGAACGGTTCGGATCGACATTTTCAACTTTAAAATCGCAAAATATGAGTGTGAAGTAAAACACTCGCTTTACTTTGCGAAGCACCGTAGCCCAACTCTTTAAAATGGATACTCTAGAAATTTTCTGGCATTTTTCTATTATTTTGAGAAGTGTTTTTTAAATAATCACAACTTGCAATATACCTCCTCAATACGAGTAAAGCTTTATTAAAGGACTTGGTGAACATAATTTTAAAATCTATTAAATTGGCTTCGAACGATGAATTTAAACTATTAAAACTGATTTATTTTACGAGTGATGCGTGTATATGCAAAATTTTGAAGTTTTTGAATTTATTAAGTATAAAGTCAAGTGGTCAAAAAATAAAGTTTTATAAATTATTTTAATACTTCATTTTCATCATTTTTTTACCGTTATTTGTACTAAATCAATTCAAAATTTTCAAAATTTTACATGTATGCGCATTACTTGTAAAATATACTCGTTTCAAACAATTTGAATTATCATTTAAAATCAATTCAATAAATTCTGAAGTTATATTCACCCATCATCCAAATCCTCTTGATCAGCCTAGCGCATATACCAAATTTGGAAGACTGGGCATATTCAACCCCGGATCAGACTATTCCTTTGGAAATTGGTACGGGCGGCATTGCCACTGGCAAAGACGGTATCCAGCAGAATCAACACTGTCTCGCCTGTGTGTGCCATCTGCAATGAGCAAGAAGAGGATGGGATGCATATGGCGTTTGGATGTCAGTTTGCCAGGTCCTGTTGGCTCTCGTCGGCTATCCCAATGAGAATAGAGGGGCTCCCAAATTCAGTCGCAGCAACTTTTCTGGAAATGAGTGATCAGTTGAGTCCGAAACAGTGGACCTTGTTAGCAAACTCTCTCTGGGCAGTGTGGCGTTGTCGGAATGACAAGGTATATGGTGGCCGGTCCCCTTCGCGGGACCAATTTCTCAGGTACTGCTATCAAATTTCAACTGAAACGGCTCTGGCAAGAGTTGTATTGGGGGGCCTACTGAACAGGTGAGTATGGGAGGTGCCCCTGCTAACGGGTTTGAGTGCTATACGGATGCTTCCTGGGTCAGTAATTGGGAAACGGGCATGGGGTATTTCATCAAATTCAGGGGCGAACTAAAGTCGTACGGGGTAAATTTCACTACTGCAGCTTGCCCTTTACAGGCTAAGGCGAAGGCACTTGTGGCTGCTGTTCGGTACGTAGCTGGTACGGATTTTGAGCATACTGGTACGGATGTACAGCATGTCACCTTCTATACGGATAATGCTACGTTGGCTAAAGCAGTAACAGGCATTGGCCCCCCAATGGAATTGGACTGGCGAGCTGCTAAAGACATCTATGATGCTTGGGAGCTATTTACAAGGAATCCAAGTTTCCAATGCTATCACATTCCAAGAAGCTCAAATGAGATTGCGGATATGCTGGCGAAAGTGGGTAGAAGGGAAAAAATAGATTACAGGGGTTTCACTTTTCCTATTTTCAATTGTAACCTCTTGTAATGACTTTTATGCCAGAAGTTAATAAAAATTGCCTACGGGCATATTTGAAGCAAAAAAAAAAAAAACTTCGCTCTACCAAATATAATAATATCAAGCGCTAAACATTGAACCTACCTAATAAAATTTGAAACTATATACACCAATCATCCAAATCCTTTTGATGAACATAGAACATACTAGTTTTGCTCTATCTATTATAATAATATCAAGCGCTCAACATTGGACCTACCTAATAAATCTGAAATTATAATCACCAATCATGCAAATCCTCCAGCGATGCTAATTTTGCTCCTTCTAATATATAACATAAAACACTGAACATTGGACCTAATGCTCTCTATAACTCGCTATACGATATGATCTATAAATTATATGGGAAACAGATTGCGAATTTGCCATGCACCCTCTAACCTGGCTGTTATAAATCCCTATCTCGTGGCCACAGACGGCCCCGCAACGAATTCACATCACCAGGTTACCGGACTCAAGCAAATTATAATCGGACAGTCCATTTAACATGACACAAATCTCAAAACAGATCTCCTACAGTCTCAATAGACACCAGATTGAGTTTGGTCCAGATAGAATTAATCGGCCGTTGTAATTTGCTTGAGTCAGGTACCTGGGAGGATATCTGTCACCCAGCAACACCATTTGCCATTCAGGCCTACCTCGGAAAGCAGTTTTGTCTTTTTCCCGCGCCATTCGCCATTCGACCTCTTTCTGAAGTCTAAACCACTCCAACTCCCGAGGCGTTGCAAAGAATCGCCACAAATATATCTTAACAGTTTTCTTTTACTGTCACCGTGGCAATGTTTTATTGGCTTATTTTACCTACCACTGAATTTTCGTGAGGAAATGTATGTTTAGATTGTCGCTATTGAAAACACCACATGCATTAATTGAAAAGCACTAACAAATTTTGCCACTATAAGCACCCCCACTTAAGCACTAACCAGTAAGAAGTAGTTACTTCTCTTTATCTCTCTCAGACGTCACCTCTTTTCTTTTTCGTGCGAAACTCGCAGTCTGTCCATCGCCAAGAGCTTTTCTCTTTCTCGTGACCACTACCTTTTCATCTGTCGCATTGTGTCGAGGTGCCTTTTTGGCATCATTAACGCTTTTGGTTTCTAATTAGACCAAAGTGCAATACATTTTCGTATATACCTCTTATCTTAGCAATTTGATTCAATTACGATTCTTCAAAAATAAGCACCACTAAATAAGGCAATACATTTCTGTTGATTCTTTGGCCTTCGAACCAAAAGAGGAATCGCGAATTCGGATTCGTAGTATCAGATTTCAAATATCGAAAATTTGAATTTCAAATTGAAATGGAGTTCTGGCCGGAGTTCTTGGCGAGCAGCTGGGGACGTGAATTCGTGGCAGGTGGGGTCGGAGGCATGGCAGGGGTCTTAGCGGGTTACCCATTAGATACCCTCAGGATCCGGCTCCAGCAGCCGATTCCAGACCCGGCTAGGGCAATTAATGCCGGTACCGGTCAAAGAGGCAGTGCCACGTCAGCTATCGGATTGCTTAGGGGAATACTCAGATCAGAGGGTCCCTCCGCACTTTATCGGGGCATGGGGGCCCCGCTGGCTAGTATAACATTTCAGGTTTGTGTTTTAGTTCTGATTATCTAATTGATTGCAAAGGATTGTTGTTAATATGTTAGTTCAATAAAAGATGGTATGGTAGTATCTCTTTGGACTTTCAGTGAATTTTTGATTCTATAGTATGGAATTTGGAATCCATAATCTAGTCTAGATACATTTTCCTTTAAACAAAACGGGCAAATACAAGAAAAAAAAGATTCCTAGATCATGTTGCATTAGTATAATATTGTAATTAGTGATACTGCCAAATACATTTTGTTTCATCTTATCTTATTGTTAGCTTCATAATGACAGACAAAATTGGAGGGCCTAAGAAATAGTTTAATTTGTTTTCTTCATTAATAAAAGTAGATTTAAGGAATATTCCCATTTTGCAGCAGCGTACAAAATTTAGATACTGTCATTATTATTCATTCTGCAATTAACCCAATGGTTTAATTTAGCCTCAGTTATGCAGCATTGTGAAATTTCACCTCATCTAAATTTTATTCATGGCACAGAATGCAGCAGTGTTTCAAATCTATGCAAGTCTCTCGAAATCTATCAATACATCAAAAGCCGATGAACCTCCTTCTTATAAAAATGTCGCTTTGGCCGGTGTAGGTGTTGGTGCCATACAAACCCTCATTCTCTGCCCAGTCGAGCTAGTAAAAATCCGGCTCCAGGTTATGAGCGGGCCCAACATTGGTCCCATTACAATGGCCAAGGAAATATTCAACAAAGAAGGGATTCGCGGCATTTACCGCGGTCTCTCTGTGACGGTCCTAAGAGATGCGCCAGCACATGGAGTCTATTTCTGGACATATGAGTACACACGTGAATGGTTGCATCCTGGCTGTAGAAAATCTGGAGAGGAGAGTCTGTCCACCATGCTTTTCTCTGGTGGTCTTGCAGGTATTCTACCTGATTCTCTATCTTGATCTGTCAGGGATCTATTTGATCCAGTAATAGCTTTCAGTCTGTAGTGTACTCTACTGGTACCCAGTGGACAAATTGTTGGAACATATAATTGGCACTTGTTATGTGGAAATTTACAAAAAAGTATATCATGTTGTTGCGAATATTTGCGAAGGACCATCCTATTTTGTTGAAAAGTAAAAAACAAAATCCAAATGTAGTTGGGTTCTTGCACCACTAATTTTGCCTGATGATGTTTTTGGTAGTTCAAAAGGGAAGAATATCTCTTGTTTAATATTTCATCATTTTAACTTTCTTGATGTGTTATGCCAATAAATTTTGTATGCCACTTCATTGTGCTGAAAGCTGTTTTGTTAGTAACTTAATATGAAGTTGCAAAAGATGGACCAGTGATAGGACTTATTTCTGAATATACCAGTAAAGTACAAGTTTTTATAAATATATAAGAAGAAAGGGATTTTTTTACAATTCCCTGGTAAAGCAGGAGGGATCTTTTATTAATTGCCTGTATGCTTTACAGTATTGGTTGTTAGCCTTAGTTCAGGTTCCACTGGTTAGAGGTTAAGGTCCCTTGTTTGTTACATTTTCAGACCTGTATTCAACTCACTGGTACCTCAACTTTTCTAACTTGGTTTTGTTAAGATATATACGGTTAAGGCTTAGAAAAGTTAAATTAAGCACATAAACTGATTGCAGGGGTGGCTAGTTGGGTGTTTTGCTACCCACTAGATGTGGTCAAGTCTCGACTTCAGGCCCAGTCGGGGGGTCACCTGACCAAAATGAGATACACTGGAATTGCTGATTGCTTTAAAAAGAGTGTAAGTGAAGAGGGCTTAGCTGTGCTTTGGCGTGGGCTTGGCACTGCTGTGGCACGTGCTTTTGTTGTCAATGGTGCAATTTTTTCTGCTTATGAGTTAGCCTTGAGATTCTTGAATGGGAATGGTGGCCAAAGGCTTGTTTTAGAGGAAAATTGAATTTCAGCTTAAGCATCATGTCTTCAACCACCCTTTAATTTGCGTAAAAATCTTCTCGAAGGGTGCTAACTCATGGTGGATTATGTTGAAAAAGCAAAGGATTTGGAGGTCAAGAGCGCTTCTGTTTTACAAAGCGTGCTTGAAGGTGAGAAGGTCTTAGTGCTTTTAATCGGATTCGAGTACAAGGGAGAAGAAATCCATTTCATTATACCGATTGAAGTACTTCAGCAAAAATTTAAGTACAAATTGTTTTTGTAAGTATCCCCAAATGATTTGTATGGTGTCTTCAGAAAATTTTTAGTGCAACATATGATTGCAATTAGGCATTACTGGTGTTGGGTGTGCTTCAATAATTACATAAAACAATGATTCATTTTTCATTGTTTAAAAGAGGCCCTTGATTCTTAGTAAGCTATCTGTTGGATTTCTTTTGAATTTTACAAATATAGATGTTTCATTAATCAATTTCAGATTATATTTTTTTTTTTCTAAATTAAAGCAAAATCGGGTGAGCTGAAGTTATCATAATTTAAATAAACCTAAAAGATATAAGCCCATTTATTGTCCATGGGCCTTCTATAATACTGGGCTACATTTCTAAGGCGTGGAGGATTTTGGATCAGCCTAGCAATTTTTAACCGGGGCATAATTTAAGATGAAAAACTCAGGGACCACAACAAACAACTGCCATTCATATTATTTATGTTAAAAAATGAAACATGATACAGCAGTACATAATTGATTGGTGCCAAATTCCAACTACTTGCCTTATCCACACATGGCACTGCTAATTGCATAGCTTAGCGGATTTTCTTGTATTTTTCATCATTTCACATGTTGTGTATTTTATGTGAGGTGTTGCATGCTCCATGTAATGTCTCATTTTGACGCTTTATTAAGATATGTGCGCATCGCTTTAATATTTGTGCTAATCTAGCACGCACGGATCAAGATTCAATATGCGTGTGTTCGCATCAAGATTTGTGCCGATCTTGCAGCACATATCTGAAAGAGTGCAAACGGTAGATGAACTGTTCATATTCAAATTTGAGTCTGATGGGCTTTATATGTTTTAATAAGGGTAAAATGGGTATTTTATAAATTTAGAATGAGTTTTAATATAAAAAACAATAAAATGGGTAAATTTGTGAGTATTTGCACGAAGTTTAGAGGGGGAATACGTAATATCAAATTTTAGAGGAGGAAATACGTAATTTTAAAATTTTTGAGGGGTATACTGAAATTCTCCCTAAAAATAAAATAAATAAGGGCCGTTAATGCTCTGTACATCATATTCAGGCTCTTTCGCAGTTTGCACCCCACCTAATCCGTATCCTCCTAGATAACTTACTCAAGCAAATTACAAATGGACGGCTCAGATTAATTCCAACCAAGCCAAAGTCAATCCGGTGTCTAGGGGTCTATTTTGAGATTCGTGCCAAGTTAAAAAAACTAATCTGGACCCTCCATTTGTAATTTGGTTGAGTCAGGTAGCTGGGGTGATCCGAATTACCCTGGGAGAAATTTGGGTCCGATGGGCATCGGACCCAAAGTGAGTTCGACGGGTTCTCTCACCGTCCTATCTGCTTTAGAATTCGCACCCGCAACTTTCGCATCTGCTTCAAAATTCGTGCGCACGTATTTAAAGTGGATCGGACGGTCGCGAAACCCATCGAACCCAAATTTAAGTCCGATGGGCATCGGACCCAAGCCTTTCTCAATTATCCCCATTGCGGATGCCAAATTGCCCTTAAATACGATTTTAAGACGGATAAAATCCGTTTAAAACAGACAAAATTGATGCGACAAGTTCCGATGATCATATGGAATTTTATTTGTTTTTATGTTTCCTGTTTCAGAAAATTGGACGTCAGCTAAGTCCCCAGTTTTCATTAATTAACTAGAAACATAAAAAGTTTTTACAGGAGTAAAAAGTTATTCAAATCGAACACTATTAGACAAAGTTTGAATTAGAGTCATGTCACAAGGAAAAGTATCCTCCCAGCTATCGTAAACAATTCTCTTCACTTTACGGTTTGAGATTAACTCTCAGATACACTAATTAAAAAAAAACGGTTCAGATCCACTAATTTTAAAAAATTCCATATTACGGTACCGGAGAGGTTCTGAAGTCATGTCATAATGAATCGATGAGTCAAACCCAGCTTATTTTTAGCGGAATCAATAACGAGTCAAGCCGGATCAGTTTGTTAATAGCTTGTTCATATTGTGGAGTTGGGTATAAATCAAATATTTTTGTCTACTTTGTGCGGTAAACTGCACATAAATCACAAACGAAAAATAATTACATTTTCCTCCTGCAACGAGATTCATTCTCTCATAGTAAAACCGAAAAAACATAGTTAAGAAATGTTAGAAAATAATTTTGAATTATTTTTGTAACGAGTTGAGAAACACAAGTCGGGTTGAGAAACACAAGTCGAGTTGAACCAAATTTAAACTCGCTTATGTCATAATGAATCAAAATCAAACGAACTAATTACAAGCTTTTTCAAACTGATGTCGAACAGTCATAAGTTACAAACCTTTTTACCAGCCACTCAAAACATTAAACAAGAGAAATTTACATTTTTTTAAAAATAATTATCCGCCCTATAGATACTACCTAGGTAGTTATTACTGTACAAACTATTATCACATGCATTCAGCTTGGGTCCGATGGGTTTCGGGACCATCCGATCTACTTTAAGATTCATACGCACGAATCTTAAAGCAGATCGGACGGTTATCGAACCCATCGAATTCACTTTGAGTCCGATGGACATCGGACCCAAATTGACCTCATTATCACATATCATAACTTTTAGGTTAGATCCTAATGCATTTTAAATTTGCGATGGTAAATTATTTGAAGAAGATCACGATCTCTAGTCTTAAGTGGGTTGCTATTTTTTTTTTCCTAATTTCGCTTTTTTTTGTCATTTTTTTTATTGTCATTTTTTTAGGGATGTAGGAAATATAACTAATATAACTGACAACTTAAAATACTTATCAGAATGACCAATTTTAAAATTGATGCAATTGAAACTGGTAGTTGATTGAGAATTATTTGCGGATTAATTGATGAAGCTGTGATAAAATTAACCGTAGTTTTTTCAAATCTTTTGATAAATGACCAATCCTTTTGTTAATTTAACCAAATTTTATACACAACCAAATTTTAAACTCCTCGTTAAGCCCTTAAACAGAATTCTAATGGCTAGTTCCATAATAAATTTTTTTTTTTTTGAAATCTTGATAGAAGCTATCAAGTTTAGTTCCATAATAAATTAAAACCTAAATAGTGAAATACTCCATTTGTAAACTATAAACAATATACATGCATGCTTGATGAATAGCTCATTCTGACTTGAGATAACCACTTCAACTTTTAAATTTATTTGTTCAAACCATCTTGAATGTATTAAATCAGAAATTAACACTCTTCTAAATCAAAATGAAAGTTTGCCTTAAATTTTGGTTGGTGAGTATAACTTTAAATTTGATCATATTGGTTTTAATAACGAATCTAAGCTGTTAAAATCGATCTAGATATCAATGTGTACATGTAAAATTTGAAAATTCATTTTGATACAAAAATAAGCAGTAAAGAAAAAATAAAAATTGGATGCATTAAAATAACTTATAAAACTTTCATTTTTTTTTTTTTTTTTGTAGTGTCAATCTTGATAATAGAAGCTGTAATTTTATTATTGTTCTATTGAATGACGAAAATTCCATGTTATTTGCGCATTTTTTCTTGTACAATTTTTTTTGTTATTCTCTTTATCATTAATTGTAGCACTAGAGAAAGTATGTTATTCCGTATTTTGGATTGAATTTCCAAACTCTAAAATTTTTCATTTTGAGAAAAAAAGTTTATTTTTTTAAGAGAAATGTTTAGAAAACTCCCTATAAATTATTCAAAATTCACAATATATATCTTGTTTTTATAAGCAAGGAGTAACTAATAAAACGATACTTTCAATCAGACATAATAAAAGAAACGGAAACTACATAATTTTTTTTATTTTGATGTCTGTTGCACATTCTTTTGAGAGGAAACTGTTGATGTCAAAATTTATTAATGCATGAAATTTACATTTTAGATGTATTCTTTGTTAAATTTTAGATGGATTGGGGAGGGAGCGTGAGAGAGAGAGAGAGAGAGATTGGGTTCAATTGGGAAAGATGAAAAATATGGAGTTCCGGTATAAATCTGTTAATCATGCTATTTCTACAGAAATTGAGATTGGACGTTGCAGCCTGCTAATCGGACAAGTTTGAGTCCGATGAGCATTGTAACACACCCGTTCTCACGACACGAGGCAATGAGCACACGCATGTTGTGTGAGGTTCGTTGAACATATCCAGCGTCATGCGCAGACTGTTGAAGAAACTGTTACGCCGAAGGAAGCACATGAAATGCAGCGGAAATTTCTTCGTTTCACGTCCCACATAACGCATCGAACCGGCACCGGCTCGCCAAGTGCTGATTGCGTCCTTTCATGGTACATATTTTGTAATATTTTTTGTTGAAAACCGTAGACAATTGTATTGGTAGAAAAAGCTACAAAGTAGTTGTTATGTAAGATTAGATAATGTGTGTCTGTGAAAATATACAGCTAAATAAAACTAAAAATGCACAGGAGTATGTGCATCTTGTGGACGCAAATTGATAATTATTGCTTGATTAGAGTGATAGGAGTCTAGTGATAGTTTCCTCTGTACGCATATCACAGTCGAGAAGACACTGAATCCAAATCAGATCGGGAGTTGAATCGACCGGATCATGACAGTTACCCATCAGCTGAGAAGGCACTAAATCAAACCAGATTAGAAATTAAATCAACTAGTACAGAACAATCACATCTAAACATAAAGAGAAGAACAAAGACAGAGGAAGAGGCAGAAAGTAGCACAAAACAACACACAAACATCAAACTAAAAACGGAAGGTATACCTACAATACACAAACGAGAGACAACTCGCCCTTCTATCACCGAAGAGGAGAAGGCATTCGCAACTGATCCGTTATTTCAGTCCTGACACTCTTTGAGGAGATAGAAGCGACAGAGGCGTCCATGACTTTTTTTCCTTTCCCGATCGCCACAAATTGCTTTTCTTATCTCACCGCTTGAACACCGCTTTACATATTTTGTAGTTAGAGGTGTCAATCGCTACAATATAAATTGAGTGAAGATATTTTCATATTCATATTTGTATAAACTTAATTTTATATTTTATTTTTATTCATTAAGTATTGTTATTTAAATAATTTTATATTTGTTAATTATCGTAACATATACGAAATAGTGTTTATGTGTATTCTTATTTAATAAAATAACAAATTTTTTTTATCTGTATCCGTTAAGTTAATAAATTTTTTTTATATTCATTTATTGAATACAATATAAATATAATAAACAAATACAAATATTTCCTTAACCTCCTATGTGTAGTAGAATCCATATTCCCCAAGTTATTTGAGAGTAGGGGTGCACAAAAAATTCGTAGTTCGTAATTCGATTTGAAATGATTCGAAAAAGTTCGTAAAAAATTCGATTCAAAATTGAGTTCGTTCGAAATTAATTCAAATCAAACTTAGTTCGAAATTAATTCAAACCAAACTCAAACTGGACCTAGTTCGTTCGAAATAGGTTCGCAAACCAAACTTGGTTCGAAATTAACTCAAACGTGAACCGTTGATTTCCGCTGATAACTTATGTTCGCTGATGAAAATATAAGGCCGCCCAGTCAATTACTCTCAGTTCTGACTTCTGAAAAATATTTCTTGAATACTTTGGATATTTGAAAACTTTGGTGATGTTTCTCCTATTAGCTATTTGGAAAACTTTGGATACTGTGATTGTACTGAACTTTGATTGATTGTATTAAACTTTGGTGTTTGATATAAATTTTGATATTTGTAATGAACTTTGATTTCCAACTTTAGTGTACTGTGTAATTAGTATTCAGAATGTCTGAGTTTTTATTGAAGTGCTGTAATTTCGAACTATGGCCCAGCCATAAGTCATAACTCGTAAGTCGTAACAAAGTTCGTAAAAGTTTGAAATTGAGTTCATAAAAAATTCGATTCGAAATTGAGTTCGTTCGAAATTAATTCAAATCAAACTTAGTTCGAAATTAGTTCAAACCAAACTCAAACTGAGGATAAGTTCGATTCAGTTCAGTTCGTTTCCAGCCCTATATGAGAGTACAATGGAGAAATTCTGACTGTTGTTCAATTCTGACACAAATTTTAAAAAAGATCTTTATATTTATAATAAACACCGAATTTCTTTTGACCCGGTTAGAATTTCGAAATTTTTAATTATATACACTGCCAAAAAAAAATAAACAAAAAAACCCACTATTTTCTGGAAGTTCCATATTTAGCCCGTCCGTGAAGTTGCGAACATACACTTTTTTTTTTAATACACCTTTGACCTTTTTTTAATACACTGTTGTTCAATCCTGATTGGCTGTTAGAAATGGAGGGCCCACAAAAATGTTTAAAAGGTTTGCGGACGTACTAAATATAAAATTTCAAAAAAAATAATGATTTTTTTAAGCAGTGTTATAATTAAAATTTCGGATTAGAATTAAAGCCACACCACCTCAGGTATCCGCGGGGTGAGAATCTGTTGCGATCCGGTACTGTGAACAGTACCCTGCAATTCCTGTTTTTTCAAATCCAGCTGTCGAATTGTTTCGAGATGCGTGCACAGAAAAACCAGCTGTTTGGAGATGCGTGCACTAAAAAATTGGACGGCTGAATTTAAAAAAACAGAAATTATAGGATTACTGTGCTCAATATTCGGATCGCAGCAGATCTCAATCCGTATCCGCGGGGATACCGATACGGATTCACGGTAGTATAGGTGGAGGTACACCATTTTTTCTCGAAAAAAAGAAGCACAGTTCACGCTGCAAAAATGGGTCCAATCATGCTTTGAGCTTTTCCATTTAAGTTGGGATTTTAGGGAAGTAGGCCTTTAGTTTGGACTCGGCCCAATATGCCTCTGACTCGGCCCAATATGCTTCCATTAAAATTAAAGCTTACAAAATTATCCCTAGCAAAAATAGAATACCATCCATACTGGTATAACAGGCACATGCCCTCAATTACATTAAATAAAAGATGATATTTATAAAAACTACAAGTTACTGTCATATGACATTTCCATGCGTACATCCAGTAATGCATGAATGTCTGTTGTGCTCCTTATGAGGTGAATATTGACCTGTTAATGGTCTGTTTTAATTGCAACTGTTGCATAAAAAAGCTGTTGGGGATGCCATTGAATACACTTATCTGTTCTTCTCGCCCAGTTGGCCAGAAAATGTGGTGATATGAACGCTTCCCTGTTGATATGCTGTAGCAAATCCCTTTCTTGAATTTGTTGGAATTGTGTTATACACTGGATATGCTGCTTGCCAGTAGGAAAGGTCATCCAATCTCCTGTATTGTACCACTTGTACCAGAATTTTTCAGTCTGTAAAAATGACATACTCTCCTTGTGGGTTCCTGATTATATGATTAATACGTGTATCAGTGCCGAGGCTTCAGCCTCCAAGTTATTTTGCGCTGTTAATGCCCTGCCTTGTGCTCCTATCAAGGCCCCATTTGAGTCGAAAATGATTGCTCCCGCCCCTGCTTTTCCTGACATATCCCATGATCCATCAATGAGGATCACTGCCTTACCAGTTGGAATGGGAATCGGCGCTAGCACTCTGTGTGGTTGTTCCCTGTGTTCAGCCTACGTAATTTGCATTCCCTTGGCCATCGTCAGTATGGCCTGTGGCTGCCCTTTCTTGCCAAAAAATATCTCTTCATTCCTCGACTTCCAGAGGCACCATCATAAATTGCAGAAAAATGCAACATCAGTTGTATATAATTGTTCAATTATGTGCAAGGCAGCAGCATGGGAAGTCCAGTGGCAGCACAGCACATCTGTTCTCATCACGAAGTGTGAAGTGTACCACATGGCTCTGGATACCGGGCAAAAGGAAAGCATGTGCATTAAGTATATATTAATTTTCGGTCCCGCGCCTTGGACAAGTAGGGTTGACAGACGGCATCCTTGCGTGTAGAGTCATCATTGTGGGGAGGCCATCTTGAGTTTCCCTCCACAGGAAGGTACTGACACGGGGAATTATCGACCTTGTTCGGTTCTGTACACGTATATGAGACATTAATGTCATGTTATCATATGAAAATTTAACCTTGGAAGAAAATTCTATGAGGAAAGGACTATGGTTATAATTTTAATTAAAATAACTTGTATTTATAAGAGTCATCTAATATTATTTGAAGGCCCTCCATTTCTTTAGGCACACAATTTCTCACAGGCATCTTCTTAAGTTTTTTACAAGAATATGAAAATTTAGTCCTTCAGATTTCAACTCTGTGAGTATGTGTCTTTTGTCAGTAGACCAAAAATTGATTCTCTCCACCTTTCTAAATTAGAAATTCAATTCAGCAGCCATAATCTCTGTTATGGTATCATTAGGGATAACCTCGGTGGCTCTTAACTGATACAAAATCATATATTATTTAGGCACGGAAAATTAAACCAAATAATAAAATTGTTTTAATAAATTAATTCTCTGTATTTAAAACAAAGGAAGCTGATATGAGTACCCGCACCTAAACTGCCATAACTGCCTGTAGGGACCACAACCGTTTTCAAAACTGTAATTTGGTTTTACTAATATTAATAGTAACATTGTGAAGTATATATCTCAAACACGACAAGTATTTATCTATACATTTAAAATACATAGTTAAC
>JAJGRW010000036.1:83866-106064 GCA_025461045.1 Carex parvula
ATCTACTGCTAGTTGTATTTCATATTTTTTTCTGGTTGTGTTTCATCTTTTTTCTAGTTGTTTTTCATCTTCTTCTGGCTGTATTTCATATTTTATTATGGTTGTTTTTCATCTCTTCTGGTTGTGTTTCATCTTCTTCTTCTGGTTCTATCATCTTGTATTGGTTGTCTTTCATGTTCTATTGGTTGTATTTCATCTTCTTCTAGTTGTCTTTCATACTCTACTTCTTGTTTTTTATCTTCTTCTTTTTTCTTTCATCTTGTACTGGTTGCCTTTCATTTTCATCTAGTTGTCTTTCATATTGTACTGGTTGTCTTTAATGTTCTTCTGGTTGTCTTTCATCTTCTTCTAGTTGTGTTTCATCTTCTTCTTGTTGTGTTTCATCTTCTTCTATTTTGTTTAACCTTCTTCTAGTTGTCCATTATCTTTTATTGGTTGTAATTCATGTTCTACTGGTTGTCTTTCATCTTCTTCAAGTTGTCTTTCATCTACTACTAGTTATTTTTCATCTTCTTCTAGTTGTCTTTTATATTATATTGGTTGTCTTTCAAGTTCTACTGGTTATCTTTCATCTACTGGTTGTATTTCGTTTTCTTCTAATTGTATTTCATCATCTTCTAGTTGTGTTTCATTTTCTTCTAGTTGTCTTTCATCTTTATGGTGTAAAAGGGTATAGATTTTTGTGGTATATTTCCTACACGTTTTACTTTTAAATTTATAAAACCCTAAACACACAAAGTAAGATTTATTGCAAGCGCATAATCTATCTTTGTAGTAATTGAGGGTATCGATCCAAGAGATAACGGGAGATATTAATTATCACTAAATTAATTAATTCTAAAACAAGTGCAATTAAGAAAATTAAGAGGGTTTGTTGCAATTCTTTTCCTTTTTGCCGGGTTCAATACCCGAAGAGTTTGGTTTGTATCAAAGCAAGAGAGAGGGAGAGAGATGGAATCAAGAGGTTTGTTAACAATTGGACAAAGTCTAGGGGCTTAAGGCTACTATCCGTTGGTTTTATTACTACTTGGCATTTATTCATGTCTTGATTTAAATGGGGTTTCTAATCCAAATGGCTTAGCCTAAGTATTGGGGGGCATACTCATGAGTTCGAACAACCTTACGCTTCCAAATGGCTTAGCCTAAGTAAATGGGGTTTCCATATATTTGTTATTACCATACTCGTGAGTTCGAACAACCTTCCGCTTCCAACTGTCACGATTGGGGGCAATTTGCGACTTAAACACATACAAAAGTATTTCACTACAATTAGATGTCAAATCTAGGTGTCCCAATTCTAAGGCTTCACGATTAAGTTCTTCACCTTTTAAACCTTTGTTTTAAGGGTTCCGGTTATTTCTAACCTAACATCATTCCTATACAAGACTTGGCCACAATCAATACATTGTTAATCCCTTAAGTGGTGTGTTGTCCCTTACGGCACCTAGGGGTGTTCATCGGGGCCAGTTTATTTGGTTTTTAACTGAACTGAAAATATTCGGTTCAAACAGTTCGATTTTTCAGTTTATTTGGTTCGGTTCGGTTTAAATGTTATTACTGTTCGGTTTTTATTGTTTGGTTCGGTTTGTAATATCATAGAACCGCAATAACCGAACTGACCGACTAAATAACCTAGGTTAGATCTGAACCGTCCGAAGCCTCTTGAGTCTCCCTCTTCTCTTCGCCCAGAGCCCTGAACTTCCCCAAATTTCAAAATCCAAATCGCAGCGGCTCAATCTCTCCCTCTCTTCGCTGTTCGCTCAATCTCTCCCCCTCTTCGCGCCTTCACCCTGTGGGTTTTTGTTAATAAATTTTGTCAATATTTTGTTACTGTGGGTTTATACTGTGGGTACCGGTTAAGTTTTTTTTCTCCCTTGCGCCCTTTGTTTTCCTCTTTTCTCACTTCTATTTTCAAACTCTTACAGACCGTGGGTACAGTTTCACTTGTTTTGCATGACCCCTACCTGTCAGAACTACAAAGAAAGAAGGAGAAGGAGACTCGCTTGAGTGCTGAACTCACGAGTGAGTTGTGTTAGATTGATTTTACTGAAACTTTGGGTACCGGTTGATTTTAATGGTTAGATAATGAAATTTGAATGGCTGGAAGGGCTAATTGCATTTTTTTTTACTTCATTTCCTTGTCAGACCTTTTCAGGTGTTTATTTTTTCAGTTTTGTGCTACGCGTATCAGCACACAATGGCACAATTGGATCCAGATGTTTACAGCAGGCAGGGCTTGCAATGAGACACCTTAATATGGATTTAATAGATTAGACTTTGTTTTATTTCAATTGGCTTTTAGTAGTTAATTTAACTATATCTCCATTCCATTATTAAGCACGTTGATGTCCTGATCCGCCAACGGCTACGATTGAAAGATTAAATTTTGGATTTAATATCAGCCCTCCAATCACATAATCTGTCATCTTTTGATTAAATACATCTCTTTATGTGTAGAACTCTAACTTTAGTTAAAAATATACTCACCACACGATACGTTACAATTAAAATTGAGCAAACTCTGAAATTTAGCAATATATTACTCCGTTTCCTTATTTCTTTGTTTTCTTATTCCTCCCTCTTCAATTAAGCAGACTCCACCTTCCGTTTCCTTATTCTCCGTTCTATATGGGGTAGCGGAAATCTGAAGTGAGTGAAATTTTTTTTTTTGTACCAAACTGTCCTTTCATTGAAAAGGAAACAAGATATAGGATTACAATTTTCCAAATCATTCTATCTGCTCCATCCAAAGAAAGTTATCGGATACATACTATCAACATTAATTAGAAAGTTATAGGATTCCAAATTTTTTAAATTAGAAAGTTATCTTGAACCCATCGATATTTATGTCGAGTAAATTTATGCAATTTATTTGCTTTTACGGTTAAGCAAAAAAAAAAATTAACCATAAAAAAAGGTTGAAATTTTGAAGTTCTCAAGTCTGCTGCAAGCTAGACGATCAAATTATTTAAAAATTAAAATTTTCAAGTTCCAACTCAACAACGATAATTCAAAATGTTTAATTAGTTTTATTTTTCAAACACTTTCAAGTTGTTTCTCTTTTATTTTGCAAATATAGAATTTACATGGTAAAAAATAATAGCAATAATAAAATTACATATTAGCTTTTGTTCAAATACAAAAAAAGTTAGTTTTTTATATATTCTATTGTTTACCAGATGAATATCGATGAGTCGGCAATTTCATTCGAACATGAAGACGAAAAACTTGGATTACTCAACTTCAAGTACGAAAATCATGAAGATTTAGAGCATTTTACTCATGTAAAGGATACAAATTATCTATTTGTAGTTCAATCCAAGTATCAACAATGACTTTTTCACAAAAAGGAAGCGCCTAAAGAACTTATTGCTAACTTCATCTCAAATTCTGAGTTGATACTCGAACCAAAAGTTCCACACAACAAGTCAACAAGTGCAGGCTTCGGCGACCAAAAAAAAAATAAACATTAAGTTCTACCGAGTGAGATCTTTCTAAATTTGAACTTGTGAAAGTATTGAAAAAACACAAGACATGTGCCAACAATTAAGCCCCTCGAGTCAATGAACCGGCAAATATTTTTTCATTTTTTTAAATTCTTAGTTATATTGTAAAACTGATAATAAACTGTGTCAAGACATTCTATTCAAATTTATGTTGTTAAGAGAAAAATTAGTAGTGATTTTTATTTCAGGTTGTAAGTTGTTCAATTTATTTTTTATATTCTACCTTTTATGTTTTGTTTATTAATTTTATAGTTTGAATTTATATGAATCTAAATGAATGTCTATTGATCATATCTCCATTCTTATATTATGCACGTAGTTGTCTTGATCCGCTAACGGCTGAAATTGAAAAATGAATTTTCGAATTGAATATCAGCCCTCCAATCACATAATCTATCTTCTTTTGATTAAATACATCTATTTTATCTGTAGAAGTCTAAATTTAGTTAAAAATATATTTTCCACACAGACAGCTACATGGTTTTTCGCAATTAAAATTGAATGAATCCCTAACGATCCGTTTCCTTATTTCTCCTTACAGCTGTCTCTGATTCCTGCAATTAAATTATTTTCTTAGTTCTCCGTTTCCTCCGTTTCATTTCTCCTCTTCCTCTATATTTTTGACATTGAAAATGGAAACAATCATATATTTTCGAATTTTGTTTAGGACTACTGTATCTTTGTGAATAGATGAAGAGCAGTCTTGTACTAATGGAAACAATCATATATTTTTTATCTGAAGAGAAAATGAAGAATATCAAGAATTCTCGTGTAGAGAAATGATATGTTGAGAAATTTTCATTATTAAAATAATATCCATCAAAAATATATCTGTAGAGAAAAAAATCCTTATTTGAATCATTTAATTATATTTTTTCCAATTTTATTTCTTTAAAATCGTTATTTCTCAAAATCGTTTAATGACCTGTCTTGCTTTGGAGAAAATTAGATATTAAATCGTACAATAATACTTCAAGAATTTTTTTCATGTTATATTTGATCCATCTTTTTGTTCATTTGTTGTTATTTCTTTTATTGTTATTTATTATTTGGATCTTCGTTTTTTTTCATTTGTGTCTTTTATTTTCATTTAAATATATTTTTTTCTTAATTTTGTGTGAATGTAAAAAAACATGATCTCTTCATATTCTATTCAATTTTATAATATGTCCCCGTTGCATCGCACGGGCACGATGCTAGTAGTGTATGAACCATGTATGACTGTACTGGTATTAAGTAGCATGCCTACGAGCTTCCTCTAAAAAAAAATAAGATTGTTCATTTGTTTGACAATATTGTAAAGTGTAGAATGTTTTTGGTAATTTTGTAATTATTAGACTTTTTCTTATGTATTGTGGTCCGTTGATTGTCATGGTAATTAGTAGCAATTCTGGAATTAAGTATAAAACAATCCAATTAAATAAAAGCTCATAACATACTTTGGTTTGTTCGGTTCAACCGAACAAACTGAAATTTACTTCGGTTCAGTTTAGTTTGGTTTATGGTTTTACTTTGGATGGTTCGGTTCTATTTTTGAAAACCGAATAAAACTTTGGTTTGCCAATTTTACTTCAGTTTGAACCGAACCGAACCGATGAACACCCCTAATGGCACCTAGAGGGGGGTGAATAGGTATATCTAAAATTTAACTCTATCTACTAAGTATTTAACGTATAAATTAAATCTAAGTGTGTGTGTGTTAGAGTGTAGTTCCTGGCGAAATCAATAACTTGTAAGTAAAATAAATAAATGAATAAATAAATAGTAAAGTGTAGTAATTTAAATGGATAGAGTTAGAGAAAGTCTGACACAGACTTTGGTAACGAAGTTCGCCTCTAAAGGACATACGTCTTCGGGGCAATGCAACCTTGATAGCACCGCCTTTCTATTACCCAATAAACAAAAGGAGGTTGTGACCGGTATGATACAACACTCCTTCAATCCACACAAACGACGGGTTGAGCGCAACAGCTCAAAAGAAAGTAATTCCGGTATGAGCGAGCTTGCAGGCTCTAAGTACAAACAATCACTAATCTCACTCTGGATCAATTTAGGTGGAGTATATTTGAGGTTGCTGGAAAGGATTGTAAATGGTTTAAGCACAAGCAACAATGGACTGGCTAACCCTCAAAGGATTTTTAAAGTGGAGGCGTAAAGGTTATAATTATGTGAATCTTTTAGAGGAAGAACGGTCTCTTTCTATAGTGGTGGTTTTGGATCTCCTAAATGGAGAAACAAATCTAGGGTTTTAGGTCACACCTATAGTGATAAAGTTTCACTACGACTGAGGCAAATCTCAAGATTTGCAGAATCAGAATTTGCCAAGTTTGCTTGTGCTTAGATTTCACTATTGGCTTGCCTGATTAATTCATATTTTGAATTCAAACTCTAGCCATGCAACGGCTAGAGTCAGGCAGTCGCAACCTCAGATCTACTTTACCATATATTTAGATATAAATAAAAATTACAACACAAAAGGTAAAGTATGATCTTCATAATCTTCATGATCTTGATCTTCATATGATCCTCCATATTCTTCACGATTCAGCATCCCATTAATATCTGACATTCCAAAAGGCTTGCATGAATCTTCCATCAGATCCCGAAATTTTTATTTATACCATTTTAAGAATATAAATTAATAAAATAACCATCGTTTTTGGTCAATTCTAATTCTAGCACGGCCGCACCGGTATTCTGCGGACCCATTTGAGCGAGGGCCGCAGAATACCGGAGCGGACCCCGATATGGGGCCGCAGAATGGTTCTGCGGACCCCCTTTTTTTTCTTTTTCTTTCCTCTTATTTTACCGAGGCACCCAGGAGTCAACGGTAATGTGAGATTTGAAAATGAATTAAAAAAAGAATATAGAGGCCCCCTTTACCGAGGCACCCATATAGAGCTTCGTTTAGGAATGCGTGCAGTGAGATTTGAAAATGAATTAAAAAAAAAAAGGGGTCCGCAGAACCATTCTGCGGCCCCATATGGGGGTCCGCTCCGGTATTCTGCGGCCCCGCTCAAATGGGTCCGCAGAATACCGGTGCGGCCGTGCTAGAATTAGAATTGACCAAAAACGATGGTTATTTTATTAATTTATTTTCTTAAAATGGTATAAATAAAAATAACGGCATCAGATCGTAGCATTAAATCTTTCCTTGTAGTTCGAGAAGATCATGTAACAGATTATTTTGTGCAGCTGATCACGTTTCGACTTTTCATGATAAACATTTTGACTTTTTTTGACCTTTGGATGCGCCTTATTACGCCAACTTGTCCTGATATGCACCGTTGACTTTCATTGACCTATGGCCGCAATTCTTAAACCTGCACATATTCTTAAATGTAGAAACTGTAAAATTCAATAGCTATAAGTTTTGCAAATTAGTCAAACATAACAGAAAATTACTTACAACAACACGGTAGTTTAAAAGACTTCGCGAGATCCACAGTTGCATGCATACAAGTCATACATACTACAATATTAAATTCAAAGAACAAACATTCAATCGAAGACAATCATAATAAATGGACCAAGTAAGGTAGATTTTATACCAACATCAAGTTTACATGCCCACGCCCCTAGAAAAGGAACTACTCACTCATGTTCACAAAATCATCCATGATCGAATAAAGAGAATACAAGAAAACAACTAAAAAAAGCTAAGAGAAATAGAAAACACCAAATCCCTGTAGAAATCTTCATCTTCTTCAAGTTACTCGCCTTCAATTCATCGTTCGCCTCGCTTCACTCCTCAATTGTTACTTAGAAAGATTTAGAATGATGGAGAAAGAGTAGAAGAAAATGTAGAATTCAATGGTGAAAGCTTTGATTTGAGGGTTGTGATTGCTTTGAATCCCACAAGGGGACCAATACCTTCTCTTGCTGCCCACCCTTTGATTTATAGCAATTTTGATGACTTTGGGAGCAAACAAACAAGGTTGGAAACTGAATTTGATGAAGATATGGTCAAGTTTTGGCAATAAATCACATTGGTGCGGCAAAGTGTGGCTGCACAAACTGAATATCCTTCCTAAGCTACGTTTTGGACCTTATATGGAAGTTCTCTTGGATTGGGAAGCACACTAAGGCAATAAAGAAGTGAATCAAGCAAGATCTCGTGAGATACGGTAATAAATTCCAGCTGGTGCTTCTCTAAAAAGATTCCTGTGACTTGCATATTCCAAATTCTTATTTCTTACCTTAATAGAATTGTAGATCTCGTTGTCTTCTTTACAGTAAGCTTTGATTCACCCAAATCGGAGTTCGTATGACCTAGATATGGCCAAATACGAAAGTGTTCGGTAGCTGTAATTATGTGCGAAGTTTGCGAACTTAGTAAAATTTATGCTCGTGCGGCCGCACAAACTTGGTTTTGGCCGCATGGAGCCTCTGGATATTCTGGACCAAAAACACAAAATATGAATTTCTTGATTTTTAGAGTTTCCCAAAAGTGCGACCGAACTAAATTCTTTCCAGCCGCACAAACTCTTTTTCTTCAATTTTCTTCTAAGTATAAAATTCATCTGCAGTGCATTCTTCAGCTGTGCGGCCGCACAAATTGAGTTGTGACCGCACAGAAAAGTCAATATGATTTAGCTCTATCACATATTCTTCTAGTTTTTTTTTATCTTTTTCTAGCTGTCTTCCATCTCGTACTAGTAGACATCCATGTTCTACTGGTTGTCTTTTATCTACTGCTGATTGTATTTCATATTTTCTTCTGGTTGTGTTTCACCTTTTTGTGGTTGTTTTCCATCTTCTTCTGGTTGTTTTCATCTTGTATTAGTTGTCTTTCATATTCTACTGGTTATCTTTTATCTTCTACTAGTTTTCTTTTATCTTCTTCTAGTTGATTTTCATCTTCTACTGGTTGCCTTCCATCTTCTTCTCGTTATCTTTCATGTTCTACTATTTGTTTTTCATTATTTTATAGTTGTCTTTCACTTTTTACTGGTTGTCTTTCGTGTTCTACTGGTGGTCATTCATGTTTTACTTGTTGTATTTAATCTTCTTTTACTTGTGTTTTATTTTCTTCTAGTTGTCTTTCATCTTGTACTGATCGTCTTTCAAATTTTATTGTTGTCTTTCATTATCTATTGGTTGCCTTTCATCTTCTTCTGGTTGTCTTTCATCTTTTTCTTATTGTATTTCATCTACTTTTTCTTGTCTTTCATTTTCTTCTAGTTGTCTTTCATCATGTATTGGTTGTCTTTCTTGTTTTATAGGTTGTCTTTCATCTTCTTTTTGTTGTCTTTCATGTTATTCTCATTCTCTTCCATATTTTACTACTTTTCTTTCATCTTCTTCTATTTGTCTTTGATCTTCTATTAGTTATTTTTCATCTTCGTCTAGTTGTCTTTCATCTTGTGCTACTTGTCTTTCATCATCTATTGGTTGTCCTACATCTCTACTGGTTGTCTTTCATACTATTGAAGTTATCTTTTATCAAATTCTGGTTGACTTTCATCTTTTTTTGGTTGTTTTTCATCTTCCTCAGGTTGTCTTTCATCTTCTTCGGGTTGTCTTTTATCTTCTTCGGTTGTCTTTCATCTTCTAATAGTTGTCTTATCTTCAACTGCTTGACTTTCATCTTCAACCGGTTGTCTTTCATGTTCTACTGGTTGTCTTTCTCTTCTTCTAGTTGTCATTCATCTTGTACTGGTTGTCATTCATGTTCTATTGATTTTCTTTCATCTTTTTCTCACAGTCTTTCATTTTCTACTGGTTGTTTTTTCTTTTCTTCTAGTTGTCTTTCATGTTCTACTCGTTTTGTTTTCATTATTTTCTATTATCCTTATTTAACCTTGTACTGGTTGCCTTCATGTTTTACTGGTTGTCTTTCATTCGTCTAGTTGTCTTGTATCTTGTACTGGTTGTTTTTCTACTTCTTCTGGTTATTTTTCATCTTCTTCTAGTTGTCTTTCATCTTGTACTGGTTGTCTTTCATGTTCTACTAGTTGTCTTTCATCTATTACTAATTGTATTTCATCTTCTTCTAGTTGTATTTCATCCTCTTCTAATTATCATTCATCTTGTACATGTTGTGTTTCATGTTCTACTGGTTATTTTTCATCTTCTTTTAGTCGTCTATAATCTTGTACTAGTTGTCATTCATGTTCTACTGGTTGTTTTTCATCTTCTTCTAGTTTATTTTTATTTTCTACTAGTTATTTTTCATCTTCTACTAGTAGTCTTTCATGTTCTTCTAGTTGATTTTTATCTTCTACTGATTGTCTTCTCTCGTTGTCTTTCATGTTCTACTAGTTATTTTTCATCATCTTAAGTCTTTAACCTTGTACTGGTTGTCTTTCATGTTCAACTAGTGGTCTTTTATGTTCTACTTGTTGTATTTCATCTTATTATGGTTGTGTTTCATCTTCTTCTAGTTGTGTTTCATTTTCTTCTAGTTGTCTTTCATCTTGTACTAGCTGTCTTTTAAGTTCTACTGTGTCTTTCATGATTTACTGGTTGTCTTTCATCTTTTTGTGGTTGTCTTTCATTTTCTTCTAGTTGTCTTTCATCGTGTATTGGTTTTCTTGCTTGTTTATAGGTTGTCTTTCATCTTCTTCTTCTTGTTTTTCATGTTCTTCTCGATGTCTTTCATATTTTATTGATTTTCTTTCATATTCTTCTAGTTGTCTTTGATCTTCTACTAGTTGTTTTTCATCTTCATCTAGTTGTCTTTCAGCTTATACTGGTTGTCTTTCATGTTATTAAATTTGTCTTTCATCTAATTCTGGTTGACTTTCATCTTCTTCTAGTTGTTTTCATCTTCTTCAGGTTGTCTTTCATCTTCTTCGGGTTGTCTTTTATCTTTTTCGGGTTGTCTTTTATCTTTTTCGGGTTGTCTTTCATCTTCTAATAGTTGTCTTTAATCTTCTACTGCTTGACTTTCATCTTCTACCGGTTGTCTTTCATGTTGTATTGGTTGTCTTTCATCTTCTTTTAGTTATTATTCATTTTGTACTGGTTGTCTTTCATGTTCTACTGGTTTTCTTTCATCTTCTTCTCATTTTCTTTCATCTTCTACTCGTTGTTTTTCATCATTTTCTAGTTTCCTTATTCTACCTTGTACTAGTTGTCATTCATGTTCTACTGATTTTCTTTCATCTTCTTCTTATTATTTTTCATCTTCTAATAGTTGTTTTTTCTTTTCTTCTAGTTGTCTTTCATGTTGTACTCGTTATTTTTCATTATTTTCTAGTTTCCTTATTCAACATTGTACTAACCCTCTTGCATCTTGTACTGGTTGTCTTTCTACTTCTTCTGGTTATTTTTCATCTGCTTCTAGTTGTCTTTCATCTTGTACTGGTCGTCTTTCATCTACTACTAGTTGTATTTCATTTTCTTTTAGTTGTATTTCATCATCTTCCAGTTGTCATTCATTTTGTACATATTGTGTTTCATGTTCTACTGGTTATTTTTCATATTCTTTTAGTTGTCTATCATCTTATACTGGTTGTCCTTCATGTTCTACTAGTTGTCTATCATCAACAACCCGTATTAGACCGTCTCAATATCAA
The DNA here is from genome assembly GCA_025461045.1 of Carex parvula. Classification (NCBI taxonomy): domain Eukaryota; kingdom Viridiplantae; phylum Streptophyta; class Magnoliopsida; order Poales; family Cyperaceae; genus Carex; species Carex parvula. The sequence continues at coordinate 94,896 of JAJGRW010000036.1, forward strand.
GCAATCAACAAGCACAAAACATAATTATAAAGCTCAAAATTACCCGAATTAGGTGCAAACCGTTGAGATGGCGTAATCGGCCGGTACCAAGTAAAAGACCTCGCCTCACAGCCGTCAAATAAAACCAGCAAGCACCGCAAGAATGGCACCTCCAAGCAACGCGCGCACGAGGGCAAAAACAACCCAAAAGAGAGAGAAAGAGCAACATATATAACCGGTAAACCATCGCACGGGGGGGGGGGGACGCAAGGGTCAAAGCCCGCTGATAAAATTGTACAACCCAAGTCATCGCGCGCACGAGGGCAACGCGACGGGAGTTGTTCAAGCGACGAATTTCGTAACCAAGGCACGAGAGAGGGCGGGAGAGCTCTCTCCTTTCTTCTCCAGCGGAGAAATAGAAAGAAAGAGGTAGGGTCGGCGCACACAGAGAGAAAAGAGGGGTACGACTCAAAGGGGAAGGGAGAAAGAAAAGAGAGGGGTTTAAAAAAAAGGTGTGGCTTTAAGATTCGTGCAAGGTTAACTGAATACGGTTGAGGTTATTCCAAATTCAATTGAGACAAACACATGAAAGGGCTGTTTTTAATTTAAGTTAATTGCGCGAGATTTGAATTTAAAAATCGATACGAATTTATCGAACCTTAGTCATATTTATTCTATACAACTTAATATTTTATTAACTTAGATTTTATTAATATTATTATTCCTATTTCGCAAATTTCACTAACTTCCGATAAGTCACAAAATTTATTTTATTTCCCAAATTATCGATTTAGAGTTTTAATTTAATAATTAGGAATTTTGTTATGTCAATCGCCTATTTACATAATTTGATTATTTTATTTTCCTTAGTTAAATTCAAATTTGAAAAGAAAAAGAAAGAAACTGACATAATTTTTTGAGGCCCTGGAACTGCTGCTTGAGTTGATAGACGAATCATATTGTTCTCAAAACAGAGAGACTTCCGTTCCTGCTGCAAAGAATAGCTTGAATCATTCTTACGTTTTTCGTGGCATGCATTGCAAGAATCCACCTGGGAGCAACATTATTCCAAATCAGGTAGTTATATATGTATTTATTTTACTTATATACCTGCAAAGCCTCTCAATTGTACCATGGTATTCTATCACACTTCACTTTTCTTGTTTGAATAATGACCTTAGCCATTCTCGTATCGCGGTCGTATGGCGCTGATATCATACTTCAAAAGAACACAACTCAAGCCCATTTGTTGTATTTTTTATTGTGTACGACACTACGACCCAATGGTGGATTTTTGGCTTAAGGAGACAGGCACGTTTATTTTTTTATATAGGTTGGCTGGAGGCCTGGAGTGAGCTTATAATCAGTTCTTTTTCCCTAGTACCCAACTCCTCGTATATAAGTTCTTTTTTCACTACTGCTTGACTCCTATTCTATATATATTGGGTTGTTTCAGTTCAGAGATAGAGCATCATCATCATCGATGAACTTTCCATTGGAAACTGAGAGTGTTTTATTTTTTGGGAGGTATATAGCTTCTCTGCTGTTTTGAAAATTCTACATGTAATTTTTCATAAGCTCATTTTTTTTTCTAAGACTTTGTTTTGGTAGAGTAACTTGTAGGTGCAGGTTTCTTATAATCATCTGTGTTTTGTAGACCCGAGAGGAATACACGTCTAATGGAACCAACACACTCAAAACCTGAATAGAACAAAATATAATGGAGTCTCTGTTCAACATAAATGAGGTACCACAAATCCATACTTATGCATCTGCTAATATGAATTGGAGAAAGATAGCTAAGAATTTTCAAAATGGCCAAGATTTTAAGTTTCATAATTCTAAGGACATGTCAGCCACCAAGCAGGAACCTAAACATGGTAAAATTCTTAAGAAATAATTGTTCATGAGTTTCATGTATACTACTTTTTCCCTTGTGCATCTCACTGAAATTAATGTTAATGTCGGTAAAGGAGATGACTACCATGAGTTCACAAAGGTTGCGCAGCACAACTGGGAGTTGCATCCTATGGCTGTGTCAACCACTAGGCAGAAACCTAAATGTTGTAAAATTCTTGTTTCCTTATTCATGAATTCTAGGTATATTAAATTATCTCTTTTGCATCTCACTGAAATTGAAATTAGTGTTTAATGCAGGTAAAGGAGATGGCTACCATAAGTTCAGAAAGGTTGCGCAGCACAACTGGGATTTGATGAAGTTGTACTACCATAGGGTAAGATTAGAGATGATACAATGTTTGCATTTTAAGCCAACATTTCTTTTAGGTGAATAACTTCTACAAATTTTGCCACTTCTTGATTATTGTACAGGCTGCATTTGAATTTTCGAGGGAAACCGTAGCGATGCTTCTTGCCTCTCTGAAAAGGTAACCTTTTCCTTAAATCTAAATGCATGCTGTACAACTTTATGATTTTCCTATAGAAATGAAGTTTAATTTCCATTTGATTGTTATATGTTTCTTAAAATGCTTCTCCATCGTATACTTTTGACGGTTGTGCATTTTACATTTTTATGTCTACCTTTGAGTTTCTTTCTGTGAGTCTGTGAAAAAGGCTCTTTCTTCTCTTTAAATTTGTTTCTTAAAATATAACAAATTTCATATGATTTTAGGGTAAATATTATGGTGACTTGGCTCGTGCGGAAGATGAGAGAGCTAGCTTAGAGATTTTTTGAGTCAGGTTAAAATCAGATACCCAAGTTTTTTTATTACTAAATTTGAATATTAACATTTACCTTTTTATTTTATGTGATTTGAATACTTGTTTTCATTTTGGCCATTACTAGTGTGGTGGAAAGTTCCTAGCTATTTACTATTGACCTATTGTATGTAGCAGATCTTAAATCTCATCATGTTTTAAGATGATTAATTAATTATGGACCGAAAATAAAGATTTAGAAGTCCTGTTGCAAATTCTAATATTGGATTCCGTATAAGCAGGAATCAAGTTTATAAGAATACTGCAACCATCGATTTGCACGGGCAGCATGTTAAGGAAGGAATTAGGATTCTTTAAAAACAGCTTCTGTTGTTCACCCATAAACCTTGTAAGTAAAAAATTGTTCTTAATTTCTAAGCTCTTTTTGTATCAATGTGGCAGGTCACTTAGACAGTTAGCATTGGTCCGCATGCCGAAAATCAATTAAGCACCATAAGGGCAGAAAAGCACCCGTCAGATGACGCATGCCCATCTTTTTGGAGGTTAAGGCACCCAATATACTTTCAAACCTCTATGTATATTATAGAGGATTTTTCCACTTTGTGGGTTTCGAACCCCGAACTAGATTTAATAGAACTAAATCTTGATTCGTGTTTACAAACTCTTCCGCAGCTTTGGTTCTGTTGGTATGAAGAAGTCAGAGAGTCATGTCTTTGTTTGATTTGTCCCTTTGGATGGTTGAAATTTATCAGAAATAATCAAAAGATGTTGGTGCTTTAAAAATGATCTGGTCGTTTCCATTCTGGTACCAAACTCTCTATATGTGTGTTTTTTATGGTCTGATGAATTTTTTTTCTTGATTCACTAGCGGTCAAATATCTGAGAGTCATCACTGGTTTTGGTGGGTATGGCGTTGACAAGGCAAAGTTGAAGAAATCGGTGTGTTGAAAAAAAAAGGGCATCATTAAAATTTTGCATTTTGTGCCTTTCCAAATAGCCAAGATGTCTTTACAAATTTAGTTTTTTTTTTTTTTTTTCAGGTAAAGAGCCTCGCTACTATGGAAAAGATTGACTGGTCAGAAGAAAATTTGGGAACCATTGTTCTCAAAATTAAAAGACGAAAGGAGTATACATTTACTGAGTTTCACAGTTGCGAGGAATAGCAATAGTCCAACCAGTGAATCCGATTCCGGTGTCGATACAGGCTCCTTGAACATCACTTCAGCGGGCGGCTTTCTGATGGTCGCCAGGTGGCAGTGAAGCGCTGTGACACTACAGTTTTAGATTGAGAGACACTGTTAAAAGCTGAGCTGCAAACACTTGCCAAGGCTCGCCATGTGAATGTGGTGAGTCTCATCGGATACTGCACAGAAAACAATGTGCGGCTTTGTGTCTTTGAATTATGTGAAACAGAGATCTGGAAGGACTCGCCATGTGAATGTGGTGAGTCTCATCAGTTACTGCACAGAAAACAATGCGCGGCTTTGTGTCTTTGAATTATGCGAAACAGAGATCTCGAAGGACTCGCCATGTGAATGTTGTGAGTCATCGGTTACTGCACAGAAAACAATGCGCGGTTTTGTGTCTTTGAATTATGCGAAACAAAGATCTGGAAGGGCACATTCACCCGCCAAGAATCTGACGAACGAGGACCCAGTTTTTCTCTTGGAAACTGAGAATTAAGGTCCTGCTTGATTCAGCAAGAGGAATCAAATACCTGCACCGGTATTGAGAACCGCGAATCATACACCGTGATATCAAGTTAGCAAACATACTGCTAGATGAAAATTGGGTTGCCAAAATCTCAATTTTCGGGCTTGTTGTGTTTGGGCCTGATCAACTAGGGAATGACCATGTTGATCTTGATGAGGAGACTGGGACAGCCGGGTACGCGAACCCAGATTGCTATGGTGCTGGCCCATTTGTAAGTCAACGAACCGATGTGTATAGCTTTGGGGTGGTAGTGTTGGAGATGGTTACTAGCCAAATGGCATATAATGCAGGTGATATGATAACACGCATGTGGCCACTTTTGCAGCTCCGAGAATTGCTGCCAGAAAGTTAATGGAAGTGTTGGATAAAAGGCTGTCTTTGCCGGCGGGACGCAAGATGGAGGCTGTAGAGATAGTGGCACAGCTCGCACAACAATGTGCGTCACCTAGTTTACAAAGATCAAATATGAGTTCTGTTGTAACTTAGCTCTTGAAAGTGCAGTCGCAAGGTTTGGTTAGCAAGATCTATCACCAATTAGTTATAACAAATGATTTATTCCATTAATTTCATCATTGTTGAATGATTTATCTTTATGGTTTAAATAAGAATCTGTTCAAAACTTCATTTCTGTGTTCTGTTGTTGAGTAAGGCATCTCTTTCTCTTTAAGATCGACTTTTAGAAACTTAGTGGGCAACTTTTAATTTCCAGTGTCATGATTTAGTGAACCAATTCCAATTGCATCTCACACACAATCAGACGCATGTTTTTCCAGGATATGTACTAATATAAGACATCTTTCCCTTAATTTCCCGCAGAATTCTCGCCACAACCAGTGATAACTTTCATGATAATTGACCGCTAGTGAATCAAGAAAAGAAAAACTCATTAGACCATGAAAAACACACTTAAAGCCTACTAGATGGAAACGGCCAGAGCATTTTTAAAGCGCCGACATCTTTTGTTTATTTTCTGATAATTTTCAACCATCCAAACAAAGGGACAAATCAAGCAAGACATCTCTCTGACTTTTTCATACCAACAGAACCAAAGCCTCACAAAAGGAGTTTATAAACACGAATCAAGATCTTGTAAATAATTTTTTTTATCAATATATTGTGGCGGTATCTTGCCGCTAACTTTCAAAAAATCAGAAAACACGAATCAAGATTTAGTTGTATTAAATCTAGTTCAGTTTGATCTTATAAGAGGGGAAAAAAATTTGATTACTTGCTAAGTTTCCAATATTTTACGTAGTATATATGTAAAAGCAGGGCGGAACTAGAAAATTTAGTTAGGATGGTTGAAACTTAAAATGCATAATTATTAATTTGTGTTTAGTGAAATTTGAACTCAAAACTTCTCAAGTACAAAATAAATTCTTAACTACTAGACTACAAGCACACATCTAGTATTTTATGAGGGCTGAACTATATACAAATTTTAATGAAATGAAAATTCAATTAAATTTCAACCTAAGTGATTAAAAATTTCAAAATCATGAGGGGTGGTTTAGCACTCTCTGAGTTAGGTGTAGATCCGCTCCGTATAAAAACACGTTGTTCTAACCATTAGACGTATCATTGAGAAATAAAAGGGCAGGTGACAAGATAAATGGGCATCATCTGACTGGTGTGTTTTTTATTTTATCAAATATTGCTCAGTAAATTATATCAATGAATTATTGTAATTATATTGAGGCATCAAGGTATTCTGAATAAACACTGAACATGTACAAAGCAAAGCATCATAGGGAGTCGTTTGAATAAACCGTTCTTGCTTCATATTATTTCTCCTTTAAAGCTGAGAAGCACTTAAAGCGGAGCGTGAGCCAGTGGGCTGTTCTCAGTGTAGTTTAGGCATGAAGATGGCAAGAAATCAAAGGTGAAATAATGCACTATCAGTCTATCACAAATAATGATTTATTTTTCATCATTGCTTAAACCAACACAAGCATGCTCCTAAGTCCAAACTACCAAATATATTGGAGTTGCAATAGACTTAGAATCAACAAACCTGTAACAAAAGAAACTTGAGACACTAAACTATGTTTTTTACACTAAATTAAAACTTGGCCAAGTTTTTTGTGATGTTCATATCATTCAATCAGTCACTCTATTTAAAGTTGGAATTCACGCAAAAGTCACATTCTAGCAAGCATTATGTAAATTTTTTTTGAGTTAGTTGATAATTGACAACCAACATGAATTATGTCACCTATGATTTTATAAGCAACCTCTCGATCGATATTTGTATGACAATTCGTAAGAAGTTTACTTTTATGTTAATTTCTTGAAGTATAACTATTTAGTTAGCTAAGGCAATGGAATCTTAAGGGGATAATAATTGTTTCAATGTGCTAGCTAGATTTTGGGTAGCTAGGGTCACTAGATATTAATAAGCCTAAAATAAAACTCTCTAATTCAATTTGACCCACCAACGACTAAATAAGCCGAACCTAACCTAGCTAGCGCAGATCCATCAAATCTGAAATAAGTTTCAATTGTTCAATATGCCTTCTTCTTTTTGTTCCTTTTATTATGAAATAAAGATCAAAGTTGTCATTACTGCCATAGTACCATTGGTTAGTTTTTTTTTTTTTATGGTTGACGGCAAATGAATATATATTAGGATAAAGTTGTAAAAAAGAGTTTATTTACATGGACTTTTTGTAGAAGTCCCTCACACAATAAATTTTTACACTGCTAGCTAGCAAAAATTGCCGCCAAAAGAGTACAGTAAGCTCCCGCGTGATTTGTCCCTGAACTACACCCACTGTGACCAAAGGAAAATATCCAATGTCGTATCATTAATTAGGATATGCACTGTTTTTCTCCGGTTTGAGAAGAGGCGTCTATTCCTCTCTCCAAATCGTCCATACGCCTGCCGCGCCCGTATCAGATTTCTCTGCGCATTTTCTCCTCCCGACCTTCCCCCGGTAGATAGCTTCCAAACCCTCACAATTGATGAGCCTCTTCTCTGCCATGGGTTAGTTACAATTACTCAGTTATGATTCTTTGTCATGGATCACAATGTAGAATTTTTTCGCTCTTCAGTTATAACTTGGCCCGAGAGAAACAAATAATCTATCAGCTTTGATGAAGAGAAACAAATAGTTACGACGGTCTATAATTTGTTAATAATATTTAACTTGAGTTTATAGGACCCTAATCATAGTTAATTTGTACGCTTAATTACATTTGATAATATAAAATTTATTAGACAAATGTTAGATATTTTTTTTAACAACAATAAATATGATTCTAATTTTTGAAATATTGGGAGCATATAATTTTGAGATTTATGTAATTTTGAAAGATCTATTGAATTAGAATAGAAAAAAACTTAAATATATTGGAAATTTACCTGCCTGAGACATGACTTGTATATATGTATTATTTGGAAAATCATGTCTCAAATAGACATTCAGCAAAATTCCATTAAATTCATGTAAGGAGTTCTCATCCTTGCGTTACATGCAAGTTTTCAGAAAATAGACACTTATGCTTGCTAATAATTAAGGAGCTCTACTACCAAAATTTACAGTAAATTAAGAGAGTAGACATATGACAAAACCAACAACAGTTTACAATCATAATATTAATTGGATCCAACAAAATCATCATTAATTTGATATTTGTCAGCCACACTCTTAGTAGAAAAAGAGAAGTGGCCATCAGAGCATATATATGTCCATTTGAGGATTGATTAAATTCTTAGTAGAAAAATATATTTGTCAGCCACACTCTTAGTAGAAAAAGAGAAGTGGCCATCAGGTTATAATTAAATTCATCTTAACCTCTTTTGAATCTAGTAATCCAAAGGTGATGAATACTTTGTCTTACAGCTATATATGTCCATTTTGTGCTGAGGTGCCGACTGCAAGTAATAATAAAAGCTGAAATTAGCTCTAATTAATCAGGCGTTATTATTTTACTTGCACATGCTTTGGATAAATGGAGTAATCAGGATTAAATTAGGGACACTTGAGGATTGATTGCACCAGTATGGCTTAAATAGGGAGGATTTGTTTAGGGATATGGAGGATTTGTTTAGGGAAATTACCTACCTGGACCAAAAGTAATACGGTGTCTATTTAGATATATGGAGGATTTGTTTAGGGATTTGTGTCAGACTGAAATTGACAACTCAGATTTCATTGTACTCGATCAGGTGTTGCATTGGATCTGAATTCAGGGTGTTGAAATTGCAAGATATGGGGTCGGGAGGGGGAAGAGTGAAATGGAAATATACTGGAGACGAGAGACTGGAGAGAGGTCTAGCGTGTTTTTTTTTTCCTGTCGATTCAGTGATTCTCTCTGCACAACTTTTGAAGCAGATTAGACAGAAAAGCGAAGAGTAAAAACCTCTCTCGCTTCAAAACTCACCGTAGCCCATCTCATATATATAATATTTATATGCAATTCAACAACATGTTTCTGGCTTTCAAAATCTATCAGAAATGTTTCAAATGACAAATTCAAACCATTCAAACTGATCTCTTTCATGAGAACTTGCATTTACATATTTTTTTTTAAATTTAAAGACATTTAGTATTAAGTCCATTGGTTAAAAATAAAGATTTTTAGTTAATCTTGATGCATTATTTTTCATAAATATAGAATGGAGAGCTTAAAAGATTTAGTGATAGAGCCAGATAGAGTCAAGAAGAAAACTTGCTTCGTAGGTTCAATTTTTTTTATAAATATACTTCAATATTTATGTTCTTTAAGAAAAAAATATAAAAAAATTCTTAAGATCTGAATAATTATAAAATTATGGTTTGATACAAATTCATATAATTATTAAAACTGACAAACACTTGTAAGTTGATTAAAAGCAAAAGTATATAACTATGTGCTGATTCATATAGATAATTTGACTTTTATATGTAATTTTGTGCGTGTTATGTCTAGACAAACACTTGTAAGTTGATTAATAGCAATAGTCCAGTTCGTGATTGAACCAGCCTCTAACGATTCAAGCGATGATTGCGGTCGTTCTCCTATGGAGAATGAGAATAGGTGAAGTCGGAGATCATCGGGCGTGACTCCGTTCACCTTGATCGCGTTGCAAGCGTTTCTAAACTTGTTGAGGTGGATCTGAGGATTCTCTTTTGATCTTCTTTCAAAAATACTCCTAGTCACCAAGTTGACGTAGGAATTTTTAATGTCGAAATTGTTCGCCTCTATCTCGGACATCTTGACACTACTTTGATCCTTCAGATCTTGTGGAAGGGCGAAATCCCTTAGCGGCCGTGACGTGTTAGTGTTTGCTCTTGCTACCGGGTCTGCATTGGGAGGTTGATTTACCATCTTAGCAGGTTGTGACGCGTTATGAGATGGATTGGCGGTGGCTGGAGGAACGCTAGAGTTACTCATGTTGATAGAACTTGAAGCTAGCTCGTCTTCAGTTGCGTCTTTCTTGGTTTGGCGAGTGATCTTCGTCTTTGATTTAGAAGAGGGTAAGATAGCGTCCTTCTTGTTGGAGTTGTTAGTGATACGGGGCTTGGAAGCTCCCGCCAGCGTGACAATCTATAAGAAGAAAATATTAAGGTACCTTTTTCCTAGAGATAGAAAAATAAAATATGCAAGTGCTGAAAAATAAATATGCTACACTAGTCCTAACTATTTTTGAATTTTTTATACAAAATAAAATATGCTAAAAGTAAAATGTAGAAAATAAACATGCATCACACAAAATATACTAAAGTAAAGATAAAAAGTTGTTGACCTAGTCCCAGTTATTATGTTAGACACCTAATGACAGCGTAAGACTTTCTTAAAAGGAGAATTATTACTCTAACTCCAGCAACGGCGCGAAAAAGCTTGATGAGTCCAAAGTGAACAACTACTTTTAAATTTTTATAAATCATAATTTCTACTTACGTTCAGATCACAAGCGCATAATGGTAGTATGATTGGGGTGTCGATCAACAGGGATAGTGTATTAGATTTTAAATTATTTTTACTAGTTTAGGTTATCAGGTTTCTTAAAAGTTTGAGGTGGTGATGCTAATTGCAATCAAGGTAAATGTTAAATAGTAGATAAGTATAAGTTTCGATGTCTCTCTACGTCGCATGCGGCCTAGATTGTCCCACAACTACCCCGTATGTGGCACTGTCACTACTCCCATGCGGCACTGTCACTACCCGCAGGGCATGCTGGGTGTTTGTTTATGCGATTTGAAAGATTTTGCAATTTTGCGATCAGCTTTTCGGCTACCAAGACTGAAGTATTTTAGGTATGCAATTATATTATTTTCCTATACTACCCCGTAGTTGAAATATCCCAAAGATCCTACCTAATCTAAGTGTTTCCTAATATAATATAAATATACAATTTATACTATCCTGCCAATGGAGTCCACTGGGTTCTAACACTAGTCTTTGAACCGCTGCCAAGCCTCATTAGCCGAAGTGCCTATAGTACTTACATGCATTATCCTATTCATACCAGGATGCAATGACTAAACATCAATTGGTATGTGGAGGGTCATTGACATATAGTTGACAAAACTATATATGCAATGGAGGAGGGTTCAAATGCCTCCATTTTTTGTGCCTTCATCATGCCTCCATTTTTTAAAACTTTAATACTTAAAATTTAAAACTTAAAAGTCAAAATAAAACAGTTGGATATGATCTACATCATTTCATCTATGTGTTCATAAAAAATTATCACATTTCGATTTTGTTTTTATGTGAATCAATAAGTTGAAAAATCAAAGTCTAGAATTATCCACATTAGTACATTTTTTACAAGCTCTTGATGACAACTAAAACAAAATTGAAATGTCA
>JAJGRW010000036.1:112853-139995 GCA_025461045.1 Carex parvula
CGGTTGTCTTCATGTTGTATTGGTTGTCTTTCATCTTCTTTTAGTTATTATTTATTTTGTACTGGTTGTCTTTCATGTTCTACTGGTTTTCTTTCATCTTCTTCTCATTTTCTTTCATCTTCTATTCGTTGTTTTTCATCATTTTCTAGTTTCCTTATTCTACCTTGTACTGGTTGTCATTCATGTCTATTGATTTTCTTTCATGTTCTACCTTGTACTGGTTGTCATTCTACCTTGTACTGGTTGTCATTCATGTTCTACTCATTATATTTCATCTTCTAGTTGTCTTTCATGTTCTACTCGTTGTTTTTCATCATTTTCTAGTTTCCTTATTCAACCTTGTACTGGTTGTCTTTTATTCGTCTAGTTGTCTTGCATCTTGTACTGTTGTCTTTCTACTTCTTCTGGTTATTTTTCATCTGCTTTTAGTTGTCTTTCATCTTATACTGGATTGTCTTTCATGTTCTGGTTGTCTTCCATCTACTACTAGTTGTATTTCATTTTCTTTTAGTTGTATTTCATCATCTTCCAGTTGTCATTCATTTGTACATATTGTGTTTCATGTTCTACTGGTTATTTTTCATATTCTTTTAGTTGTTTTTCATCTTGTACTGGTTGTCCTTCATGTTTTACTGGTTGTCTATCATCAACAACCCGTACTAGATCGTCTTAATATCAAGCAATCAACAAACACAAAACATAATTAAAAGGCTCAAAATTACCCGAAATTAGGTGCAAACCACCGAGATGGCGTAATCGGCCAGTACCAAGGAAAAGACCTCGCCTCACGGCCGTCAAATAAAACCAGCAAGCACCGCAAGAATGGCACCTCCGAGCACCAGGGAAGCGCAAAGGAAGCACTAGAAAACAGATCGCAAGCCAAAGACACAACCAAAAACCCTAGGGTTTCGGATGTAGTGAGCACAGAGGAAAACAGAAGCGAGAGAGAAAGAGATTTGTTCTCAGCACATGAGTGAAGAAAAGAGAAAAACAACCCCAAATTAAAGAGAGAGAAAGAGCAACATATATAACCGGTAAACCATCGCACGAGGGGGCACAAGGGTCAAAGCCCTCTGATAAAATTGTACAACCCAAGTCATCGCGCGCACGAGGGCAACGCGATGGGAGTTGTTCAAGCGACGAATTTCGTAACCAAGGCACGAGAGAGGGCGGGAGAGCTCTCTCCCTTCTTCTTCAGCGGAGAAGTAGAAAGAAAGAGGTAGGGTCGGCGCACACAGAGAGAAAGAGGGCACGACTCAAAGGGGAAGGGAGAAAGAAAAGAGAGGGGCTTAAAAAAAGGTGTGGCTTTAAGATTCGTGTAAGGTTAATTGAATACGGTTGAGGTTATTCCAAATTCAATTGAGACAAACACATGAAAGGGCTGTTTTAATTTAAGTTAATTGAGCGAGATTTGAATTTAAAAATCGATATGAATTTATCGAACGTTAGTCATATTTATTCTATACAACTTAATATTTTATTAATATTATTATTCCTATTTCGTAAATTTCACTAACTTCTGATAAGTCACAAAATTTATTTTATTTCCCAAATTATTGATTTAGAGTTTTAATTTAATAATTAGAAATTTTGTTATGTCAATCGCCTATTTACATAATTTGATTATTTTATTTTCCTTAGTTAAATTCAAATTTGAAAAGAAAAAGAAAGAAACTGACATAATTTTTTTAGGCCCTGGAACTGCTGCTTGAGTTGATAGACGAATCTTATTGTTCTCAAAACAGAGAGACTTCCGTTCCTGCTGCAAAGAATAGATTGAATCATTCTTACGTTTTTCGTGGCATGGATTGCAAGAATCCACCTGGGAGCAACATTATTCCAAATCAGGTAGTTATATATGTATTTATTTTACTTTTATACCTGCGAAGCCTCTCAATTGTACCATGGTATTCTATCACACTTCACTTTTCCTGTTTGAGTAATGACCTTAGCCATTCTCGTATCGCGGTCGTATGGCGCTGATATCATACTTCAAAAGAACACAACTCAAGCCCATTTGTTGTATTTTTTATTGTGTACGACACTACGACCAAATGGTGGATTTTTGGCTTAAGGAGACGGGCACGTTTATTTTTTCATATAGGTTGGCTGGAGGCCTGGAGTGAGCTTATAATCAGTTCTTTTTCCCTAGTACCCAACTCCTCGTATATAAGTTCTTTTTTCGCTACTGCTTAACTCCTATTCTATATATATTGGGTTGTTTCAGTTCAGAGATAGAGCATCATCATCATCGATGAACTTTCCATTGGAAACTGAGAGTGTTTTATTTTTTGAGAAGTATATAGCTTCTCTGCTGTTTTGAAAATTTTACATGTAACTTTTCATAAGCTCATTTTTTTTTCTAAGACTTTTGTTTTGGTAGAGTAACTTGTAGGTGCAGGTTTCTTATAATTATCTGTGTTTTGTAGACCCGAGAGGAATACACGTCTAATGGAACCAACGCACTCAAAACCTGAGATAGAACAAAATATAATGGAGTCTCTGTTCAACGTAAATGAGGTACCACAAATCCATACTTATGCATCTGCTAATATGGATTGGAGAAAGATACTAAGAATTTTCAAAATGGCCAAGATTTTAAGTTTCATAATTCTAAGGACATGTCAGCCACAAAGCAGGAACCTAAACATGGTAAAATTCTTAAGAAATAATTGTTCATGAGTTTCATGTATACTACTTTTTCCCTTGTGCATCTCACTGAAATTAATGTTAATGTCGGTAAAGGAGATGACTACCATGAGTTCACAAAGGTTGCCCACTTGCCGCAATGGGTGGTCGAAGACATCGACCGCATTAGGTGAAATTTTCTTTGGCATGGGGCACAACAAGACAAAAAAAAAATACACCTCGCCAATTGGGCAATGATCTGTAAACCTAAGAAACTAGGAGGCTTGGGAATTCATAACCTCAGATTCTTCAACACGGCACTCTTGACGAAATGGATATGGCAATGGCACAAACCGAAACAGAGAATCTGGAAAACGATTCTTTCATCCATATATAGTCAACAAGGTCCAATGGCAATATACAAATCCGTTTTTTTCTCACGTCACTTGAAAGAAGCACAAAGTTTGAGTGAAAAAGCATTTCTGAGAATACCCGCACAAGGCCGATCGATCCGATTTTGGAAAGAAAACTGGGGCCACGGCATCATGAGAGATAAATTTCCCAACCTATACACTTTTGCGCTAAACCAAGACTGCACAGTCAGAGAAGTCGTTGGCTCTTTGGACATGGCCAGTTTTTTCAATACTATCTCCTCAGACCAAGGACGGCAACAGCTGTCACAGTTGCTGTTACTGCGCCAATGGTTGTGCCATCAAGTCGCCTCTACACAGGAAGCAATAGATGAAACCTTTTGGACCCCACACAGCCAAGGTAACTTCTCTGTCAGCTCGGCTTACTCCCAACTATGCGACCTACCTACAAACGGCTCGCCGGTAAGCAAAATCTGGAAACTTCGGGCTCCCCCTCGTTTTAAAGTCTTCGCATGGTTGCTCTATCACAACAAAATCCTGACAGCTAGCAATTTAAGAGCAAAAGGTTTCATACTGGTGGAAATGTGTTTTATGTGCAGAAACAATGGGGAATCCACTAATCATTTATTTAATGAATGTTGGAAGAGCACACTAATCACCAAAGGGGCACTACAAAAACTGGAGGTATTTCAAAGAGACCGAAGCTGGAACTACATAGAAGACATGGTCGATTCAACATTATCAAAGAAGACGAGGGAGATAATTTTAATTGCAAACTTCATGATCTGGCGGGAGAGGTGCAACCGGATCTTCACTGACAAAACCAAAACAGTGGACCAACTAGTTGAAGACATAATACATCAGTGGAAAATGGCGCAAACAACACGAGACAATGGCACAAGATTCAGAGACACGGGATAATTAGAAATGCACTGTCAAATTGTTTTTCTGTTTTCACTTTCATTCTATTTCCTTTAGACATTATTTTTCTTTTCGTTATTCTTCTTCCTTTTACCCCTGTACACCTCACAAGGTTCCCACCCTGGAAACCTATGTACATTGTAACCACTTATGGTTAATCTAAATGAGGGCGTGACCCTTATTGTTTCTCAAAAAAAAAGTTCACAAAGGTTGCGCAGCACAACTGGGAGTTGCATCCTATGGCTGTGTCAACCACTAGGCAGAAACCTAAATGTTGTAAAATTCTTGTTTCCTTATTCATGAATTCTAGGTATATTAAATTATCTCTTTTGCATCTCACTGAAATTGAAATTAATGTTTAATGCAGGTAAAGGAGATGGCTACCATAAGTTCAGAAAGGTTGCGCAGCACAACTGGGATTTGATGAAGTTGTACTACCATAGGGTAAGATTAAAGATGATACAATGTTTGCATTTTAAGCCAACATTTCTTTTAGGTGAATAACTTCTACAAATTTTGCCACTTCTTGATTATTGTACAGGCTGCATTTGAATTTTCGAGGGAAACCGTAGCGATGCTTCTTGCCTCTCTGAAAAGGTAACCTTTTCCTTAAATCTAAATGCATGCTGTACAACTTTATGATTTTCCTATAGAAATGAAGTTTATTTCCATTTGATTGTTATATGTTTCTTAAAATGCTTCTTGTTGAGATTTATGTATGTTTATTGCATTAATAGAAGTTGTAGGGTTATATTGGTAAGAAATGAATTATAGAGAATCGTAGGGTTATGAATGAAAAATGTAACGCCTATATAGGCCCAAGAGAACAAAGGAATCAATACAATTCATTTTTCTGATTTTCCACTTGGTATCAGAGCTATACAAATTAGGGTTAGGATTTAGCCACTATTCCGTTACTGTAGACCGCCACTACAGTACCCTCCGCCGCCGCTACAGTACCCGTCGCTGCTGCTACAGTAACTCCGCCGCTGCTACAGTAACCGAACCCTCTCATCTCTCCCTCTTCTCTTTAGGCCGGTTCTCTCTCTTCTAGGGCCGGCCACTACCTAGGGTTCGGGTTTTGGTGTGATTAGGCCAGCGTGGGGGGCCTATACCCCACGATACCCGAGAAGCGGGTTTTGGATTGATTTGATCGGGTTCTTTAAGCTCGAATCTTGATGCGATAAATCAAGATCGGGTCAAGAAGAAGAGAAGAAAGGGGGAGATGATGTGGATCTCGATCTTGAGAGTGTAAGATCGGGTCTAAGAAAGAAGTAGGAGGGATTCGAACTAAGATCGATACGTGAGGTGTGGATCTGAGTCGGATCAATGTCGGAGGAGGAGATCGGGAATGCGTTTGCAAAGGCCTGTGCGAAACTGACCGCTGATGAGGTCGCTGTCATGGTGCGAGTGTTGGCTGTGGGCCAAGCTCCTGTTGAGAGCAAGCCGAAGGTGCAGAAGGTTGAGCTGCCATCTATTGACATGAGACTCGACGGGCCAGCTACGGATCTGGGTTGGTCGCGTCGGGTAAGGTACACTCTGAAAGAGAATGATCTGGAGGGGTACTTGACTGAGAAGGAGAGCCGGATTAGGCTACAGGCTGGGGCAGCAGGACTTCCAGGGGTGAAGTCAGCACTAGCGGTCTCCAACTCAGGTAACACAAGGTTCAGGGGCGAGCCTCGACAGTGTTACAACTGCGGTGAGGTAGGTCACTTGAAACAGAATTGTCCTAAGTCACCTAAGAAGCGAGATGCAGTTGAGAGGGGACAGTCTGGAGGCTGTGGTTGTGGCCAGGGTGGTAAGAGAGGTGGAAGAGGAGACTACCGGACAAATCTGATGGTAGCAGAGGGTGAGGTGAGGAGATACTGAAGAGGAAGCAGAAAGCAACAGGTAATGGGAAGAGTGTGATAGAGGGTGCATCTACCTCGTCTTCACCCAGGGGTAACTTTACTTGTTTTGCTCACTCGGCCACAGGTGTTTGTGATCCACTTGCTCTTGCCTCGATATCCACCACTAGATCACTAGAGTGGATAGTTGACTCTGGTGCATCTCGCCATGTGACTGGTGCTGCTAGGGAGTTTTCTTCCTATACTCACCTAACAGTCCCAGAGAGCATTCAGACAGCCGATGGTACGGCCCAGCCCGTGGTTGGTAAGGGTACTGTGAGATGTACCGATTCAGTGACTCTGACCAATGTGTTGCATGCTCCTTCCTTTCCCGTAAACCTGGTGTCCATTAGTGCTATTATTCGTGAGCAGAAATACATCGTGACCTTTGATATTCCGAAGATGGTTTTTCAGGAGAAGATGACAGGTCGGATACTTGGGACTGGCACATGGCGTGATGGGTTGTGGTACATGGATAGAAAAGTGATGGACACAGCGCTGGCATCTGTGGTCGATAGAGTGGGGGCAGGAGGATCTGGGGTGAGTGTGGAGGATGAATTGCTTCTGATTCATAGGCGGATGGGGCACTCTTCCTTCAGCCTACTGGAACGTTTGTATCCATCAAAGTATGAGAAAGCTAACAAACAAAAACTTGTGTGTGATGGATGTGAGTTTGGGAAGCATACAAGGAGTTCGTATGTAAGCTCAGGAAGTAGGAGTTCTCATGCCTTTGATCTGGTACACTCGGATGTGTGGGGGCCTTGCTCAACAACTGCGATGAATGGGTATAGGTTTTTTGTGACTTTCATCGATTGTTATTCTTGTGTCACATGGTTGTACTTGATGAAGAACAAGAATGATGTACTTGCTTGCTTGAAGGATTTTCATAAGGCGGCTCAGACTCAGTATGATGCTGTGGTGAAGGCACTGAGATCTGATAATGGGACCGAATATACAAACAAGGCATTCGAGGAGTATTTGTCAGTTCATGGGATACATCATCAGACCACGTGCCCTTACACACCAGCACAAAATGGAGTGGCAGAGAGGAAGAATAGACACTTGTTGGAGGTAGCCCGGTGCATGATGATCTCCATGAATGTTCCGAAACATTTATGGGGACAAGCAGTCCTAACAGCCGCACAATTGATCAACAGAATGCCATCTAGAGTGTTGGAGTGGCAGACTCCATGTGTGATGTTGAAAGGAGATAATGAGGGCATTCTTCCTCCAAAAGTATTTGGTTGTTTGTGCTTCGTGAAAGACAACAGACCAACAGTGGGAAAGTTGGATCCCAGAGCAGTGAAATGCATCTTTGTGGGTTACTCTGGTACTCAAAAGGGTTATGTGTGCTGGAGCCCGGTAGAGAGAAGATTGTTTGTGAGTATGGATGTTACATTCCGCGAGCTCGAACCTTACTACTCCTCAGAGACTACATCACCCTTTGGAGACTCGCTCGATACAGGAGGTATGAGGCGAGAGGGGGAGAGTAGCACTGATTGTGAGAGGAGGATAGTGAGTGTGGGTGGTATTCCTTGCCCACTGGTAGATTCGGCTAGGGTTGAGCCGGAAAAGGAGAATTCAGCTAGGGTTGAGCCAGAAAAGGAGGATTCGGCTGTGGTTGAGCCGGAAGTTGAGAAGAATGGGCCCAAAAGTGGGAGAACTCAGTCTCAGGGGGAGTCGAGATACCGTGAGGTGTATGTGAGAAGAAATAAGCAGAGTGAGGGAGCCGTGCCTTCAGTGCCACCTGTGCCAAGTCCATTGGCTCTGCCTACTCCGACTCGTGAGACACTTACACCATCCACCTCAGACTCAGAATACACAGGTGCTATGATTCCTCTTTCTACTCCTCCCACTCCCCTATCGGTGAGAAGGACTCCTCGTGAGAATGCGGGTATTCCTCCTGACCGATATGGTTTTCCACATGAGATTGCCCGGTTTGTCTCTTACTCACACATATCACCGGTGCATAGAGCGTTTATTGCATCATTGGATACTGTCTCTATCCCTGAGTGTTGGCAGGTTGCTAAAGGAGATCCGAAATGGAAAGCAGCCATGCTAGAAGAGCTCGAGGCCCTCTTAAAGAACAAGACGTGGGAGCTTGTGTCACTACCACCAGGCAAGAAGGCTGTTGGATGCAAGTGGGTCTTAACAGTGAAACAGAATCCAGAGGGTCTAGTTGAGCGCTACAAGGCGAGGTTGGTAGCGAAGGGGTACAGTCAGACCTATGGCATCGACTATGATGAGACCTTTGCACCCGTGGCGAAGATGAGCACAGTGAGGACATTGGTTTCCATGGCAGCGAATGGGGGATGGAAGTTACACCAACTCGACGTGAAGAATGCCTTTCTTCATGGTGATTTGTTGGAGGAGGTGTACATGGAGATTCCACCAGGGTTTGGCACAAACCAGACAGTAGGTAAGGTGTGCAGACTCAAGAAGTCGCTTTATGGGTTGAAACAGTCCCCCCGGGCCTGGTTTGATAGGTTCAGGAAGGCTATGGTAGGCATGGGCTATCAGCAGATCAATGCCGACCATACGGTGTTCGTTCGACAACATGGTGGTCACATTACTATGCTGGCTGTGTATGTCGATGATATGATCATTACCGGGGATGATGAGGGGGCAATTGCAAAGTTGAAGGCAAAATTGGGAAAGGAGTTCGACGTGAAGGATTTGGGACAGCTTAGATACTTCCTTAGAATTGAGGTGGCTCGTGGAGCAGAGGGGATTGTTCTGTCCCAAAGGAAGTATGTCCTAGATTTGCTCACAGAGACAGGCTTGGGGTGCAGGTCTGCAGTTTCTCCAATTGATGTGAAGGCTAAGATAAGTGCAGAGGCAGGAGAACAGGTTGATCGTGAGAGGTACCAAAGACTGGTAGGCAGATTGATCTATTTGACACATACACGTCCCGATATCTCATTTGCAGTGAGCGTGGTGAGCCGCTACATGCATGACCCTAGGAAGGGTCATATGGACGCAGTGTATCACATTCTGAGGTACCTGAAGAGTGCACCGGGGAAGGGCTTGATTTTCAAGCAGAATGGACACATGAACATTGAGGGCTATTGTGACTCTGACTGGGCCAGTTGCCAAGATGACAGGAAGTCCACAGCTGACTATTGCATGTTCATAGGGGGCAACTTGGTCTCTTGGAAGAGCAAGAAGCAGCCAGTTGTTGCGAGATCGACAGCAGAAGCCGAGTACAGGGCTATGGCATTGGGAGTTGCTGAGATGGTGTGGCTGAAGAGGTTGTTGGAAGAGCTCAAGGTGAATCACGGAGCTAAAATGAAATTGTGGTGCGATAGCAAGTCTGCGATCAGCATTGCCAACAATCCTGTGCAGCATGACAGAACCAAGCATGTGGAGATCGATAGGTTCTTCATAAAGGAAAAGCTAGAAAGTGGACTATTAGAGCTGAGTCATGTAGCTACTGGAGATCAAGTAGCTGACTGCCTCACCAAAGGACTTAGCTCAATAGATTTAGATAGGTTTTGTGACAAGATGGGCTTGATGGATATCTTTTGCCCATCTTGAGGGGGAGTGTTGAGATTTATGTATGTTTATTGCATTAATAGAAGTTGTAGGGTTATATTGGTAAGAAATGAATTATAGAGAATCGTAGGGTTATGAATGAAAAATGTAACGCCTATATAGGCCCAAGAGAACAAAGGAATCAATACAATTCATTTTTCTGATTTTCCACTCTTCTCCATCGTATACTTTTGACGGTTGTGCATTTTACATTTTTATGTCTACCTTTGAGTTTCTTTCTGTGAGTCTGTGAAAAAGGCTCTTTCTTCTCTTTAAATTTGTTTCTTAAAATATAACAAATTTCATATGATTTTAGGGTAAATATTATGGTGACTTGGCTCGTGCGGAAGATGAGAGAGCTAGCTTAGAGATTTTTTGAGTCAGGTTAAAATCAGATACCCAAGTTTTTTTAATACTAAATTTGAATATTAACATTTACCTTTTTATTTTATGTGATTTGAATACTTGTTTTCATTTTGGCCATTACTAGTGTGGTGGAAAATTCCTAGCTATTTACTATTAACCTATTGTAGCAGATCTTATATCTCATCATGTTTTAAGATGATTAATTAAGATTTAGAAGTCCTGTTGCAAATTCTAATATTGGATTCCGTATAAGCAGGAATCAAGTTTATAAGAATACTGCAACCATCGATTTGCACGGGCAGCATGTTAAGGAAGGAATTAGGATTCTTAAAAAACAGCTTCTGTTGTTCACACATAAACCTTGTAAGTAAAAAATTGTTCTTAATTTCTTGTTGTATCAATGTGGCAGGTCACTTAGACAGTTAGCATTGGTCCGCATGCCGAAAATCAATTAAGCACCATAAGGGCAGAAAAGCACCCGTCAGATGACGCATGCCCATCTTTTTGGAGGTTAAGGCACCCAACATACTTTCAAACCTCTATGTATATTATAGAGGATTTTTCCACTTTGTGGGTTTCGAACCCCGAACTAGATTTAATAGAACTAAATCTTGATTCGTGTTTACAAACTCTTCCGCAGCTTTGGTTCTGTTGGTATGAAGAAGTCAGAGAGTCATGTCTTTGTTTGATTTGTCCCTTTGGATGGTTGAAATTTATCAGAAATAATCAAAAGATGTTGGTGCTTTAAAAATGATCTGGTCGTTTCCATTCTGGTACCAAACTCTCTATATGTGTGTTTTTTATGGTCTGATGAATTTTTTTTCTTGATTCACTAGCGGTCAAATATCTGAGAGTCATCACTGGTTTTGGTGGGTATGGCGTTGACAAGGCAAAGTTGAAGAAATCGGTGTGTTGAAAAAAAAAGGGCATCATTAAAATTTTGCATTTTGTGCCTTTCCAAATAGCCAAGATGTCTTTACAAATTTAGTTTTTTTTTTTTTTTTTTCAGGTAAAGAGCCTCGCTACTATGGAAAAGATTGACTGGTCAGAAGAAAATTTGGGAACCATTGTTCTCAAAATTAAAAGACGAAAGGAGTATACATTTACTGAGTTTCACAGTTGCGAGGAATAGCAATAGTCCAACCAGTGAATCCGATTCCGGTGTCGATACAGGCTCCTTGAACATCACTTCAGCGGGCGGCTTTCTGATGGTCGCCAGGTGGCAGTGAAGCGCTGTGACACTACAGTTTTAGATTGAGAGACACTGTTAAAAGCTGAGCTGCAAACACTTGCCAAGGCTCGCCATGTGAATGTGGTGAGTCTCATCGGATACTGCACAGAAAACAATGTGCGGCTTTGTGTCTTTGAATTATGCGAAACAGAGATCTGGAAGGACTCGCCATGTGAATGTGGTGAGTCTCATCGGTTACTGCACAGAAAACAATGCTCGGCTTTGTGTCTTTGAGTTATGCGAAACAGAGATCTGGAAGGACTCGCCATATGAATGTTGTGAGTCATCGGTTACTGCACATAAAACAGTGCGCGGCTTTGTGTCTTTGAATTATGCGAAACAGAGATCTGGAAGGGCACATTCACCCGCCAAGAATCTGGCGAACGAGGACCCAGTTTTTCTCTTGGAAACTGAGAATTAAGGTGCTGCTTGATTCAGCAAGAGGAATCAAATACCTGCACCGGTATTGAGAACCGCGAATCATACACCGTGATATCAAGTTAGCAATCATACTGCTAGATGAAAATTGGGTTGCCAAAATCTCAATTTCCGGGCTTGTTGTGTTTGGGCCTGATCAACTAGGGAATGACCATGTTGATCTTGATGCGGAGACTGGGACAGCTGGGTACGCGAACCCAGATTGCTATGGTGCTGGCCCATTTGTAAGTCAACGAACCGATGTGTATAGCTTTGGGGTGGTAGTGTTGGAGATGGTTACTAGCCAAATGGCATATAATGCAGGAGATAACACGCACGTGGCCACTTTTGCAGCTCCGAGAATTGCTGCCAGAAGGTTAATGGAAGTGTTGGATAAAAGGCTGTCTTTGCCGGCGGGACGCAAGATGGAGGCTGTAGAGATAGTGGCACAGCTCGCACAACAATGCGCGTCACCTGGTTTACAAAGACCAAATATGAGTTCTGTTGTAACAGAGCTTGAAAGTGCAGTCGCACGGTTTGGTTAGCAAGATCTATCACCAATTAGATATAACAAATGATTTATTCCATTAATTTCATCATTGTTGAATGATTTATCTTTATGGTTTAAATAAGAATCTGTTCAAAACTTCATTTCTGTGTTCTGTTGTTGATTAAGGCATCTCTTTCTCTTTAAGATCGACTTCTAGAAACTTAGTGGGCAACTTTTAATTTCCAGTGTCATGATTTAGTGAACCAATTCCAATTGCATCTCACACACAATCAGACGCATGTTTTTCCAGGATATGTACTAATTAATATAAGACATCTTTCCCTTTCCCGCAGAATTCTCGCCACAACCAGTGATAACTTTCATGATAATTGACCGCTAGTGAATCAAGAAAAGAAAAACTCATTAGACCATGAAAAACACA
Source organism: Carex parvula (assembly GCA_025461045.1). Classification (NCBI taxonomy): domain Eukaryota; kingdom Viridiplantae; phylum Streptophyta; class Magnoliopsida; order Poales; family Cyperaceae; genus Carex; species Carex parvula. Next base: position 125,140 of record JAJGRW010000036.1, read on the forward strand.
CTTAAAACCTACTAGATGGAAACGACCAGAGCATTTTTAAAGCGCCGACATCTTTTGTTTATTTTCTGATAATTTTCAACCATCCAAACAAAGGGACAAATCAAGCAAGACATCTCTCTGACTTTTTCATACCAAGAGAACCAAAGCCTCACAAAAGGAGTTTATAAACACGAATCAAGATCTTGTAAATAATTTTTTTTATCTATATATTGTGGCGGTATCTTGCCGCTAACTTTCAAAAAATCAGAAAACACGAATCATGATTTAGTTCTATTAAATCTAGTTCAGTTTGATCTTATAAGAGGGGAAAAAATCATTATTACTTGCTAAGTTTCCAATACTTGATGTAGTATATATGTAAAAGCAGGATGGAACTAGAAAATTTAGTTAGGATGGTTGAAACTTAAAATACATAATTATTAATTTGGTTTAGTGAAATTTGAACTCAAAACTTCTCAAGTACAAAATAAATTCTTAACTACTAGACTACAAGCACACATCTAGTATTTTATAAGGAGGGCTGAACTATATACAAATTTTAATGAAATGAAAATTCAATTAAATTTCAACCTAAGTGATTAAAAATTTCAAAATCATGAGGGGTGGTTTAGCACTCTCTGAGTTAGGTGTAGATCCGCTCCGTATAAAAACACGTTGTTCTAACCATTAGACGTATCATTGAGAAATAAAAGGGCAGGTGACAAGATAAATGGGCATCATCTGACGGGTGTGTTTTTTATTTTATCAAATATTGCTCAGTAAATTATATCAATGAATTATTGTAATTATATTGAGGCATCAAGGTATTCTGAATAAACACTGAACATGTACAAAGCAAAGCATCATAGGGAGTCGTTTGAATAAACCGTTCTTGCTTCATATTATTTCTCCTTTAAAGCTGAGAAGCACTCAAAGCGGAAAGGAGCGTGAGCCAGTGGGCTGTTCTCAGTGTAGTTTAGGCATGAAGATGGCAAGAAATTAAAGGTGAAATAATGCACTATATCAGTCTATCACAAATAATGATTTATTTTTCATCATTGCTTAAACCAATACAAGCATGCTCCTAAGTCCAAACTACCAAATATATTGGAGTTGCAATAGACTTAGAATCAACAAACCTGTAACAAAAGAAACTTGAGACACTAAACTATGTTTTTTACACTAAAACTTGGCCAAGTTTTTTGTGATGTTCATTTCATTCAATCAGTCACTCTATTCATGATTTTTCAAAGTTGGAATTCACGCAAAAGTCACATTCTAGCAAGCATTATGTAAATATTTTTTGAGTTAGTTGATAATTAACAACCAACATGAATTATATCACCTATGACTTTGTAAGCAACCTCTCGATCGATATTTGTATGACAATTCGTAAGAAGTTTACTTTTATGTTAATTTCTTGAAGTATAACTATTTAGTTAGCTAAGGCAATGGAATCTTAAGGGGATAATAATTGTTTCAATGTGCTAGCTAGATTTTGAGTAGCTAGGGTCACTAGATATTAATAAGCCTAAAATAAAACTCTCTAATTCAATTTGACCCACGCCAACGACTAAATAAGCCGAACCTAACCTAGCGCAGATCCATCAAATCTGAAATAAGTTTCAATTGTTCAATATGCCTTCTTCTTTTTGTTTCTTTTATTATGAAATAAAGATCAAAGTTGTCATTACTGCCATAGTACCATTGGTTAGTTTTTTTTTTTTTATGGTTGACGGCAAATGAATATATATTAGGATAAAGTTGTAAAAAAGAGTTTATTTACATGGACTTTTTGTAGAAGTCCCTCACACAATAAATTTTTACACTGCTAGCTAGCAAAAATTGCCGCCAAAAGAGTACAGTAAGCTCCCGCGTGATTTGTCCCTGAACTACACCCACTGTGACCAAAGGAAAATATCCAATGTCGTATCATTAATTAGGATATGCACTGTTTTTCTCCGGTTTGAGAAGAGGCGTCTATTCCTCTCTCCAAATCGTCCATACGCCTGCCGCGCCCGTATCAGATTTCTCTGCGCATTTTCTCCTCCCGACCTTCCCCCGGTAGATAGCTTCCAAACCCTCACAATTGATGAGCCTCTTCTCTGCCATGGGTTAGTTACAATTACTCATTTATGATTCTTTGTCATGGATCACAATGTAGAATTTTTTCGCTCTTCAGTTATAACTTGGTCCGAGAGAAACAAATAATTTTCTTTTTAGAAGCATGATAGGAGCTATCAGCTTTGATGAAGAGAAACTAATAGTTACGACGGTCTACAATTTGTTAATAATATTTAAGTTGAGTTTATAGGACCCAAATCATAGTTATTTGTACGCTTAATTACATTTGATAATATAAAATTTATTAGACAAATGTTAGATATATATATTTTTTAACAACAATAAATATATTCTAATTTTTGAAAGATTGGGAGCATATAATTTTGAGATTTATGTAATTTTGAAAGATCTATTGAACCGAAATTTTTATTGTTACCACTCAAAAAAAATAAAATTAATTCATTACCACCTCGCTGCCCCTTTATTCAATACTACCACCCCCGCTAACCCAGTTCGCGTACCAAATTGGCTGGTGCGTGGACTGGGTTGGCGCACCAACCTTTTCACCGTATAAGAGGTTGGCGCTGCCCAATCTGCTACGCAGACGGCACTCCGCGGAGCTTCTACAGTAAAAAGGTAAGTTTTTTTTTTACTTTTTTGTTTTTTGTTTTTTATAAATTAGGTAGTTGGGTATAGGTGTCCAAAATAGGTCCAAATAGAGTAGAATTGTAATAAATAATTAGAATGGTGTCCAAAATAGATTCAAATAGAGTAGAATTGTATTAAATAATTAGAATGGTGTGCAAATAGAGTATAATTGTATTAAATAATTAGAATGATGTCCAAATAGAGTAGAATTGTATTAAATATTTAGAATGGTGTCCAAATAGAGTATAATTGTATTAAATAATTAGAATGATGTCCAAATAGAGTAGAATTGTATTAAATATTTAGAATGGTGTCCAAATAGAGTATAATTGTATTAAATAATTAGAATGGTGTCCAAATATAGTAGAATTGTATTTAGCTATATTATGTTGTATTTTAGGCCAAATTATTTTAGTAAATTATTAAAGTACCCTATTTGAGGTACTTAAGACCAAATTTGACTAGAAATGCACCAAATTGTAGTATGACGTCATCCAGCGGCACCAAGCACACCAGTCTGCCTCATGATGATGTGGATTTGGATGTAGAGTTAGCTCGGACCATCTTTCCGCATTTGATGACCAAGTATATCAGTCCCGTTTGCTGGTTTCCGTACAAGAACCACAAGATCAGAAACTCATATGTAAGTTTACATCTCTATACCACTTGCAAATAATATACATTTTCATTTGAATAAAATAATAAATTGTATTTGTGTTTATTTTGAAATTAAATGCAGACTCATACTCTGACGTCGACGAGGAACAACCAGATGAATATCCTCTACGACAAGCGATTTGCACCGGCGTTGCAGAGGCTGGGTCTGTGGCATGTGTCACAGCTCAGTGACTTAAATGCAGATGTTGCTCTTATATCTGCATTGGTCGAGAGGTGGCGGCCGGAGACCCACACCTTCCACTTACCCGTCGGAGAGATTACGGTGTCTCTCCAGGACGTGAGTTGTCTCTGGAGTCTGCCCATTACCAGGGAGGCGGTGACGGGTGTGGAGTACGGAGACTTCGCGCAGCTCGTCACCGACCTGCTGGGAGACGGGTTGATGAAGCGGAGGGCGACCAAGAAGGGATACGTCTACTCGAAGAATGACATCAGTTTACCACACTTGCGGGAGCGGTTCAGGTAACATTTATTTTATAAAATTAATTATTTGATGTCTATTTTTTGCAATTTTCACTAAATTAGTTCGAATTTACAGTGAAGCCCTAGACGCGGATGCTGATGCTGAGACGGTAGATCGGTGGACCCGGGCTTACATCATGGAGATGTTTGCTTGCTAGCTGTTCCCAGATTCATCGGGGGCCACTGTCCCTGGATGTTTGCTTGAGTGGCTGAGGGACTTGGCCCAGCCGAAACAGATGAACTGGGGTGCAGCGGTATTGGCATGTCTATATCGGGGTTTGTGCACCGCATGGCATGTCTTTAATTTTTTTGGTTTAAGAAAATTATGAAAATTCATTTGCAATTCGAACTAATTTTTTTATTTTAATTTGCAGGTACTCATGAACATCAAGCAAGTGCTTAGGAGCGCAAGATACGCCGTCACAAGATGTTGGAAGGCTATCGGGAAGAAGTGGTTGTGTATGGCTGCACCGCCTGTCGTTGTCGCCGGGTACCAGGATCAGCTCGAGAGGGTTCTCAAGCTTTCAGATATTCCCTGCTATGAAGATTTGAAAGACATGGACGATGACAATTCTGCGGAGCCTATGAGCACGCCAGAGTCGGATTTCTCAGACCTACACTCTACAACGACTGCTGAGGCCGCATTTGAGGCTGCTAGGCTTGCAGCGATACGTATATTTTTGTAATCATTTTTATAATCATCTTCATTGTGAAACCTAATTATCTATTTGTTTTAGGGAGATATACCCCGCGGAGATGAGGAGGACGAGCAGGACCCCCCCTCAGATTTTACGTTTCACTTGGGCTCTCAGTACGGTACTTACACGCAGGATGTAGACTCTTCTCCATTTTACACACAGGAGGTGCCACTCCCACAGTCCAGTGCAGCAGTTGTCTAGCAGGATGTCTCATATAGACCTGTGTACTCTGCAGAGGATACACGTGAGGTTATTTTCGGACCTGGTGCAGATGAGGGACCACACGAGGAGACACTTTTTGGAGAGATACATGAGGAGACCCCACCACAGCCATCACGACCGTACACACCGCTTGTCGATAGGGAGCGTCAGGAGGAGGAGGGGCGGGGTAAGAGACTTAGGAGAGAGAAGAAGCCGTGGACACCCTCGAGCAGATAGGATAGAGTTACTTGTTGTAGTTTATGTTTTTGGATATTATTTCGGTATTAGTTTTTGTTATTTGGATGTTATTTCGATATTATTTTGATATTAGTTCTTATGTTGTTTAGTTCTTCCGCAGTCAATTTAACACATTAGTTTTTACGTTATTTGTCTGCCTGTTGCCTTGCGTCTGATGAATGAACATCGTTAAAAATAAAATATGATTTTCAGACACCCGTTGCAAAAATAAACAGGATTTTCAGTCCCGATCTTGAGAAACGCTAGAAATACTGACAATCGTGTGGTGGGAGAATAAACAGAGTCCGTGTCCTCCTTTAGGTATCTGAGGCTATTGCATGGGAAATTAAAGATCCGTTGCCTAGGAAACCATAGGGGTTCGTTTTAAGATCGTGCCAAGTTAAAAGAACAGTCCAGATCCAATAATTTCACCTCAGGTATTGCACTGGACGTGAATTCGGATAAGAGTAACAAGGGAGCAAGCCACTACACTCCAAATTCCAAAATAGAAAGGGGAAAGTGGAAACCCGTTAAATCTCCCGATCAATAAGTCGCCGCACGGAAATACCAAAAGAAAAAAAGAGAGAGAGAGAGAGAGGAACAAAAATTGGGTCGGGTCAGCGCCTCCGCCTCCATCCCTACTCCGGCGAGGCTTGATCTCTTGTTCTTTCTCTCCCCTCTTTCTCTATCATTTTCTCCAAGTCGCTAAGATGAATCCCTCGAAGAAAAAACCTAAAAATCGGAAGACCAAACCGCCCAAAATCGAGTCCTCCCCTCCGACGGATCCCGATCTGCATCAAAGCTCCTCACGATCCCCACTTGTTCCAACCCAAACCCTCACTTCTACCTCTCAATCGAGGTCAAGCGACCTCGCCTGGCTACACGATGTCTTCTCCTCTCTTTCAGTCGTCCAGATCGAGTCGGCGTACACCGAGGCGGGTTGCGACACGTTCAAGGCTGCGGGTATCCTCGGTACTCACCTAGAAGTGGACCAGGAGGAGGAAGATCAGCACAACATGGGGTCGACTGTCAGTGAGAATTCTTCTCAGAAGAAGGCCAAGATGGCGCGGCCACGGCATGTAGTAGTTTCGAGTGGCATGGTTTCCGGCGTGATTGGGAAGGATTATACGGGCTCACACTCACAGAGTATCGATAAAATCCAAAAAGATGTGGAAGAGGCGGAAGGGTTTCTCTGTTCTATGTTAGGGGAAAATTCTGATCTTGGTATGGGTGTCGTCAGAGACATACTAGGTAAGAAAGTTCAATTTAGGGTTTTGTTATTTCGTACAGACAGTTACTCCTTCACAGTGATCTGTAGAACTAATGTTGGAACTGTTTTATTTATGGCCTGTACGTATCTGGTACAGGCATGTTTCTTTTGGCACTATTTGTACCAGTCTGTACTGAGAACTAGCTTTGAGTTCGTAATATAATGTATATAGAAATGGTTTGCACTTTTCAATCTAAGTGTCACACAATTGTTTCATGAGTATTGGCCACAGCTGTCTTTTAAATTCAATCTAATATTGCAGATCACACTCTAATCGTTTTATGTCCCTGTGCTAAAAATTTGCAGGCGTGTGCAGAGGCGATGTTGAAAAGGTCATGCAACATTCTAACTGCATTTTCTGCTTCCTTCTGTCAAAATATCTTTATATAATTGTTTATCTCTAGAAAATCATGAAAATTATATTTTATTGGCATCTGAGACCCATAATTGTTATTTTTTCCTACTCGCCCCAAATTTTGGAGATATTCACATCTTGCATCCTGGTTATCTTAGATAGGGTGATGTTATACGTGTGCTCTATCTAATTTCTTTGTACTGTGTCCATAACTGCATTATTAGTTTTTAAAGAGAAAATGAATTTTACTGATGAATTTAATTGTTGCATTCCAGTTTATGAAGTTCTTGTGAATAATTTTTGTTAATGTGTAGGAGAGAGTTATGATAATTTATTCTTTTTGGTTCTTACTCGAGCTTTTTCTTATTATTTACTTACTGTTTGGAGATAACCAAAAAGATTGTGGTGGTTGTAAATTTGAGAAATGTTTGGCTTTGTATGTACTGTGAAATGGTGGGTGCAAAATTTATAAGTTAATATGCATAAGCAAATACCAAGTGCATTGTAAATGGATTGAATATCCTTTGATTTGTCATGCTAAAATGATTTTTGAAAAAAAAAAAAACTGACATAATTTTTTGTAGGCATTGGAACTGCTGCTCGAGTTGTCAGACGAATCTTACTGTGCTCAAATCAGAAAGAGATTCATCCCTGCTCCAAATAATAGCTTTAATTATTCTCACATTTTTCATGGCATGGATTGCAAGAATCCACCTGGGAACAACATTACTCCAAAGCAGGTAGTTATTTTATGTTAATTTTTTTTCCTCTTATACCTGAAAAGCCTTTGAATTATGCTATCACACTTTGTTTGTTTCTATTGGAATAATGACCTTAAACCATTTAGGTATCATAGTCATGGTCACATGGTATGCTATCACACTTCACTTTTTCGTTTTGATGGGCTTATTTCCTATTCTATGTTGGGTTTGTTTCAGTTTGGAGATAGAGCATCATCATGGACAAATTTTCCATTGGAAAGAGAGAGTGGTTTATTTTTTGAGAGGTATAATAGCTTCACTGCTCTTTTCAAAATTCTATTTATGTAAAGTTTGATAAGTTTAATTTTTTTTCCTAAACCTTTTGTTTTGGTAGAGTAACTTGTAGGTGCAAGTTTCTTATAATTATCTGTGTTTTGTAGACCCGAGAGTGATACACATCCAATGGAACCAACACAATCAAAGCCTGAGATAGGAAAAGATGTACTAGAGTCTCTATTCAACATACATGAAGTACCACAAATCCGTACTTATGCATCTGGTAATATGGATTGGAGAAAGATTGCTAAAAATCTACAAAATGGCCAAGATTTTGAGTTCCATTCTAAGGCCATGTCAGCCACCAGGCATAACCCTAAAATTGGTAAAATAGAAATTGTTCATGAGTTTGAGGTATATTATTTTTTTTCCTTGTGCATCTCCCTGAAATTAATGTTAATGTGGGTAAAGGAGATGGCTATCTTGAGTTGAAATCTGCACAGCAGAACTGGGAGTTGAATTCTATGGCCATGTCAGCCACCAGGCAAAAACCTAAATATGGTAAAATTCTTGTATCCTTGATCATGAGTTTCTAGTATATTTATTAAGTTTCACTTGTGCATCTCACTGAAATTAATATTAATGCAGGAAAAGGAGATGGCTATCATGAATTCAGAACGGTCGCACAACAGAACTGGGATTTGATGAAGAAATACTATCAGAGAGTAAGTTCAGAGAGATACAATGTTTGCATATAAGCCAGCATTTGTTTTATGTAAAAAAACAAATTTTGCCACTTGTTTATTTTACAGGCTGCAGTGGAATATTCTAGGGGTAGCCGTAGCCATGCTTCTTGTCTCGCTGAAAAGGTAACGTTTTCCTTTTCCATGTTGTAGAACTTTATGACCTTATGGAAAGTTTAATTTCCATTCGATTGTTACATGTTTTTTCAAATGCTTCTACCTCGTGGGCTTTTGAGAGTTGTACATTTTACCAATACTTTCGAGTTTTTTTTCTGCGAGTCTGTGAAGGCTCTTAGAAAAAAATAGTCTGTATTATGGTTTATTTATATTGAAATAGACGAGATATGCCTTTGTCATTTCTTTGTTTTTTGTAATATAACAAGTTACATATGATTTCAGGGAAATTATTATCGTGACTTGGCTTGTGCGGAAGATGAGAGGGCCAGCCTAGAGATCTTTGGAGCAAGGTTAAAATCAGATACCCAATGTTTTTTTTTTAATTACTAAATTTGAATATTAACATTCACCTTATAATTTTATGTGTTGTGAATACTTATTTCCATTTTGGCTACTACAAGTGTAGTGAAAAGTTCCTAGCTATTTACTGTTAATCCATTGTAGCAGATTCTAAGATAATTATAAGTTGAAAATAAAGATTTAGAAGTTCTGTTGCAAGTCCTAATCTTGGATTTCATAAGCAGGAATCAAGCTATAAAAAATACTGTGACCATCGATTTGCACGGGCAGCATGTTAAGCAAGCTATTGGTATTCTCAAGCGACATCTTCTGTCGTTCGCATGTATACCTTGTAAGTCCAAAATTGTTCTGAATTTCTAAGCTCTTGGTGTATCAATGTTTCTGGTTACCCAAACAGTTAGCTTTGGTCTGCGTGCTGAAAATCAGATAAGCACCATAAGAGAAGAAAATAACAGTACCCGGCAGATGATGCCCATATTTTATCTTGTAACACCTGCCCTTTTATTTCTCAAAAACGTGTCTAATAGTTAGAAAAGTGTGCTTCTGTAGGTATATTCAGTCAAGTATTTGAAAACTTCGCAAGTAATGATGGTTTTTCCTCCCCTCTTATATAAGATCAAACTGAACTAGATTTAATAGAATTAAATGTTTTTAGAGGAGGGCTCAAATGCCCCAATCGTACCCCAACATCTTTATCTTCAATTTCAAAGTTCAAACAGACGATCCGAACCGCTCAACATGATATCCACATTAAAATATTATTGTAGACCAAATTTTATATTTTTTGGAAATGTTGTACTAGTTTTTAAGGAGGAGGGATCCACCTACAACATTTGTAAGTTACAACATCTTACAACAATTCGGTTTTGCGATTTTCAAAGTCCAAACAGTTGATCCAAACCCTTCAACGGGATATCTATATTAAAATGGACTTGGAGATCAAATTTTACATTTTTTTGAATTTTTTTCTATTTATTAAGTATTTTACAATAATGTTGTTTTTAGATAAGTTTGGACCACTGAAAAACAGCAGTTTTGTAATACTTAATAAATAGTAAACAAATTCAAAAAAAATGTAAATTTGATCTACAAACACATTTTAATATAGATATCATGTTGAACGGTTTGAATTGACTGTTTAGACTTTTAAATCGCAAAATTGAATTATTGTAAGATGATGAATTGTTGTAAGATGTTGCAAGTGGATCTCTTCCTCTTTTCTAAGAAAGGTGCAAAATCATTGTTTTTAGATGGGTCCACAATTTCCTGAAAAATATTTCCTGAAAAATAGTGATTTTGTACCTTATCTTATAAAATAGTAAAAAATTTCCAAAAAATATAAAATTTGGTCTCCAATCATATTTTAACGTGGATATCATGTTGAGCAGTTCAGATCATCTATTTGAACTTTGAAATTAAAGATAAAGATGTTGGAGTACGATTGGGGCATGAAGCAATTGGGCATTTGAGCCCTCATGTTTTTATGTGTTTACAAACTTCTTTTGAAAAGCTTGGGTTCTGTTGGTATGAAGAAGTCAAGAGTCATGTCTTGCTTGATTTGTCCCTTTGTTTGTATGGTTGAAATTTATCAGAAAATAAACAAAAGATGTTGGCTCTTTAAAAATAATCCGGTCATTTCCATCTAGTTGCGGGACCAAACTTCAAGCTATAAGTGTGTGTTTCATGGTCTAATGAGTTCTTTTTTCTTGATTCACTAGCGGTCAATTATCTGAGAGTTATCACTGGATGTGGCGAGAATGGTGTAGGAAAGGGAAAAATGAAGCGATCGGTGAGTTCTAAAAAAAGAACTCAGTTTTCAGGTGGATACCTGCCTGTTGGGGTCTTACAAATTTAGACTTAAAAATCTAATCCCGGATGTCACTTCATATTTCAGGTCAAGAGCCTCGCTACAAGGGAAAATATCGAATGGGCGGAAGAAAATTCTGGAACTATTCTTCTCAAAATTGAAGGACGAAAGGAGTATACGTTTACAGACTCTGACGAGGAATAATGTATTTTGTCGACTTCGCTTCGTAGATTACTAGGCACCTGTAACATATTACCCACCTTATGTAAATTGGCAACATGGCCAGGACATGTTTGGTTGCTACTTGAGAAGATTAAGCTGTTTATCACCTGATTGCTATCTTGTTGGTGTTATCATAATATATGAGTCTCAATTTTTAACAACGGTCCATAGTTGCTAGCATCACACCGTGAAAAAAAAAAATTAAGTAGGACTTGATTTTATTTATTTTTTATGATTTTGTACTAGTTGTAAAAGGAATATGGAAAATAAAATCAAAACCATTTCAAATCAAAATGATCCCCGAGCGGATTCAAAAGAATTTATCCCAACTAACATAAAATCCCATAGGACCTCGTGAAAATTGTGACGTCCAAACTTGCCCTAATTATTTGATGCATCCATTATTTACACTGGCAGGGGAATACGACCAAGTGTGCAAATTATCAAACACGGAATACGGATTGTCAGATAGTGGTAAAATTATATCTGTATTTATTTTATTTAATGGATATATGTACGGACTGAATATTAAACGTATACAGATATGAATATTAAATATATATGGATACGGTTATGAATATATGAATACGGATATTAAATATATGAGTATTTTTAAAATGCACCATTGGTTTTGTACTCCAAGCCTTCAATCATGCTTCACATTTTTTATCTTTATTTTCAAAGTCCGAATAGTCGATCTGAACCGTTCACCATGATCTTTGTATTAAAATGTGCTTGGAGACCACATTTCATATTTTTTGAAATTTTTTTACTATTTTTTTAAATAGGTACAAAATCACTGTTTTCATAAGATTTTGAACCATCCAAAACAGTGATTTTATACCTATCTAAAAAAATAGTAAAAAAATTTCAAAAAATATAAAATTTGGTCTCCAAGCACATTTTAATATGAAAATAATGTTGAGCGGTTCAGATCGATTGTTCGAACTTTGAAAACGGAGAAAAAGACGTGGAGCATGATTGGAGCACAAAACCAATGGTGCGTTTTAACCCTGCTCTAAATATATATAAATATATATGGATACGGATATGAATATAATTCGAATTGCTAAATTAAATATTGTAATAAAATTAAAATATTACTAAATAAATTATTATTTTCTCATTAGAAAGTAAAAATAACATAAATACAAATATAATTCAGATATTCGATTATTATGATAAATAAATAAAAAAATCTCATATTACACTTGTTATGTCATTATGAAATATATCGTTAAAGTAAATATTCTTCTCTAATTATATAAGAAACATATATCAAAGTTAAAAATATTGATACCCGTTTTTAAAACTAAAACCGTGTCGATATCCGTGTTTACATAAATTATATTCATATTCCTATCCTTGTTCACAAACTATCTGCATCCAAATATTCAATTCATAAAAATTCGAATACAACGGATAATATCCGATCCGTTTAATTGCAACCCTTCCGCATGGCTAACATATATGATTCCACCTGATATTCTCTGTGGAAGTCCATGGTCAAAAGTCAATACTTGATTGTCTAGGTTTCGCTGTCATAAGTCAACAGTCAAGTCCGACATCAGCAGTACTGTTTGGTCAAACTTTACGGCGAACTTGATATTCTTCTTGGATTGAAAAAAACGTGCCGTGCCTTTCCGTGATTTTGGACTAGATCGGAAAAAACGTGATGCGCTGTGCTGTGATTTTCGACTCGTGCCGTGTTGTGATTAAGTTAATTTATTACGTACCTTGCTGTATTGTGATTAAAATATTAAGGGATAATCACAGTACACGAATTGTCACGCCACGCGAGTTACGTTGTGTTCAAACATGACTTGCATGATTCATGTAACTATTTGATTATAATTTAGGTTAGTTTATTCAAGATTCACCATTTGATCAAAATCTAATTTAATTATATATGACTCGCATGATCACGTACCGTATTGTGCCGTAATTAGATCTTTTGCGTGACGTGATGTGTCATGCTAAATTTTTTAAGGATGGTCCAACACGTGAATGGTCACGACACATATCCGACACGCGTTCCGTGCCGTAACCGTCCTGTTCTGTAACAGAGCCGGCTCCGCCTTGCTATTTTTCCAACTCAAATTCTACCTCTAATTAAATATATAGATAGATGTGTGTAATGTGCATCACCAGTCAGAAAAGGTAATGGCTTACACAAGGCTCTCCATGGCTGTTATTCTCCTACTGTCTGGTAAATTTTTTGACTCAAATTATTGTTTACCTTTCACATTTTGTAATCAGAGGGTGTGATGCTCAACAGCTTAAATATGAATGATTCGTCCCAATTTCTTATTTCTCCTTTCTTAATTATTCACTTATGTTGATATTGAGATGCGGTTGCAATTTAGCGTGGCCATGGAAAGCCCTCAAAACTCCAGTTCAAACAAAAAAGGGAACAAAATATAATTCCATACAATTTGTTTCTCAAAACTTGCATAAAAATGAATGAAATCAGGAGTGCTCCTCCTAGGAGAAATGAGCAGCAATGCAAAAGCTGTTGCGTGCCCGCTGTACTGTCTAGAAGTCGAGTACATGACTTGCCCTTCTTCTGGCGGCGAGCCATCTGTCGGCGCACGGCAATTGCTGCCTGACAAGCAGGTCCAAAGGCTGCACGCTCCACCTCTCAGGCGGGTCTCAGATGAAATGCTCTTGAGATGGTTGCTAGTGTGATCTTAGCTTGTTTATGCATGTTTTCAAAGGAATTAATGGGATTTGTCAGATTTCTTGCTTGTTGTAATAACTAATAAGCAGCTGATTTTCTTTTTCAAGAATAAATTTGATGGATTTGGTTTTGGATAATGTTCTAAAAAAATACAGAGGTTTTTTAAATCATTATCACTGCGTATTCGGTATTTACTCCATTTGGTGATCTGCCTCGTTGGGACAATTCAAGCACTGAGGAAAAAAAGCCTTCTGCAAAAAAAAAAAAAAAAAAAAAAAAAATTCTGTGTCATATGATTATTTCATTTTTACTTGATTTTTAATGAATTTCTAGTGTGATATTTCGTGTGGCATAATGTATTCATTTTGATAAGCAAAAATTTGTACATAATTATAAGAGGGTTCAATGCACCATGATTTTGTGCTCCAATATGCTCCACATCATTTATCTCCGTTTTCAAGTCCGAACAATCAAGCCTGAACCGCTCAACATGATATTCATAATAAAATATTCTTAGAGACAAATTTTATATTTTTTAGAATTTTTTTACTATTTTTTTTTTACATAGGTACAATATCACTTTTTCGGATGGCCAGAATATCTTTAAAACAGTGAGTTTGTATCTATCAAAATAAAAAAATAGTAAAAAAATTCTAAAAAATATAAACTTTGGTCTCCAAGGCATATTTTATTATAAAGATCATGTTGAGCAGTTCATACCGACTGTTTGGACTTTGAAAACGAAGATAAAGAATGTGGAATATATTGGAGCACAAATCATGGTGCATTTGGAAGCCCTCCTCAATAATTAGTACGAATAAAATATAAAACGGGTAATAAAAAGGAGGTTTCAAAAGATAATTCAGCTGGAAAAAGGTATTAGTGAAATGAATTATCATTGTCTCATTTAATTCTTGTATTACAGAATGTGAACAAAATGTTCAAAAGATAATTCATTTGCAAAGATTAGCTAATCAATTGCTATACGCATTTACAGACTCAAAGAAAGTGACCAAATCACCATGTACCAGCTGCTAATGCTCCAATTGGACAGATTAGTAATATTATGGACACACATGAAGCTTGGAAGACCATCGGTTTCCAAAGATAAATTCTCGAAAAAGAAAAAGAGCAAATAATGAAAATGGTCAAGTTGAGGATATGATAATTTCTGATAAAACTCCATAAGAGAATCAAATTATAGTAATATTGGAGTTCTAACAGAAATTTAGGTATCTGAAATTCATGAAAATGAAGATATCTCGATAAATTATATCATGAATGGAGTAAGATGGAACCAAGATAAAATTGATATCAATGATGTTTTTTGCATATAATATAACGCTAAATATAATGAATAA
>JAJGRW010000037.1:0-86264 GCA_025461045.1 Carex parvula
CAGGAAAAGGTAATTTTATTTGTCTTTCTATTTTTCTATAAGTTTGCTATATCTGAAATATAAAATATATTGATATATTCAAAAAAATTTGACGGCCGTTTAATATGACTCGTGAGATATATTTTGGAAAGTGCTTGCATACAACTTTATTTAGTTCTTAAATATCGATTTACAATAAAATAAATCTATATAACAACAACAAAAACCGTTTGTTTCTGCGTATTTCGTAATATAATTATATAGCATGAAAAAGTAATGGTTAACAATAAGGCAAATTCTTCTATGGACATAAGGACCTATTTGTAAAATGAGCATATTTTTATTTTCAAAGTTCAAACAGTCGATCCAACCGTTCAACATTATCTCCATATTATAATGTACTTGGAGGTCAAATTTTACATTTTTTTGAATTTTTTTACTATTTATTAAGATGGGTACAAAATTCAATGGTCTAATTTGACTAGTTTTGTAAAATACTTATAAATAGTAAAAAATTCAAAAAAAATGTAAAATTTGACCTCAAGTACATTTTAATATGGAGATAATGTTGAACGGTCGATCGACTGTTTGAACTTTGAAAATGAAAATATGTTTATTTACAAATAGGTCCTTATGTCCATAGAAGCATCCCTCTAACTAAACGTGATTTATAATTTTTATAAATTTCGAGTAGTCAAAAGGAAAAACGTGATATGATATGAGGTGACTAATAGTCGTAATTTGGTCACGTCATGTCATGTGATCAAACTATATTTCACTTGATGTGATTAAAGTGTGGAGGTCAGTCCGTCACGCAATAGTTAGGTCACGTGCAGTTATGTTAATTATTATTTTTTTAGATTTTAAGCTAGTTCATAAAATAAAATAAAAAAAAACAAATAAAACAAAACCTTGCGAAATAAATAAATTAGGGAAATAATGTTGGAAGAATTGTTCATGTATGTAACCAGATCAATTTGCGTAACGTGTCATTTTCAGTTGAAGGGAGTCACGTCATACAAATAGACACATCACGCGACATGCCAATCGCAATTACGTGACCGACACGATGAAAAAATATAATTTATATTATGAGATACCCATGCAAGTTAATCAAAACCATTAATTTGATTTTAAGTATGTTGCATATAAATTTGTTTCAACTTACAATTTTAAAATAAAAATTGTTCTTTTTGGTTGATATTAATGAGCATTTTTGGGTAAAAGTTTTAAAGTGAAGAAGTTTTGAATTAGTTATTCTAAATTATGTCGATCTAAGTTATTTTTACTTTGTGAAAGCTTAAAGATAAGGATGGTTAAGTTACTTAGGAGAGAAATAGCATAAATCTTTTTTTCTTTACTGCCGTGGTCTATATATAAGTGGTTAAACTTGATCGGCTGAAAATTAGACGTAACTCATCTTAAATTAGCTTATAACTATTTCGCATTTGATGGTCTAAGTGAGGTTAAGTTTTTATTTCTCTGTTCAGTCACATTCAAATATAATCAATTAGAAGTGATTTGAAAAACAGCACTCCGAAGTGTGCATATCAATTTGTTTGATTGGACTAAAATTCATATACAATAAAGCTGTCACGAATTTTAATGCTGAAAGTATAGTACTCTTTCATTTGGGGGGGAATTTCACATGTACCCCTCAAAAACTTCAAAATTACTTATTTCTCCTTCTAAACTTCAAAAACTCACATATTTATCCATTTTATTGTCTTTTATATTAAAACACATTCTAAATTTATAAAATACTCATTTTATCTCCTTTTATTAAAAAGCATAAAACGTTCATTTGACTCAAATTTGAATCTGAAATGTTCCTCTACCGTCCGAATTTCTTTACGATTTGTGAGTGCTAGGTCAGCACGAAATTTGAAGCGAACGTGCACAGATCTTAATGCAATGCACATGATCAAAATTTCTTTAAGATCCGTGCGCACTAGATCAACACGAAATCTTGAAGCGAACACGCACAGATCTTATTGCGATGCACGCGGATCGGATGGTAGAGGAACTCTTCATATTCAAATTTGAGTTCGATAGAGCGTTTTATACTTTTAATAAAGGATAAAATGAGTATTTTATAACTTTAGAATGAATTTTAATATAAAAGACAAAAAAATGGGTAAATATGTGAGTTTTTGAAGTTTAGAGGGGGAAATACATAATTTTTGAAGTTTTTGAGGGGTATATGTGAAATTCCCCCTTGATTTTAATATTTTTTTTAAAAAACATAGAAGTGTTTATACAACTACAATTAGTTATTAACTTTGAAAAGAATTTTAAAATTGAAATAATATTGATGATTGTTTGATGTTAATTTTGCGTAGAAATTTCCAGTCTTATATTAAGCACGTAAATATTCTAATCGTCAATGACTTTGATTAAAATATGAAATTTCAGATTGAATATCACCCATCCCATCAAATGTTCTAATTCTATGCATCCTTTTTGTGTTTTTTTACGTGTAGAGTCTAAATTTACACGTACTCGCCACACATACTCTTTTATATGTAAATTGTATTATCTCTCTGATTGGTCCTGATTTTCTTTCTATTTTTTAAATATCATTTAAGGAATTTTTAAATTGATCATGTCTTCATTTTTTTCTATTTATCGTTTAAGGAATGTTATTTGTCATTTAATATGTCATTTTGTTTGAGATTTTTTTATGAATATATGTCATTTAAGGAATGTTATTTACTTGTAGATGTCATTTAAAAATATTATTTGTCATTTAGTCTAAATTTTTTTATGAAATATGTCATTTTGTATGTGATTTTTTTTGTTCTCTTATAATATATTCCGTTGCAACGCACAGGCACAATATTAGTATTATAATACATACATTATATGTTAAATTAGAAAATATGCAAATACAAAAAAAGTAAAATAAATTAGGCCTAACCTAAATAGTAAGTAGTGCAGTAGTAGCAGTAGCACAAGACAATGTAGAGCTAGAGGTCCACATAATGTAAGGCAGGGTTTGTTTGTTGCAGTCGGATTTGACTGGTTGAATTGAATTGAAATATTGAATGCATCTGTTGAAATGAAACCTACTATGAGATCAAACATTTATTACTCTTTCCTTCCTTGATCACTGCCACTGCTAATGGCTTTACTTTGCCTCCCTCGTGGTCCCACGTTAAAAAGAGAAAGCAAAAACTATCCTTTTCAAATTTGATTAAAAAGACAAAAAAAATGAACGCTTTGGTTTTGAGTTTATCCAATGAAATAAACTCTGCGGACGGTCCAGATCACATGGCCTCATTAAATGCTTCACACTGATTTGCTATTGCTCCCACGCCAGTTCCCCATTTTATGTAAAAATATAAAAAAAAAGAGGCGTAGGGATCTCTTATAAAAAGACCAAGAGAACAAAATGCCAACCCTCTGTTTCCCTCTCAATTAAATTCTCCTCTTTTGACTCCTGTTTCTCGTAAACTGTGCGCTCTCTCTCTCTCTCTTCTTCTTCTTCTTTCTTCTCATACCAAGTAACCAACTCTTTATCTATTCTCTCATCAGAGATAGGGAGTAGAGAGAGAAAGAGAGAGCGATGGCTGCCTCAATTGAAGAAAAGGATCCACGCATACAAGGGATAGCCTCTTCTATCCGAGTTGTACCTCATGTTCCAAAAGGAGGTAACAAATTTATGATCGATAGATAGATAATTCATGCCAGTTCAAGCGCCCATTATCATTTTTTTTTTGTGAATTTTCAGGGATTATGTTTCAAGATATCACCACCTTGCTTCTAGACCCAAAGGTGTTCAGAGACACAGTTGATTTGTTTATCGAGAGATACACTGGAAAGGATATCTCAGCTGTAGCCGGTAACCCAAATTTCCATTACCTCTTCCTTTTAATTGTTGCCACTAATTCCACTTTGAAATTTGAATGGTTTTAATTGTTCAAATGTCGGTCATGGGCCCTCGACGAATTGCCCGTATCAATTTTTCAGTTAGCGAGATTGAGGTAAAGAGAGAAAAAAATTAGACAGAAAGGAGAGCTAAAAAGGTTTTTTTTTTTTTTTTGTGTGTATCTAATCTCTAATGTCATGATATCCTAGGGAGAAAATTTGTGGTACCTTTTTGGAGACTTGAGAGAACTTTTTTCAGTGGTAGGGCTATTTCTTTGACTATAAACCCTTGTGCCCGTTGGCATTTTCCTCGCTTGCATTAATGATTCCTGTCCCTCATTTACTCTCCTCAGTTATAGCTCCCAACACCAGCATACCTGATCATTCAATGAATGTTGCCTTTTTTTTTGTTTTTTTGTTTTGTTTTGATAAAACATTGGTGAATTTCTTCATTTCTTCCCTCTTTTTCTTTCCTCCTGCAAACTTGATTCCTCTTAATATGTTTCATCCATTTGTTCTTCAAGTGGATAATCCCGCGAGATTAAGTAAATATTTGCAATGCTCTTTTAAACCTTGATTGCTACAAAATTTATATATCATTTATGGCCCCAGGTCATCATGTAAGATCCTTATATATTATTTGCAGCAATTTAAATATAAACATATTTCATTCAAGTGTTTTGAACTAGTGTGTTAATCACGGGTGAATTATATGTTGTCGAATTAGGGACAAACTGTAGAGCTCTAAGAAATATTGGGTGTGGTGGTGATTGACACAGACATTTTTGCACTATGGTCCCCCACAGTTTTCTGAATTTCAAGCTGAGCTTTTATAAGCACTGTTGATGGACCCTTTTTTGTTCCATTTCTCTGTTGCTTGTTCTTTTCAAAAACCTGTTTTAGATTTGGTAGGTACAACTGCGATTCTAGTGTCAAATCCTTGCATTAATGACTCCAAAGTCTCTGTATCAGTTTGTTTGATCAAATTTTAAGCCACTTTCTAAAACTGGATCAGATTCTGCTGCTTTTCTCAGCTTTTTTTAGAGAAAAGCAGCATTTTTCTTTTCCGATCTCAATTATTCAAAATTTTTTATTTACGTATCTCGATAAAAAAAAAATTTCATGCACAAATCTCAACGAATTTGAATAGTTGGAATTGGAAAAGCAGAATTCTATTTTTCTCTAAAAAAATCAGCATAGTCCATTCCACTAAAACATGGGACTGGTACATTAAAATACAGGAGTCCAAATTTTAAAAATAAAAAATATAGATAAAATATAAACAAGGTTGACGTGACAATATCAGTAAGTTAATACATAGAGTGTGATAAAATCAAGCCCTGCATATTAGGGTGCGGAGCGGTACCAAAATTGGACACCGTATTCTTGCTAGGTTTCATAATTCAAGTAAAATAACCATCAAGTGATTATGTTTGTATAACGTTTAATAAACGTTTCTACCATGTTCTTGAAATAAAAAAACTCTTTGACTATTTGAATGGTCATTTATGAGAAATAAATTTCAGCTTTTCCACTATTATAAAAAAAAAATTAATTCCATGCGCAAAACCCATAAGCTGTGAATTTATCACAATATCTTGTGCACTAAAGTTATTAATAGAACAAAGATCATTCTTGTTGCTTCCATAGATGGAAACATCTAATTTAAATGCAGTTATATATTTTTATTTTGTTATTATAGTCATTCATGTTATATGAGAGTATTTTGAAACTTAATCTAAGGTTGCCATTACATTATAGGTGGTAGCTGCATACGCAGTGCAAATTTATTTACTTGCACAATTTCCTTAATACTTGTAACATAGTATATTATGTTTCCACGTTGCCGTAGATTATTTTTGTTGGCTAATAGTTAAATTATAATTTTTATATGATCTTTTGGCAGAGTGAAAATGTATGTTTCACAATCATCATATAAATTATACTTTTAATGAGCTATAATTCTTATTTCTTTTTTCGTTTAAAGAAAATTGAGGAACATCGATGTAACACAGTTTATCCTTACCACAAGTTGTAATTCTTAAACATAGTTTGCTGGTGTGATTGCACATGCATAACGACCTTAATTAATATACTTCCTGGACAAAACAAAGTGGGTTTTTAGCTCTTGAGGTAAGCCTAGAATCATCTCTAGAGGCTAGGCTTGTCTTCTTTGATTTATCAAATAGGTGGTTAAGGATGAGGTGTGATTAATTAGGTCATCAGCCATGCCCATTTTTTAGTAAATAAGATAGTATTTGGTTGTACTTGTTTGACACTGAGTGAGAGATTGAAACATTCTGTTAGCTGTCAGTTTTGTTATTGTCTCTGTTTTACAAAGTTCTTTCTTTTGTCGAAATATTTATTTGCATGATTCTATTGAGAGGACTTTACATAAATATAATACTGAAAAATTCAGCAAGTTTAAATTAAGTGATTTGCATGTGGAATAAATTAAATGAAATTAGAGACAAGTTTGAATGATTTTGATACTGTAGAGAAATTGGTATCATCATGTAGAAAGTTAACTGCTTATGCGTCCGTAAAATTTGACCACAAACAAATGTCTAGAATTCCTCTCTAGTGGCATGGTTGTTGATCATATGGTAACTTGTTGGAAAAGAAAACTAGCACCATAATGCTCAACATCTCATGCCAATATGTAAAATATTCATACTTTGTGGGAATTTGTGTGAAAAATAACTTGAAGAAGAAACTTCTTTTCTTTTTGCTACTCTCTTCCATGTGTAAACTGAGTAAAAAGAGCCCACAGTTTTTTCTCATTCCTTGTGCTACCAAGAGAGTAATTATTTTGAACAGGCTTAGTAACCACCCCTTTATTACCTTATCCTCTAAATACTCCCACACAGTTATGGATGAGTCTATGGTACTATGCATAGCACGGATTAGTCCGTACTACGGAGCCATATTTTTATTTTGAAAATCCTAATGGTCGATCCAAACCGTTCAACGTGATCTCCACATGAATATGTACTTGCAGACTAAATTTTATATTTTTTCGAACATTTTTACTATATTCTAAGATAGGTAGAAAATCACTTGATCTGAAAATTCTGAACCATCCAAAAACAGTGATTTTCTACCTATCTAAAAAAATAGTAAACAAAATTTAAAAAATAGAAAATTTAGCCCACAAGTATATTCTCATATGGAAATCATGTTGAACGGTTCGGATCGACCGTTAAGATTTTGGAAACAAAAATATTGATCCGTAGTACGGACCAATCCGTGCTATGCATAGTACCATAGACTCACTCTTTAGATTTTATAGAAGGCACGCCCAGCTAACACATTTGTCAATAATAATATGAAACAACTCTGCAGCTGTCACACATATTTGACAAAAGCAAAGCATGTTTTAACTGCCGACAATAATT
This sequence comes from Carex parvula, assembly GCA_025461045.1. Taxonomy (NCBI): domain Eukaryota; kingdom Viridiplantae; phylum Streptophyta; class Magnoliopsida; order Poales; family Cyperaceae; genus Carex; species Carex parvula. The sequence goes on from JAJGRW010000037.1 coordinate 7,248, forward strand.
GTTTTAATCTTTTGGATTTGTTATCCAACCCCCAAAATGCACACTTAGCTATTTCACAATGCAATACATGGCTATTGTACAATAACACTTATCTATTTCATAATGCACACTTGCTATTTTGAACTTCCGTATCATTGTCTGGACGCCCTAAATACAACTTGACTATTACTTGATGCAAGCTTGACTTGAATACAATGCACACTAGACTATTGCAGAATGAACACATGCCTACTTAGTTTTTTTTTTTTTTTTTTTTTGACAATGTTGGTATAAAACAATTAGGGTATGCTTAGGGATGCGAACTTGGATGATAATTATAATATTCCTATTGCTAAAACATAATTAACTAGGCCATCAAGTCTCTTCAATAAGAAATATACAATAATTTATTCCACGTGCCAATCCTTTTCTGCTTTAAATTCTAATTGTACTCATTAATTTGGGGCTGGTCAAACACTTTGATTTAGTTAAAATGGTTAGAAAATGACAAGTATATTATTAATAGTAAAAAGGTTTCAGAATTTTAATAACAAATTTGCTAACATCCTTTGACTTGCATACATCTAATGAAGCTCACATGTGGTTTATGTAAAAAAGAAATGGAAAATTCAAAGTTTAATTGAAAAGAAGCAAACTTTTAGTCTTATTCTTGTTTGGTAATATTTATTTGGAAATTACAGCATGGGGTCATTTTCTCCTTTAGGTTATATGGGGTCATTTACTCCTTTAGGTTATATGTTTCTCCTGAAAATGACCAGAGCAGATCAGATTAACATTTATAGCTTCTTTTTGGGTGTATCATTTTTGCTCCGAGAAGAAAATTTGTGGTCAACTTAAATCAGGCTTTTCGTGATTTTTCGACGAAGTAAGCGGTTATTATTTTTTAGATCAGGATTCTTGCTTCTTTTTTTTAAAGTTAATACAAAGAGATATTGATGTTGACAATTATAGTTCTAATGTTTTGAACCTCAGTTTTACAATAACAGTCCTTATTTTTTCAGTTTTCTTAATTTTAAAAAAATTGTTGATTTTTTGGCCATCCATTTCCTTAATGTTGTAGGTATTGAAGCAAGAGGATTTATTTTTGGTCCTCCCATTGCTCTTGCCATTGGTGCCAAGTTCATTCCTTTGAGAAAACCGCGAAAATTGCCTGGTAATCAGCAAATTTTACTCTCCGTAACTCTTTTTATAAAGTTTTAGAATAATAAAATACTAGGCTTACTGAATTTTTTCTTGTTGAGGAAAGGCCGTAAGTAAATTAATTTGGTCACATAAATGCAAACATTTGCTTAACCAACAAGAAGTGGAATGCTGCATGGGCCTCGTAAAAGAGGATAATTGGGTCAATTCTGCAAGAAACTAATTTAAGCATGTGTGGTAATGCTTGTAGGCGAGGTGATATCTGAAGAATACGTGCTAGAGTATGGCCGGGATTGTCTAGAGATGCATGTCGGTGCAGTTCAACCGGGAGAGCATGTCTTGGTTGTAGATGACTTGATTGCCACTGGTGGAACCATTTGTGCTGCCATTAGCCTTCTTGGTTTGTTTTTTAAGGAAGAAATGCTTAGTTACAGCTCAAAATAAAAATAATTAACAAATTTTGCTTTTGGACGTTTCTAAACACATTTATTTTATTTTGTTCTTATATTTACTTCAGAGAGAGCAGGAGCTGAGGTAGTTGAATGTGCATGTGTGGTTGAACTTCCTGGCTTAAAGGTTAGTATGTTTTCCAATCATTTTATTATACAATTTTCACAAATATAGATGCTATCTTTTGTTGATTTATGCTAAGTTTGCCATGTTATATTTATTTTTTAATAATAGCATCATGACATTTTTCTGGCACAATACCGAAACCTTAAAATGAATTTGAGTTTGTGCAACATCAATTGACTAATTGTAATTTGAGTTTGTGAAATAGGATTGATGGATAATCAATCTTGTTGAGTTATTCCTGATTATGCCTTTTTTTCTGATGAATTTCAGGGCCGCGAAAGGTTGAAGGATACACCACTTTACGTTCTTGTGGAATCTCCCTAAAATTGTCGGTGCCATTTTCGAAGAGAGTTACAACTGCGTTGCGTTGTAAATTGCCTTGTTTTGTTACTGTAGTTGAGAACTTGGTTCGATTAATTGCTTATTCTCTCAGTTTTATTATTCTAAGCATTCTTCCAAAGTTTTATTTATGGGGGTGTTCAAGTGTGTGCTTCAGAGTTTGGAGGAAAGGGAAGAAACTGAGAAAGTAAAACTGTTTACACCTAAATTATGATCCATACAATTTTACAAAAAATATCAATTAATTCACCTCATTTCTCTGCATTCATTTTATGAAATTGGAACTTGTTGGGGTAAGAGCAATATAGTCTTTTCTCCTGTTTTCCCTTTTTTTATCCCCAATCCCCCCTAAGGCCGAGTACAATTTAGCCCATAAAAGCCCAAAATACGACCCATTGATTGGGCCTTTTACTTTCCTGCGCTAACCTGCAGGCCGAGAGAAAAAGGCCGGCCCCCACGTCTCTGAGAAAACAATTTCCCAGACTCCTATCTCGTGACTCGCTCAAGATTAACTCGGAAAAAACTCATAATTAGCTCATTTGATTCTAACTCAGCTTGTCATTTGCGAGTTCAAACTTGATTCAGGATGACTCGGCTTTTGTTTTAAGAAGTTATTTGCATATTCTAAATTTTTTTTTTTTTGACTCATTAGAGAGGATGAAACTCATTACAAGAAGAAAATGAAATTTTTTTCGGTTCGTGGTCTACGAGTGATTAACATTATCAAATCTACGAAATTTTTTTATCCATGTGTGACTCATAGCACAAACAATCTGGCTCGTCTAAAATCTAACTCGACTTATTCTAGCACAAGCCAAGTACAGGTTTTGTTTAGCTTGACCTCGCTCGTCTTTTCTCCACTTCTCGAACTTGATATCCTAAAGAAACCAATGTTTGAGTTTAAATTTGAACTATTCTATCAGAATCTGTACGAATGTTAAAGCAGTCTTTTGAATTCTAACTCAGACTAGATTGGTCCAAATTATGATCATTCAAATTCAAACTCAAATTTTGAGTTACTTTAGGAGATCCGAGAAGACCCCGTAGAGATCTGAGAATTTCATTCTTCAAATTTAAAAGTTATATATATATATATATATATATATATATATATAGAGTAAGGCTACGGTGCTTTGCAAAGCAAACCGGCCACGGTGCTTCGGGCCATTTTTTGGATTTTGAAAATCCAAACAACCCATCCGAACCGTTCAACATGTTCTAAATATTGAAATGTGCTTGGAGACCAAATTTTACATTTTTTGGAATTTTTTTACTATTTATTAAGCCACTTTGAAAGTGTCTGATCTGGTGGTCCAGAAAATTTTACTGTTTTTTACTGTTCACCGTTGGATCAGCGATTTTCAAAGTGGCTTAATAAATAGTAAAAAAATTCCAAAAAATGTAAAATTTGGTCTCCAAGCACATTTCAATATTTAGAACATGTTGAACGGTTCGGATGGGTTGTTTGGATTTTCAAAATCCAAAAAATGGCCCGAAGCACCGTGGCCGGTTTGCTTTGCAAAGCACCGTAGCCTTACTCTACATATATATATATATATACATACACATATATATATATATATATATATATATATATATATATATATATGAGGAGGGATCCACTTACAACAAAGTTACAACATTCATTTTTTTCATTTTCAAAGTCCAAATCGTCGATCCAACCGTTCAACATGATCTCCACAATAAAATGTACTTGCAGATCAAATTTTACATTTTTTTGAATTTTTTTACTATTTATTAAGTATTTTACAAAAAATAGCAATACTTAGACCATTGAATTTTGTACCCATCTTAATAAATAATAAAAAAATTCAAAAAAATATAAAATTTGATCTGCAAGTACATTTTATTTAGATGATCATGTTGAACGGTTTGGATCGACGATTTGGACTTTGAAAATGAAAAAAATGAATGTTGTAACTTTGTTGTAACTCAAATTTGTTGTAAGTGGATCCCTCCTCTATATATATATATATATATATATATAGGGTCCGGCTAATTTGCTGCTGGCAGCATTTCGGCCAGCTGCTGCCGGGGGCATATCTGCCATTATGATGTTCAAACAACCGATCCGAACCGTTCAACATGTTCTAAATATTAAAATCTACTTGGAGACCAAATTTTACATTTTTTGAAATTTTTTTACTATTTATTAAGCCACTTTGAAAATTGCTGATCACATGGTCCAGAATTTGGTTGCACTGTTTTTACTGTTCACCCGGATCAGCAATTTTCAAAGTGGCTTAATAAATAGTAAAAAAATTCCAAAAAATGTAAAATTTGGTCTCCAAGTAGATTTTAATATTTAGAACATGTTGAACGGTTCGGATCGGTTGTTTGAACATCATAATGACAGATATGCCCCCGGCAGCAGCTGGCCGAAATGCTGCCAGCAGCAAATTAGCCTGACCCTATATATATATATATATAGAGGAGGGATCAAGTTACAACAATTTTTGAGTTACAACAAAGTTACCACAACCATTTTCTACATTTTGAAATTCCAAATCGTCGATCCAAACCATTCAACATGATCTCCACAATAAAATGTGCTTCCAGATCAAATTTTACATTTTTTGAATGTTTGTACTATTTATTAAGATGGGTACAAAATTCAATGGTCTGAATTTGACTAGTTTTTGTAAAATACTTAATAAATAGTATAAAAATTCAAAAAAAATGTAAAATTTGATCTGGAACCATATTTTATTGTGGAGATCATGTTGAACGGTTTGGATCGACGATTTGGAATTTCAAAATGTAGAAAATGGTTGTGGTAACTTTGTTGTAACTCAAAATTGTTGTAACTTGATCCCTTCTCATATATATATATATATATAGAGAGAGAGAGAGAGAGAGATGGGCTATTGTGCTTTGCAAAGTAAACCCCTCCGTTTACTTCGGGCCATATTTTGCATTTTGAAAATCCAAACTACCGATCCGAACCGTTCAACATGTTCTAAATATTGAAATGTGCTTGCAGACTAAATTTTACATTTTTTGGAATTTTTTTACTATTTATTAAGCCACTTTGAAAATCGCTGATCCACTGTGAACAGTAAAAAACAGTAAAATTTTCTGGACCACCGGATCAGCGATTTTCAAAGTGGCTTAATAAATAGTAAAAAAATTCCAATAAATGTAAAATTTAGTCTGCAAGCACATTTCAATATTTAGAACATGTTGAACGGTTCGGATCGGTTATTTGAATTTTCAAAATGCAAAATATGACCCGAAATAAATGGGGGTTTTACTTTGCAAAGCACAATAGCCCATCTATATATATATTTATACCAACCTAGTTCTCAATAAGTACTTTCAAATTTTTATTTTATAAGATATGCTATTAATAAAGGAAACATATTCAAGTATTACAATTCAAATAGCTGGTTTTGTATATTAATGTAAATTATAAATAAGGAATGCAATCTATTTGAATTTTATCCGATCATGATTATAATATAAATCATAAGTTATTTGTCTTTATAAAGTAACATATTAGTGTTAAAATACAATAAAAAAATTCCATAAAAAATGGAATTATCTATTATAAGTCTCAAATAAAATCCTTGTCATAGGAGAATATTTTGCATAATATTTGTCGTAACTATTAGATTTAATATAGATAAATTTATTCACATGTAAAAAGTCAAGGGTGAGAATCTGCTGCGATCCGGGTACTGTGAACACTACCCTGCAATTCCTGCTTTTTCAAATCCAGTTGTCGAATTGTTTCGAGATGCGTGCACAGAAAACTAGCTGTTTTGAGATGCGTGCACTAAAAAATTGGACGGCTAGATTTGAAAAAACAGGGATTGCAGAGTACTGTGCTCAATATTTGAATCGCAGCAGATCTCAATCCAAAAAGTCATAAGTTGGAGTTAAAGATACAAGTGTATATCGATCGACTTTAGTGATTTTGGGATTATAAACGAGGACTAAATTGATAATTAAAAATGATCATGCACATACAAATGCATTATATTAATTGTATTGAGAAGAATTTTATAAAAAGTATTTACCATTACTGTTTTGTTTAGCAGAGATAAATGTATATATGCAGATGTGAAAATCAAGATTTAGTATTTATCTATCATTTTGGTGATTTTACGTTGATAAATGATGTATAAATTGGTTAATTGATGAATAGACACCCAAATGTACAATAAATGTTTTTTAAGAATAATTTACACATTACATTTGTCTTAAATATTATATTCAGTTCAGGTTGAATAAATCTAGCTATGAACATATATATAAATGTTAAAAGTTAAGTTTTGATAATATTATGAAATTTAATTAGGCCTTAATTGATTAAAAACACAAACGAAAGCAATGTTTTAAAATGCGGTTTCTATGCCGTATGCGGAAGACCACCGCATACCGCATATACGGTATGCGGCCGCTTCTGCGGATTTTCATGCGGACTTGTATATGCGATTTTAAAATAACAATTAATATATATATATAAACAAGTATGCGGTAATATACGGTAATATGCAGTATGCGGTAATATCCGGTAATATGCAGTATGCGGTAATATGCGGTATGCGGTAATATGCAGTCGAATATGAAGCTGCATATTCGGCATATTCGGCTTCATATGCGGTAATATGCGGCCGAATATGCAGTCGACTGCATATTCGGCATATGCGGTATGCGGTAATATGCGGTAATATGCAGTCGAATATGAAGCCGCATATGCGGAACCGCATATTACCGCATATTAATTTTTTATGCGGTTGCCAACCGCATAGGCATATGCGGCCGCATGAACCGCATTTTGTTACACTAAACGAAAGTAAACAAAGGCTCTGTGACTACATTTTAGAAGAAATTTATGCATAATATATGTCGGAATTGTTTGATTTAGCACGAATAAATATATGCACACGTAAAGATGTAAGTTAGAGTTTATTGATCAGTTTTGGTGATTTTACGTTTATATAATATTATTTATGAAGAGTTGAAGGAAATATTAATATTATTTATGAATTATAATACATAATTATTAAATAAGAAATGATAAGGATTTGGTAAAGATTCTTTGAATTATAATATTATATATATATATATATAATAAGGGAGTTAAGGGATTCTTTGATTTGTGTAAGGATTTGGTACAAGGCAGACTGAATCTCTTCCAATTCTTTCCTATTATTATTTCTTAAATATAAAAACATACAATAATTAGTTAATTTGATTGATGCTTTCATTTTATTGATCTAATGATTGATTTTATCGCCAGTTTCAGTGGCTTATTAATCAGCCACCTATTTTGATAAATTAGACAAATAATTAACAAATCATCAGCATTAATTAATTCATCACATGTATATATCTAACCTCTAAAATTGAAATGGTGGACCACATAATTCAAATTGTCAAATTGAATTCAAACCTTCCTCTGGAATGTATAATTTTGTTGATATAAATATATTCCGGACATGCTGCTCACTTTGGTACTTTTTGCAAACAGCGTGCAAAATCACATGAAGAGAGAGATAAGCACATAGATCCTAGAAAGGAAATTTTTTATCTATAGAAATTATTAAATTCAGACCTACGGAAATAGAAAGAGTGATTCATTTTCATTAAATATAGAAAGAACTGACTCATTGAGTCCAATCCAAAATATATTCTGACTCAATGGTCCAAATTCAAATATTATGCTTTTCTGGGATCATCTGTGGACCAAAACTTGATTCTTCTCTAATCAGACGGTCTGGATCAGAATCATGAGTCCGATCCATAATATTTAAATCAGACTCAATAAACCAGATCTTTCTATATCTGTTAAAATCAGGACCCTCTTTCTATTTCTGTACGTTTGATTTTAATAATTTCCATGGATAAAAAAAATTCCTCCTAGAAAGGTAGGATAATCCTTTACTTGATTAAAGTGACAATCTTTCACACCTTTACTGCTAATTTCTCTATAACTGCTATATCAAACTTTAGTAAGGTGCATAGATATTAGAGAATTGAACTAGCTAGTTCAAATTACAAACTTATACTAGAAAATGGAGAAAATGGCATGGAACAAAAAAGTTGAAACTTGGAAGAATGTGAATTATTGGGACAAAAAGCCTTTTGGACATTTTGGAAAGCGAGATGTATACTACACGGGAGCATGCATGTACATATTTTAATGTTCTTTTTATGATGTTAAGCAAATGAAAATTGTTAATTAAAAAGATACTATAGGTCGTGGAATTAAAAAATGTAATAGCTTGACAAGGGAACAAAGTTAAAAAAAAAGTTAGTTTGTGGTGGTTAGTTTTTAAGGACGGTTGGCTGCTAAGATCTAGGTCCTAGCATACCTAATTAATTAGTAATAAATGTGACCTGTTCTGTTCCCATTCAAAACATGAGAGGGAACTTTTAGATGTCACATGACACTATGACAGTACTAACATAAAATTGTATTATGTCCACTCGTCACATGCATGGTTTTTCATACCGCCTTTATTTACTTGTCGTTTAAGCTAATGTAAGTGTATATGTGTGTAATGCAAAATGTACTATTAATAGTTCTTACAAACGGGAGCAATTTGGGTTTTCAATCCATTTGATCCGCTTTAAGATCTGTACGCACTAGATTTGTACAGAAATTAAAGCAAACACACACAAATATTGAAGCGGCACACACAAATCTTAAAGCGGATCAAACAGATCGGGAACCCATCGGACCCAAATTGTTACCCTTTCAACATGACGGGACTAGAAAATTTAGATTGGAATGCTAACATATATAAATATTTAATGTATGGTAGCTGATATTTGAATTAAAATTTTCACAATCACAACGTGAAATTCTAAATAATAGTCTACAAGTACCTATTTAAGAGTAGAACTAGGGTGAGCTGTGCTCACCAACGGGTTTGGTGAGCACACCTCAAAAAAACGGGTTTTCAAAGTTCAAATAGTCAATTCGAACCTTCCAACGTGTTCTTCATATTAATATGTGCTTGGAGACCAAATTTTACATTTTTTGGAAATTTTTTACTATTTTTTCCGAGCCCTTGAAAATCACAGCTTTTAATTAAATAAAAAAAAAATTCAAAAAACACTGATTTTTCAAGGGCTCGGAAAAAATAGTAAAAAATTTCCAAAAAATGTAAAATTTGGTCTCCAAGCACATATTAATATGAAGAACACGTTGGAAGGTTCGAATCGACTATTTAAACTTTGAAAACCCGTTTTTTGGAGGTGTGCTCACCAAACCCGTTGGTGAGCACAGCTCACCCTAGTTCTGCTCCCTATTTAATATTTCGAGATGTTGAATATTATATAAAAATTTAAAGAAAAAAACTAACTAATTTTTGTTGAGGTAACACCGTAACAGTGACAGTAGCAGCCAATAATGTACAATTCCTATTTTATTTATGGGCATGTAATAAAAAAGGAAAAAAATAATCAGTAAGTTGTGCCGTTGTGCGTATGCGTACCAACACTGAAATTTTCAGACTGTACTGTACCGGTTCGGTTGAACAAAAGACAAGGAACTTTTGCCATGAGCTGTCAAAGTTTTCAAACAAATAGCCGCAACCAAATTGAATAGAAGGATTAGAAGAATGATTTTGATTTTGTTGAGTTGGCACGATCGAACAGATTAGGGCTGCAAACGAACCGAACCGAATCGAACTTACCTCCAGTTTGAGTTTGATTTGAATTAATTTCGAACTAGATTTGGTTTGAATTAATTTCGAACGAACTCAATTTCGAATCAAACTCAATTTCGAATCGAATTTTTTACGAACTCAATTTCGAACTTCTTCGAACTTTGTTACGATTTACGAATATCCAAAATTTTCCAAATAGCCAACAAAGTTTTCAAATATCCAAAGTATCAAAGTACAATTTAAATATCAATAGAAATAGAAAACAATCAACAAAGTCTTAGAATTATTACAAACCAAAATATTATTCTAAATAAAAAATTAAAGTTCATTACAACTAGGCACTAGCTACTGAAAAATCTTTCTAAAAAATCCTCATAGGTACGTATCCAAAGCTTCAGCCATATATTTCGCTTCATTAAACTAATACTAAACATCTACAAATTACTTTATAAATGCTTTTCAACATCCCACACTATATTTGCATCATTAGCCTGGATTACCCGAAAACTCAGAATCCTACCATGAAAAGCAAAATTTCTAGTATCAACATGAACCAGATATCATTATCCGCACATACCCACCTGACAATTCAAAATTTCTAGTTGGACTAGGCTTTTCAAGAAATAATTTTCAAAAGTCAGAATTGAGGGCAGCCTTATATTTTCATCAGCGATCATAAGTTATCAGCGGAAATTAACGGTTCATGTTTGAGTTAATTTCGAACTAAATTTGGTTTGCGAACCTATTTCGAACGAACTAGGTCCAGTTTGAGTTTGGTTTGAATTAATTTCGAACTAAGTTTGGTTTGAATTAATTTCGAACGAACTCAATTTCGAATCGAACTTTTTTCGAACTTTTTCGAATCCAACTCGAATCGAATTACGAACTACGAATTTTTTGTGCAGCCCTAGAACAGATACACTCGACCGGGCAAGGAAAAAAACAATATGAAATAAAGACAAACTTGTCCATAACTTGCTGCCATGCATGCATTACTACCGGGCAAGGAAAAAAACAATATAAAATTAATTTTTTGAATCACATTATGACGAATGTTTCAGTGCACAGTACTGTGCCACTGACTCAAGCTTGCTGCCATGCATGCATTATGAACTGGTTCCCAATAGATATGAGAAATAAAATACTAAGGGAAAAAAAATATTGTGCCTAAATGCATAGTCTGTCTGTCTCTTTAATTTACTGTTAATTAGAAATTAATTACAAGTAGCTAGCTTAATTTGGAGATGGTTGCAAGTGAAGAAGAGAACAATATTAAAATCATTCGATGCAAGAAAATTTCAAAATGCATATTAAATTACATAATATTAGCAATTTAATTGACAAAAAAGCAGTAGCTTTTGAAAATAACAAACAAAAAAAGGAGAGGCAAAAATTAATGTAACTAGGTAACCCAAAAAGAAAAGGCTTAATTTACATCTCTTTGTTTTTCTATAGTTTGTAGATAATTAGAAAACACGGCAACAAAGCGCGCGGATCAAACACTATGATCTCTTCCTTGCCAATCCTCAGGGATTCAAACTCCGAATCACCCCCAAATCCATCTCTAACCCGACCCGCTATGAGTCGACAAACCAGCATAGCACGCTTTCCCATATCCTTACCAACGCTCTCATGCGCGCCACCACTTCCAGAGAATGTTCGGATCCCCTTAACGGGCAACTCAGACCCGTTGTAACCTGACAACCCATACTTCACTTCCCCTCCAGCTGGGCAGTGGAAGCACATCATTTCATTACCATCAGCAATGCATCTCGCGTCGGATCCTGCAGAGCGAGCACGCACAGCCGCCCGGTATTGCTCGAATTGGGCAAGGGCCTTTATCGGGTGGCGGATCCGAAACACCATCTTTATCTCACCTGGGAAGGGCAAGGCGTCTCTGTTTGACCAACTGGAGAGGAAGATGCGCTGAACCACTCCCTGGGTTGGGTGGTCTGGAGGGAGTTCTACAATGGATGGAAGAGAAGCAGAGAGGAGCGGAGGAGGTGGTGAGGGTGGAACAGGCATCGTTTTGGATTTTATTACAGTTTTCGGGTTATTGGGTTTGGTTTTGTGGAAGGAAAAGATTGAATCTTTGAGGGCCTGAGAACGGGTACAGGAGCGGGGAAGAAGAAGCTTGGAGTGACAAGACTTGGGCGGGATGATGACGTCATCACTGACATTACTCTTGCAATGGAACGACCGGACCCATCCAGTCGCCATTGAAGCGGTGCGAGAGGAGGAGGGAGAGAGAGAGAGAGAGAGAGAATGGGTTAGCCGTACCTAGGCAGCCACTGCCAGGTCCTTTTTCAAAAAAGAGAGAATGGGTTAGCCTAAAAAGACGGTAAAATATCGATGCGTGCATCTTATGGGTTGCTGAGAAAGTGTTTATGAAGAAAAATTAACTCGTGCAGATTTACAATTGATAAGCAACGGCAGTAAAGAGTAAAGACCCACAATTCTTAAATTTAGTAACTTCTAAATTTGCCAGCTAGACAATTCTAATGGCTGATGGAATTTAAACGTTCATATATACACAAGTGCATGTTGCTTTTCTTTCTAGTGCAATAATATATTATTAAGAAGAACGGGATTCAAATATCTATATTTTATATTTTTTTTCGAGCCTTAATTTTTTTATTTTTTATTTTCTATGATAAAATTCTAAAATTTGTACATAAAAATAGACTTTTAGGTTTGATTTATATTTTGTTGCACAAAAAATATTATTATCTTTTAATTTCTTTTATATAAATCAACGTTTAAAAATTATCTGCATAAGAGACAAATGCGTGAAAGAGAACAAGGAAATCAGATCTAGGATTTCTCTCCTGCCATCCCTTTCCACTCTGCCCGATCTCCACCCCATGTCTGCCTTCCTCTTCACTTCTACCTCTATTCCGATCATATTTTCACCTCCACCACAGTTTCAACCCTCCACTCCTTAACGTTGGATCTTCGTTCTCGACGTTTTCGCTTCAGGTGCTACATCTTTGTCCGTGGGAAGAGCGAAGGGGAACTAACGAGAAGAGGCATAGCCCCTCTGTCTTTTCCGTCTACCACATTCTCCAACTGTCTTCCAATCTCCCTTCCCCTCTCTACTAAATCCTAGATCCAAAAGAGAAAGCTAGAGAGAAGAGGTGTAGCCCCATTCGCATCTCTCTCATCTACCTTCTCCAGCTGCTCCCTCCTCCTCCCACCTCTAAACCCTAGATCTGTCTCTTAACCTTTGAGTTGTATTCCTGCCTCTAAAGCCACTAAACCAAAACCATTGACAAGGCAGGAGGCCGGCACAACCTTGGCCTCCCCTCACCTGTCGCCCTCTACTCGACCCATAAAAAAAGTAAATGAAAAAAAGGTTCCTAGATGCCTACTACATCTCATCGCTAACAAGCCGATGCTGAAGGAGAAGATGTCGCTCTATTATTTTAGATCATTAGATGTTAATGTTGTTAGATGTTAATGTTTTTTTTTAAGTTGATGATCCATAACGTAGATATGAAATGATGGATATATGTTATGTTTTATTTAATTAAAATTATACTTGGTGGTCACTGTCAATATTTAAAAAAAAAAATTATCACCATAATATTTTTTTTTCAAATTTTCGGTAACAATCAAATTAAAGTTTAAAATATCAATCTTTTATATGTTGGTAGAAAAAATGTTATAATAATATCTAACTCTATTGTATTAGCGTTTAAGTTTTCAATTTTAAATTATTAAAGTTTTAACAATGACATCAAAATTAAGAACAATATCCGCGCTATCATATATAATTTAATATTCAGTTTTTCACATTATTATATAATTTTTAATTTGTATGAGTAGTTCATCAAATTTGTCTACAGTTTGTCTTGTAATTCATCGCCTCCTGTTATAAATAGAAGCCAATGTGCAGTACTATATATGGTTTGTGGCTTTTTATCGATTCATATTTTCAAAGCTGCAAGATTTTGATCTGACAGCATGTATTGCGCTTTTTATTTTATTTTTTTCCCAATCTCATATTACGAACAGTGTGTGTGTGTGTGTGTGTGTGTGTTAGATGTTGGTCTAGATGACAAAAATATCATACATTACGAATTAATATTGATTAATTCTTCAGGTTTGCATATCCTACAAAAAGGTTATTATTCCTTGATTCCTTCTATAGTTGTATCTAACAAAAAAAATATATATATAAAAGCATATGCTGCTGCCTGCTGTTCAATATTCAACACTAAGCGTAAGGTAATTTTTTTATTGCAACATTCTGAGTTATATATATATTTTTTTATGCTGGGATAAATATGCTTAATCGTTATTAGCTCTTACTTAGTCATCCCATAAATTCACTAAATATTCTTAGATATAGTATTTATTTATTGCTTGTTTTATATTTTGTTCTAATAGATATGGTGTTCTTTTCCTTATATGCTACCTAAAATCTTTTCCTCTGATACAATACAAATCGTGACAATAACTAAAGAAAAAAAAAAAAAACTTCTCATGCAGATGACCATTTAAAAAAATCTGCAGTGGAGCGTGGATTATGGTCCTGGACCTCCTGGTTTGATTAAATGTTGTTAAATAGGCCGAAATTTTTATTTTCACCATCTTAAAAAAAAGTGTTAAACAAAATAACCACGATTTGATTAGAATTTTATTTTTGACACGAGCACAACTTGAAATTGCGGACATAAATTGAGTGTTCGCAACTTCACGTTGAGGACACATTTCATGCTTCATCCAGTGATTTAATTTCTTGGTCAATTAACGTTGAAAACCAAAGTTTTGAGAAAAATAATAATAAAATGTGTCCTCAACGTAAAGTTGCCGACACCCAATTTTTGTCCGTAATTTCACGTTGCGGCCGTATTAAAAATGGAATTCTAACTAACTTGTAGTTATTTTGGTATAATTTTTTTAATGATATATTAAAAAATTTCGGTTAAACAGGATCATTTCGAATTTAAATTACTTGATAAACTTTAAAATTTACATCAAATTTTGTCAATTTATTGTATAATATGCATGAAATATATAATATAATACATTTAAATTGTTGGATTTTAAATATTTTATTTTCAATATTATAAATTATTTTCACAGTTGTAAAGATTGTTAAATTAATTTGTCATAAACGTTGAATCCTAATCCTAAACAATTTTTCATGTGGGCCTTAATTAACAAAATTGAGCCCAATCTACGGATAGCCCAAATGATCAACGGGTTGTTAAAACCCATTACCGAAAGTAATACGAAGGGTTATTATTTTAACAGAGATGTTTTAGATTTATGCAGCGCACCAATTATAGAATATTGTACAACGCTTTGTGGCTTCACAAGTGTTAATTTCCTATACACCCTTAAAACATCTCCAATTTATCTTCAGCTTTGTAGTTCTGACATTGATGTCACTAGAGAAAAAAGAAAAGAAAAAAGAGTAATTTTGTCTTTTACTTTTTTTTTAATTAAAGTTTAATTAAATTTTTTTATAGTTAAACTAGAGATAATTTAGAATTGATTAAGTGATAGGTGAATAAGAAATCGTTGTAAAAGTTAAAGGACAAATAAAATAAATTTAAAACTTAAAATAATAAATAAGAAATTAAAAATATCTTAAAAAGATATGTAAAAAATTAACCCTATAAATAAATAAATCCCTTTCAAACAGAGTCATCCCAGTCTGTCTTCGCCCCACCAATGGCGCCGCCAATTTCCGCGCCTACCAAAGCCAAAGCCAGTCCGCCGCCGCCATCTTCGAGCTTTCTCCAGTTCTTCATTGCACTGGACACCTCCTTTTCCCTCCACCTTCATACATTCTTCCAATTCATCCCACGATTCCTTCTCAAATCCCTTGAAATCTGTGGCGATGGTCGTCTCTTCTTCCCCGTCGCCATTTCCCTTTTATTCCTTCTCACCCCGTCTCTCTGGTCACCTCACCCTTTTTTGCTCTCCCTCCTCATTGGATCCCTCCTTGATCTTGTCCTTGTCGGACTCATCAAGCTCCTAATCCGCCGCCCGCGACCCGTTTACAACAAATCCGACATGTCAATTGCTTTTGCTGCCGATCACTGGTCATTTCCTAGTGGGCACTCTTCAAGAGTATTCTTCGTCTCTCAATTTTTGTTTCTATCAATTGAGAATGTTAGAGAGATGTTGCAAGAAGAAGGATTGAGGGTTTGGGTTAGCGGGTTTGGAGCAGGGGACCCGAATAATACAGAGTTGTTTCTCAAGGTGATTTTTGGTTGGGCGATTGCCACGTCAGTATCCAGGGTGTTGCTAGGAAGGCATTTTGTTGCTGATGTGGCAGCTGGTGCATGCTTGGGGCTGATTGAAGGATGGGTTACGCACCGCTTTATTCATCAGAAATTATCAGGTTTAATTGGTGGAGTTTAGTAAATTATTTTGGTGCTCATTTTTTTTCAGAAGTTTGAATACTGGTATGGTGAATTGTTTGTTGGTAATATTGGAACTTTTACTGCTTCAAAGGCAATAACCTTATGAGACTATCTTTTGTTAAAGCAATTTAAATCCGTGAATTGCTCCTTCAAAACTAATTTCTTTATCATTTTATTCTTCTGCTTAATTATTAGAATCGTCATTCTAGATAATTCCCGATTAAACATATATTTGTTTTATTTATCTAGTTAAAAATGGACATTTTAATTAAAAAAATATCATAACGTTATCACATTTCGCTAGTGAGGGAAACGTTACTAAGTTTTTTTAAAATAATAAATATACTCAACAACAATTTATATTACTTGTTAGGGCTTGTTTGTTTGTCCCGAGAACTAGACGAGATTATTATATGTTTTAATGTTGCTGGGACTAACGCATTCTAATAATTAAAAGTTTGACAATTCTGAATTTTGAAATTCGGCATCGCCGGCACTGACGCATGCATATTTTCGCAAGCTTTTCGAAAAGTGGTTATTTGCTGAAATTGAATACTCAAGCGCCGTTTTATGACCATTTGAAGTTTCGTCGTCATTTTTCACCTTCTCAGTAAAGATATCATCTATATTCATATGTAATTTACCGGATTTACCGTATTTTAGCGTAATTTAACATAATTTAGCGTAATTTAATGTAATATAGTGTAATTCAACATAATTTCAAGTAATTTAGCGTATTTTAGTATAAATATGTTAATTATACATCAAAAGAAGTAAAATAACAAATAATTTAAAAAAAAAATCTAATTTTTAGTATTAGATTTCATTATCTTGCCTTCATAGTGTCTCTTAAAAAAAAAAGGGGGAAGAAACCGGCCAGATTCTGGATAAAAAGGCATTTTTTTGTCCAAAATCTGACTGGTTTCTTCCCTTTTAGTGTAATTTAGCGTAATTCAACATAATTTAGTGTAATTTAGCATAATTCAACATAATTTAACATAATTTAGCTTAATTTAATGTAATATAGTGTAATTCAATATAATTTCAAGTAATATAGTGTATTTTAGTATAAATATGCTAATTATAAATCAAAAGAAGTAATCTAACAAATAATTTAAATAAAAAATTCAAATTTTCAATGTTAGATTTCATTATCTTGCTCTTCATAGTGTCTCTAAAAAAAAAAAAGAGAAAGAGAGAAAACCGGTCACAAATTGGCCGGTTTGGACATTTTTGGAAAAAACTAGTCATTTTGGATATTTATTAATTTGTAATTAACTTTGGATATTAATAAAAATGTCGGTCACATTTTGCTAGTGAGGGAGACGTTACTAAAAATTTAAAAATAATAAATATACTCAACAACAATTTATATTACTTCTTACGGCCTGTTTGTTTGTCCTGAGAACTAGACGAGATTATTATATGTTTTAACTGTTGCTGGGAATATACTTTGAATGAAATTTACAGGTAAAATGTCGGAGAAATTAACCAATGTTTTCCATATATGAACAAGAAGGAATCCAACAGATACCAAACAAGTAAGAACAACTAGGTCTGGGTCCATGTGTACCGACACCTTATTTTGTTCCTTTTCTTTTGGATTCAACGATAGACTTAAGTTGTGCGAGGCAAGAGATGTAATTATCAAATGCTTTTATACCTACCATCTTAATTTTAGAGCACCGATAATCAAATTTTAGCACCATGTTTGGATGGAGAGCAGAGGAAGGGAATGGAAAGAAAAGAAATTTTTTTTCTTGAATTGTATTTGGTTGACAAAATAATATCAGAGGTGAAGGATACAGAAAGTAAAAAGTTTAATCTTACATGATTATAATCAATAGAATCGATTTTCCTTCTGATTGGAGTGTAATGGATGAATTTCTTTTTTGTTGTAAATATTTAAAAAAAAATGGCACAAATATCTAACTTTATATCTTACTTATATAATTCTCATCCAAATTTCTTTATCACAAACCTACAACAATCACTGAATTTCTCATTAATCTTTCAAATTTTAATTAACCAAACAAAAACTAAGATAGAAAAGAAAATTAAATTTATATTCCCTCGTTAATCATTCAAACATGAAGAGATTAAATATGTTAATCTTCCTTTCTATTACATTCCATTCCCTTCTATTTTCACCTCCCTTCCCTTCTATTTTCATCTCCATCCAAACAAGGTGTAAGGAGATGCAATAATCACCTTTTCGGTTTTTCTTTTCAAACTATAGTAAATTTTGACAAATTTTTTTATTTATAACATAGTTAAAAAAAAAACCAAATAACCATCGTTTCCGGAAAATTCAATTTTCACCACGAATGCACCGGCATTCTGCGGACCCATTTCAGCAGGGCCGCAGAATGCCGATGCGGACCCTTAAATGGGCCCTCATAATGGTTCTGCGGACCCATTTTTTCTTTTTGGTGTTTTATCGAGGCACCACGCATCTGTATGAGATATCTCAAATATTTTGGTTTTTTAATATTTTTTTGTTCTAGAAATACGTGCCACATTTATGAGATATCTCAAAGTTTGAAAAAAAAGCCACGCATCTGTATGAAATATCTCAAATTTTCTGGTTTTTTAATATTTTTTGTTCTAGGAATGCATGCCACATTTATGAGATATCTCAAAGTTTGAAAAAAATGGGTCCGCATCGACATTCTGCGGGCCCGCTGAAATGGGTCCGCAGAATGCCGGTGCGGCCGTGGTGAAAATCGAAATTCTCAGAAACGATAGTTATTTGATTTTTTTTTTTTAACTATGTTATAAATAAAAATTTCAGAAATTTTGAGAACCAGTTTTTAGTCCAGTGACAAAATCAATGCTCTCTGTGTGAAAGATAGTATATTCGAAATTTAGAAGAAACAATCCTTAGTGGATATTATATAATTGGATAGCTTGACTTTTAAGTTTTAACTTTTACTAAAATAACTCTAGCAAATTTTGTAGATTTAATTTTATTATAGTAAGCTTAGTAGAAGAAAATTAAAAAGGAAAGAGATAGAATTAGCTAGATTCATAAAAGTGAATTGGTAACAATTTCTTAGAGCTGTGAGCATAATCATGAATCATGATTTCTTTTCGGTTCCTCTTCAGCTGTATGCAATAAATTTTCTAAAAATAAATTTTCAAAAAGAAATTGTATAAAATAATGCAACTCATGGGAACACATGCAGATCTAATTATCTATTTTAAATCGATTGTTCTATTTGAATTTAACTGATTGTTGCACATTAATTGTTGATGACCATGTATTAATCTTTTTTCAAATGGACTATTTTGTTATTTGGTAAATGTTCCAAAGAGTAACTCAATTTTTTTTATTTCTAGAAGTTCAAGGACCAATTAGGAATATATACAAATTAAGGCGCATATTCTTCTTCTTGTGGGAGCTTAATCGAAAGTCAAACTTGTTCAATGTTTTTAGCCTTTAATTATTAAAGAGAATTAAATGCCTCTTTTGTGTCCTCAATTTTAAATAGTTAAATTTAATTAGATACTAAAACCACGTGATGCCTCCTTTTACTAGTTTTGGTTTGTTTTGCTCATCATTTTTTTTTATAAGAAAATTGGAATAGATACTGTTGTATATTGAATAGAAATTTGTGGCTAGTTATCCGATTATTATTTTTAAATAAAAAATGATAAAAAAGATTTTGATCTTAATATTCATAAAAATATCTTCCATTTAACTACAAGCATACGACCTCTCACATAAGAAGATATTATTTTTAACACTAAAATAAAGATTAATTCTTCATCATTTTTCTTGGTAAGACGTATAACAATTGTAAATAACGGTATCTGCTCGTCGGACGGATAGTGTAATGCTAAAGAATTAATTGAGAATAATTGAAAATAATAAAACCATGTTAAGTGGCTTGTTTAAATCTGTCATTCTGAATTTTTTTAATGACTTATTATTCTACCGATGTGATTTTTTTTTAATCTTACTAACAATCACATTGATATCTTCTTTCTTAATTTAGTTCTAAGGTGATCCAAAAACAACAACAATCAAATATTAAATATATATATGAACGTGATGTTTGAGTGAGAAGATTTTGGAAGAAATTTCTAAAGAATTTATAATACTAAAATTTCAAAGTTGATAAGTCTACATTTGTATAATGCAAAAAAGAGTTTATTTTTTTTTTGTCGCGTCTCTTGGTTCATTACTCTAGAAGTCAAAGGAGATGATAATTAGTCCTTGAAAACTGTGGTTTTGAAATTTGAACATGGAACAAGCTGATGCCACATCAGTGAGGATCCCTTTGGGGAGAAAAGAAAAGTGAGCATAGCAATGCTCCCCAGGTTTAATTAGTGTTTGCTTGTGCTTATGGAAAGAATTCTTCCTCTGCATTAACTCAAATTTTGAGTTAAGATCTTGATCGTCCGATTGAGATCCGCACAAATATTAACGGGCCCTGTGCGTTATAAGCGTGGGCCGGATTGGCTTGAATTATGATCGTACAGTCCATAAATTAAATCAAACGGTACGGTAATGCAGAGTATACCAAATAGGTAACATGGTGGGAGAGATTATATTCGGAATTATATCCTCATAGAGAGAGAATAAAAAACGATTCCTTCCTCCTTTCGTCGCCTTCCCAGCTTCCCTCCTATTCTATTTCTCTCAACAAGTCTCAATTAAAGAGAGCAAAAACAAAATTATAAGATAAAGATTCTGTAGAGTTATATCTTGGGTTGCTGAGTCCGACGATCGTCAACGACGATGAGCAACACACTTCTCAAGGTCCAGCCTTCGGAGCTTAAAATGCCATGTAAGTCGAGTTTCAAGCAATTCCATTTCTTCAAATAAGAGAGATGATTTCTTTCCTCAGTTGGATCTGAAATTCATTATTCTTTTGTGTGGATCGGGTTTAAGCGACGGTAACCTTACCCCTTGATTGGAGCGATCGTAGAATTTGGTCAACGACCATTTAGCTAACTGAGAAATTCTCTGATTAGGGTTTTATCGTGTGAATTCCAAGGGATAATTGGTTATGTTGCTATTGAACTGAATTTATGTTTAATTTTGGTTAAATCTGTTAACCGAGAAATATTTTAGTTCAAGTCTGGTTCTCCATAATTTCCTACTTTTAGTATGATTGTTTTATTGTACTCGTACTTGGAATGATTATCAATTTGTTTTATTTACATGTTTTTTTGTCCGGAAAGTTGAGCTCCACAAACAAAACTCATGTTATATGCAACTCACTAACAGGACTGATAAGCATGTGGCCTTCAAGGTGATTCTTCTCTCTTTTTATTTTCTTCTATGAAAGTTGGTTAATAAGCTATTGTTTTTAATGACAAGTAATACATAATTTCATTATTCTCAGGCCTAAACATTATTTTCGAAGATATAACATCTTGTAGTTTTATTGATGGGATATTTTATGGAAGATAAAATGTCCTAATCTTATGATTTATCCAATGTTGTCTAAAAAGAAGTTATATAGTTTAATTTGTAAGATGAAATGCAATAGACCTTCCGATCAACAAAATATGGTTCAGTACACTGAATGGCACTTCTGTTAGGGTTAGAATTACTTGACAATGGATTTAGGTCTGACATCTGTCATAAATAAATCTTAAATACACAGTATATTGGATGTTATATGTCATATTATGATTTCATGCTTATGAAATCAGGAAGGTTACACACTTTTATGCATGATTTGCCGTTCATCCAATTAGAAAATGTCTCATTCTGTTACTAATGGTGTTTCATGGATTAACTAATGACACCCAAATTGTAAAAAAGTAAAAATTGATAGATAAGCTAGCTATATGCCCAATAACAAGTGATTTTAGCCTTCTTTATAGCGGTTGTTATTATATGGTCTCAAATATACAAGAGCTCAAAAGAAGGGAAAAAATTATCGTGGTCTGGTACTGAGCTCAAATTGGCCGTACCTAAATACCTAATATACAGTAATGTACATAACTGTTGGTTAGTATTCATACTTAACAGTTGTGCTATGTGTTAGGTTAAAACTACAAATCCAAAAAAATATTCGGTCCGCCCCAATACTGGCGTTGTCCAGCCGGGCAGTACATGCAACGTCACAGGTACGATACAATTTTCTCCAATAATTAGAGAATTATTTCAGTGCGGTTTATGCTTGATTTCTTACTTTTCAAAATAAATTTCTAGTCACAATGCTGGCACCAAAGGAAATTCCTCAAGATTACCATTGCAAAGATAAGTTTTTGGTGCAGAGTGTTGTCGTCGAAGAAGGAACCGCCTCCAAGGACATTGTATCTGATACAGTAAATCCTGAATTTTTTCTATACTTAACAGCCGTGTTTTATACAAATTAAGCGAGGCTATGGTACTATGCACAGCGCACATCAGTCCTTACTATGCATCCATATCTCGGTTTTCATAGTTCAAATAGTCGATCCAAAACCGCTCAATATGATCTCCATATGAAAATGTACTCAGGGGGCAGAGCCAGACTTTCAAGCTATGTGGGGGGGGGGGGGGGGGGGAGGTCGATCATATAAAATATAAAATTTTCATACTGTGAATGGGGGTTAATTTACACTACCCATAGTATTTTACTCTAAATTATATAGGAAGTAAGGCATAAATACAATTCTTTGTACATAATTCTGCCATGCCAAATTTTATAATTTTTAGAATATTTTTAAATAGGTAGAATATCACTTGATTTAAAGATGGACCATTCGAAAGTAGTGATATTCTACATTCTGAAAAAATAGTAAAAAAGTTCCAAAAAATGTAAAATCTGGTCTCCAAGTACATTTTCATATGGAGATCATGTTTAATGGTTCGGATCAGCTATTTGGACTTAAAAATAAAGATACGTGTCCGTAGTATGAGCCGATGTGTGCTATGAATAGTACCGTAACCTGACTCATACCAATTATATTTAGCTTTTTTTTTTTACATCCAAGTTTACAGTAGTTTCAAGTAGCACAGACAACACAATATACTTTGAGGTACATTTGAATAACAGGCAATCATTATAATAGCTATATGTCAAATGCATGACTAAATCATCTTGGTTTTGTTGATATTAACTCAAACAAATCATTTTGGGACCACTTGGTACTAATTCCATAATCGGCATCTAAATTTGTTTTCCTTAGTTTTAATTAATAGTTTAATATGGTATTATAGAATAGAATCATGAGAGGCAGGAGTGAAATTTTCTCAGTCATTAAGATTTTCATTTTCACAAGTTGATGTAATTACTAGGTTTCTTTTTCTTGTAAAGATTTTGGGTATATTTCAAGTACAATATTTTGGTGTAAGTTTAAAAGGACAAAATTGGTTTCATTTACAATTTTTTTTTTGGTTAAACCTTTCTCGGACAAGTTTTGACTTCTTTCCATAATATCATAGTTTAACAAGGGATCGGATAAGGCTGTAGAGGAGTACAAACTAAGAGTGATTTACATACAAGCAAATCCACCGTCACCTGTACCAGAAGAGGCCGAAGAGGACCTGACACCTAGGTCGTCTTTTGCTGAAGACGAAGCACGTCACTCCGCATTGTTTGATGTTGCCTCGGTATGTACCTTTATCCTGTAGCATTATTTGAAGTTTTTATGCTATCTGAAAAATTATCTTGCTCGTGTCTGCTTTTAGGGTTCGAGATCGCATGAAGAAACATCAAGACATGAAAGCTCAGAGGTGATTTTGCTCAAACCTTTTATTTTTTCAATAAAGGGTAAAATGGGCATTTTATAACTTTAAAATGAGTTATAATATAAAAGTCAATAAATTGGGTAAATTTGTGAGTTTTGAAATTTAGAAGGGTAAATATGATATTATGAATTTTAGAGAGGAAATATGTAATTCAAGATTTTTGAGGGGTATACATGAAATTCTCCCTTTGTTTTAATACATGAAGCTAATCAATCTGGTAAGCTACAAAACTTATTTTCAAGTACACAAGAATTTACCTTTTCTCTGCACCTATGTAAATTGATGTAAATATGGCATGCAATTTCATTAGAGAAATATGGTAGTTTTAGATAGCTATGATTATATTGTTCTTCTAAATTACTTTCTTTTTCGCACAACAGGTGAAATCACTGATTTCAAGGTTGACTGATGAGAAGAGACATGCCAATGAACAACATCAGAAGCTGAGAACACAAGTGGTACAGTTCCTTCTGTAAATAATTTACTTCTAAGTTTACTTTATTGTTATTCCACAGGCAATTTGTGCCTTCATAACAGGTGGGTTTAATGCTAGATGTCTTTTTAATTTTATGATTAATGCAATGCTGCATTTTCCATTTTTCCAATATAGGATGGTTTGAAGAAACAGCTGGGAAAAAGTAGATCGGGTTTGTCAGTCACTACCGTAGTGATCATGTTTATATTGGCGATTCTTATTGGATATTTGGCGAAGAGAACTTAGTATTGACTTAGGATTGATTTCATTGGTATTATGTTTGCTCATACAATACCTAGATTATTTCATATTGTACTACTTGTAAGACTATTGGTTTCTTTTAATATTTTTTGCCATAAAGTGTATTTTGGACTGGGCTTGGCTTGTTGGTTAATTTTTTATGATTCATGAAATGGGTAAGAATTAATGTGTTTGATGGTTACTGAAAGCGTGTTTGTTTGTTTGTTATAGAAATGTTGTTTAAGATAAGGTTAATTTTACTGTTATCTATTATTTTGTTGATTGTCTAGTTCATATTTGTGCATTTGAATGTACTATTTAAAAGAAATTCACATGACTTATTTTGTAATTTAACACAGGGAAGTGGCGTCTTATTTGAGCATCTTGAGACTACTTGTGGACCTTGTGGTTTAATTTTCGGTTTTGATGTACTTTTTTTTTTATTATTTATGAGTAGGATTAAAATGTCTCATTGGTTTTGTGTCCTATTATGTGTCAACGTCGTTATCTCTACGGGTTCATCATAAAACAAAAGAAAGAAAATAAAATATGAAGACTATTTAATTGAATGAGGAGGGCTCAAATGTTTCATTGCTTCATGAATCATGTCTCAATTGTACTCCAACATTTTTTTTTTTAATTTCAAAATTCAAACAGAGGATCCGAACCGCTTAACATAATATCTACGTGAAAATATGATTGGAGACCAAATTTTATATTTTTTTACTATTTTTTAAGATAGGTACAAAATCACTGTTTTTCAGAAAATTGTGGACCATCTAAAAATAATGATTTTGTATCTATCTTAAAAAACAGTAAAAAATTTCAAAAGAACATAAAATTTGGTCCCCAATCATATTTTAACGTGGATATTATGTTGAGCGATTTGGATCGTCTATTTAAACTTTAAATTAAAAATAAAGATATTGGAATAAGATTGGAGCATGAAGTAATGGGGCATTTGAGACCTCATTCAATTAAATAGCCTTCATATTTTGTTTCATCACTGAGCCTCTTGACACAATTGAGTTTCAGCCCTTTATATTCACCGATCAGGGCTATTTACATAACTACGTTGTTCTTAGCTTACTAATTCTTTTATACTTTTAACTTGAAATTTATAAACTACTGAAACCGGTCTACTTCATCAATAATGTGTTTATATGTCAAATTTAAAGATTTTTGAAACAATTTAGTATAAAGTCGAGCATTCAAAACTTGATGAAAAATAAACACATTTAAAATTAACTTATTAGTTTTTTTTTATTACTGTATGATTTCATACTAAATTAATTCAAAATCTGTAAACATCAGTTTTGTCGGCGTTGTTTGAATTTCATTCTGTTTGAAGTTAAGCTCACCAAAGAATTACTTGGTGAGCTTGAGAGCATCCTAGTTCTACTCCCATATAAATTTATAATGAGGTGATTTCAAATGTTAATTTGTTATTGAAGTTTAGTACCAGATACATGATGATGCCAAAACCGTACCCAACAAAAGATTGTTTGGAATAGAATGTTAACAAAACTCAATACAGTTGAGCTATAAAAATAAATGTCAATAACAAAACAAACAAAAAGGAAAAGAACATGCTATGAGTCTGAGTCTGAAAAGACAGTAAATTAAAATGAAAACAGAATTTTTTTCGCTTCACTTCCGGTCCATCTGGGTTGCAGTTGAGCTCATCTCCAACCTCTGAACCAGCGGTACTGGTTTTGGTACCAGTCCCTTAGTCCGTGTTTTCCTTTTACCAGAATTATATCATCTGTGCCTGGGACCGTACGAGAAACTGATAGACCTGAGTAGGGTACCAGTAAGCATTCCTTCTTGGTCTCCCGAGCGTGCTGTACCAGAAGTCATACCAGTGAACCCAATACACCCCTCCGTGATACCAGAAGCACCTTATTCCATATTTCTGATCATGATATCTTTCCCCTTGCTCTTATTTGCCCCTTGTGTTCATAAAATTGCAGCCAAGCAACTTCTTGCATTAATTCTTCCAAAGTCTTGCATGAATCTGTGAAGCACCTTTTGACATCATTCTCTCCACATGATACATTGCATAATTAACATTCCCGTTTTCTGTTCCTTGTTTATGTTACCCGCCTCGTCCTTGTTTGTTATCTCAATTGTTGGTGTAGATGGCCATCCTTGATTGGCCTGTACGCTCTTAATAAGCCGTAGAGTTTCAACGTATATTGGCATTCTTGAAAAATAGATGTCTCCCCGTCTCCGCTGCCGACCGACATAGTAAACAGATGCTAGCAAGCGTGCAGCCCCGTTTCTGCAAGTTGTCGTGCGTGAGAATTCTGTTTTGAGCTGCCAACCACGCAAAAGTCTTCATCGTTGGTGGGCCCCTCACCTTCCAAACCTTTGAGATGTTTGTTTTGATTCTTGGCCCACCCTTGAGTGCCATGTATGTGGACTTAACCGTAAATTCCCCTGTTGCGTTCCATCTCCATGATATCACATCATTGCATCCCGGTTGCAGGTGTATCAAGTCTAAAAGGGTACATAATTGATTGAGTTCTTTTTGGGCAGTCGAGGAAAGATTGGGTCTGAACAAGGTGGTGAGGGTAGTGTCCAGTGCAATGACTGCTTGGTTAAGTGTGGTACCACAGTCTACGGAGAAAGTGTATAAGTGTGCAGCTATTTTCTCAGAAGGCGCAGCCCCCCAATCGTGGTCCCACAGAGAAATTGTACAGCCGTCCCCAGGTGACCATCATGTGGAGCAAATGAAGAAAATTTTGATTTCCCCTTTCACTGTTCTCAAAACCGTTGTCACTGGTATTCCTTGTGTTATGTCTGCTGTTTGTCTAAACAACGGTTTGCATAGACTGTGTCCCAGCTGGAACCACCACCAAAGCCATTTTAATAACAACGCGTCATTAAATTTCTCCAAATCAAGCACAGCCAAACTTCCAATCGAGTTCCAATTCACCAAATTGTATCCTTTTTGTTGATCCGTGGCACCATGCCATAGGAACCGTTGTCTTATTTTGTCTATTTCACATATGACTCATCTGATATATGCTTGTTCAAATTTATTTCAATTCATAAGACCAAACTAAAAAATTCTAGCGTTTAGTGAAAGATAATTAAAATCATCATAAACCAGGAGTAAAACTTTCCTGTTATTTTTCTCATGCCAATTTTTCATGGTAATTTACACCCCCGAAAAATGAGAACAATAACATCATCAGAATTTTCATTCATCAATATTAATATTGCTTCAGAAGCTCTGATATGCAGTAAATAATTCAAAATTTATGCATTGAGTCACAAGCATTGAAGCTTTAGTTTAATTGGAATGAGAAAAATAATATTGAAAAGTTCTTGTTTGCAAATATCAAATTGTTTTTTTTTTTTTTTTTTTCTATCCTAATAAAAAAAATAATTGAAGAGAGAAAGCAAGTTGATCATGCTGCCTTAAAATATATATACATCATGACCCCCACCCTTCCTCCTCTCTATTGATACACAAAAACTTTGAATCTATTGATTTTCTTAGAGGCAATGTACATACATCAATTCGTTCCATTTTCTGAAGTGTAAAGATAAAAACATTAAAAAATCAGGGGCAAAATTAAAATATTAAAATTAAGGACGGTTGATAAGTTATGATAGTGTAATTTTATTTATAAGGAGGATTAAAAGGTGAAAATACTTATAAAATTTATAAAATATAAAGAATAAAGATGTGAAATAAATCACCGGATGGCTTAGCCACCCCTAATTAAGCTTTATTCCGCTCCCGCTTACAACTCGTCATTGGAAAGTAATGGTAAACTTTGGAGGTGCAATTTGCAAAATATATCATCTTGTCTATTTTTTAGGCCGAATTAATCCTTTGTGAAAATCTTTTGTCCAAAAGTTTCTGTAATGTCAAAAAGTTATTATTTAATAGTATAAAACCTTGTATTATGATACAAGCTCAAAATAAAGAGATTTTGATCAAAAGTACGGAAATTCAATTTTGATGATGTAATATATACATGTTATCAGTTTGGTGATTTTTGTGTACAAACATTTTCTTTAAAATATCAAATTTATTTTTTAATTTGGATAATAAAATGAAATTGAACTTCATCAGTTTAATTTGAATTAATTTTCCAAATATGATCATGTTCATTTAACGACCTAAGAGACCGTATTTCTTTAAAAAAGGAATACCGAATGATCACTTGTTTTGCAGAAGCTAGGATTCATATTTGAGAAGAGTTTTGTTTTTTATGTAAATATGTCAAAAATAAATTGAAATTGTCGTAGTAACAAAAAAACTTGAAATTATTTGCTGTATCTTATTTATTTGGATTCACTAGTAATGACTTGTCAAACATAGACAAAATGAAATGAATTTTGCTTGCTGTATCTTATTTGGATTCAGTAGTAATGACTTGTCACAAACACAGACAAAATAAAATGAATTTTGCATGTACTCATTTTGGAAGGGGCCGTGTAAACACGGAAATAAATCTACTGTTATAGGTTCATTTCGTTGAGATTCGTGCATGAATTTGTTTTTTCATGTAAACACCAGTAACTATTGCTACGATTCCACTGAAAAGAAGAAGAAGAAGAAGCTATTGCTACGATAACTCCGAGGTCCGAGGTCCAGATCTGCTACTATTTTGTCGTCAATAGTAGGATCTTTTTCTTTTCAGTTATATGGTCCGTTCGATGTAATACGGACAGATAAGATCAAAATCGGACGGTGCATACTTGCTTTGCGTGCTAATTTTGTGATGATTATAAGCGGACTTAGAAAAGAAAACTAATACAGTGAAGTGAATAACGGTCACGTCACACGAATGGTCACGTCACGTGTGATCACGCCGTGACCACATGTGACGTGACGTAAATTAATCACATAATTTTTTTTTGTATTTTAAATTAAATTGTTGAAAATTCAAAAAAAATATAAAAAGATATGAAAAATTATATGAATTCTAAAATGAGTAAATAATGTTACAAATTTTTTTTTAGGGAAAGGTCGTTGGACATGAAATTACTTTAAAATTTTAAATTACAAATATTCATTAAAATAAACTAGAGAAAATAAAAATCAGTACTACATAATTACTAGTATCACTGAATCTACACTAAAAAAGAAACCTGAATATTCTATGCATAACAAAAAAGCTGAATACTCTGTTTCATACCATGACGTGACGTGATCACGTGATGTAACGAACGTGACGTGATCATGTGATGTAATGTAATGTAACGTGATAGGTTCGCATGACGTGACGTGACGTGTAATTTTTATTCGAATGCGGTCACGTCACGTAACACACAAGTCATGTCACGTGATCGACATACGTAACGTGACGTGTGACAACGTTACTAGTCACGGGGTGACTAATTTCCTCTAAGCGGACTGCATTTCTGGACATACGTAACCCCGTAACTCCGTAACTAGCCATTTCATTTCTGGAGTTGGGTTTTGTCTAATAGATTTTAAACAAATTTTATCCAAATTCGGACTCCAACTGTTCGATCAGCTTGAAGATTCGTGTAAATAATTAAAACTTAATAAATGAAAACGGCTCCATGAATCTAAACCGTTTGTATGATATTTAACGCCTATCGGACGGTTGAGACTTTGCTAAGGATAATACTTTGTCCAAAGCCCGTTGGACGAAAGCTGTGCCTTTCTTTTCTCCTCCATATCTGCAGTTACTACTTACTAGTTTCTTTTATCATTTATTCACTCAACTCAACTTGGCTTTTCTTCTCTCTGAGTTGCAATTTATTCGAGTCACCATCTTCGCAAGAGAAACGAGAGATAGACAAAGAGAATTGAAGAGAAAATTAAGGAAAAAGAGAGAGAGAGAGTAGAGAAGGATCTTCTCAGCTGTTCGCTTGACTTGCGCGCATTGTTTTGTTTTCTTGGAATTGAAAAGGTAAGATCAGAGTTCCAAAAAAAAAAAAAAAGAAAAAAGAAAAAAGAAAAAAAAAGATAAGATCGAAGCCCTCTATTTTTACAAATTAATAAGTTGTTCCCAATTTCTTGTATTGAGAAGGGATTGTGGAGTTCTACATTTAGCAAAATAAAATAAAATTAGTGCCTTCTCCAGGCGATCAAACAATCTTTTAGAGTATAAATCAGTAAGTAGATTGATGCATGCTTCCGTGAGGTCTTTTTTTTGTTTTTTTTTTCTTACGTTTTGTTACAACATCCGAGATGTAGAATGCATGATAAAAGTATATAAAGAACCTGGCTTTCCGATTTACAACCTTTTTTTTTTTTTTTATATTTTGAATTGTTGTGTTGTCGTCGCTGAAGTCTTTATTTTTTTTTTCTCATTCATCGTACTGCATTTTCATTACTAAATCTACATTTTTATTCAAAAAAATGTACATTACTAAATGTACATTACTAAATCTACATTTTCTCATTCATCGTACTGCATTTTCATTACTAAATCTACATTTTTATTCAAGAAAACATTTCATTCAAAAAAATAATAAGAAAACATTCTAAACAAGATGGCCCACAAAATATTACAAGTTCCAAAAAAGAAAACAAGTAAAACATCAATAAACAGTCTCGTTCATCGATGTCTGGTCCACACCCATGGGGTTGCACTAGGCCCTCTTCCATCTCTATTTCTGTCTCTATAGTAACTAGGTCTAGAGCCAATTCCTTGACATCAGAACTCAGAAGGAAGCATGTGTGTAAGCTTTAAATAGGTATTATTAACATTACTCTTACAAGTTACAACAAAAGCAACTAGTGAAATAATACGAGTTCCTAAGGATTTTATTTTTGTTACAGAATATTGATCCCTAAAACACAGCTTATTACGTTCAAGCCATACTAATCAAAGAACAGCTCCTTGGAGCAATTCAACCAACTGTCTGTCTTTCAATGGTGTACAAGCATCAGTTATCCATAAATCCTCTATTGTAGTACATTGAAAAGTAAATCAATTAAATTTTAGCAATCCATGTTCAAATTTGAGAAATATAAGGACATGTAACAAAAAGATGATATACAGTTTCTTGCTGTCCACAGAAAAGAGCAAATCTACATTTATTTCTTTTTGCCAGGAGACTGAAAAGTAGAACATGCCGTCCGAGCTAGACTATTGGAGACAGTTCCTTCAAACTGCCAACTATGATATATTTAAGACGATCGAGCACGCAATCCATGTAGCAGCGACCGACTACCCGGACCAATTTGAGAAGAAGAAGGAACATCTCATGCATATCATCTCCACTGCGCATTCAAATAAGGTGCTACAGAGCATTGCATCGGAGCACAAGTACCACGCACAACTCAATGACAAGAAAGGCAAAGGGAAACAAGTCGAGATTGTTAATGCTGAGAGCTGGACTAGTGAAGACGATGATGATGATGAAAATGTTGGGATTAGGGACTGTTTGAATAAGAAATCTGAGAGGAAACAAAGAAAACGAAAGGAGAAGCATGTTGTGACCGACAACAGAATTACTAAGAAAACTTCTTGGAGAGGAAGAGAGGTGCATACTGAAACTGGTAGCGGTAGTAGTATGCACAATGTTATTAGTACTACAACTACCGTTAAGAATGGTAGTGCAGCAAATTTAGTTGCGAAGGAGGTGGAGATGGTGGTGGAGGTAGAGAGTGATGTTCTGACAAAGGAAAATGATGTGTTAGGAGATGTATCCAAGATTAGAGATGCCCTCCTGCAGTTGAAAGGACAGGTTTGAATTCAAAATATTCATAAAATTTCCATTTACATTATTTGAATTGTTGGAATGGTCATAATTAATTATTTAGATAAAATATATATGCAGATAATTAGGATTTGTCATATTTTAAGCTCCTGTTTGAAATGTTTCGAAACCAGAGATGATCTCTGAGAGATCTATAGAACTATAGAAGTATGTAATTGGTGATATGCATTAACATATATAGCTTGCAATTATGTTGAACTTCTTTTGATTCTATTGAATGTGTTGGAAGTTATTATATCTCAACTTACCAAGTGTTAAATTAATTATAGCCTGTGATAGCATATGAACTGTTGATGCGACTGGAAAAAATGCACATCTCTGCGCATGTGCTCCAGGTACTGGTTATTTAGCTGTTCAGTTATTTTGATTTATTTCTGAAATTATTTCTATTGTGCCCTTGCTGAACTAGAGTTGTTCAGCATAAACCCTTTTGATCTACAATTTGATCAGAAAGCCCTGCCAACATTATTGTTTATCTATTTCTTCATAAAAAAATGAGAAAGGA
The DNA here is from genome assembly GCA_025461045.1 of Carex parvula. NCBI lineage: Eukaryota > Viridiplantae > Streptophyta > Magnoliopsida > Poales > Cyperaceae > Carex > Carex parvula. The sequence continues at coordinate 39,976 of JAJGRW010000037.1, forward strand.
AATTTACTTAGTTCTTTCCATGTTCTGCAGGGTTATATGATTTTTAGTGATCTTAGTTTATCAAATTAGACTATAAGATTTTAATTTTTTTTTTTTAAAAGTTTCAACGAAGACCTGAGATTTTTCTATTGAGTTCTGAAATACATAAGCTTTAATTGCATGTAAAACCTTAATTTTTGGTGGCTGAAGTTGGAACAATTATCATTGGCATTTGCACTAAATAAAGTATGTTTCATGTGGAAAACAAATTATTAGGTGACCGAAATCGCAGCTATTGTAAGCTGCTTTGCGAATAATGATTACTCTGACTCTACACAGACTCGCCTGTTAGCGTCATCTCTTCTTGAGTACGTACACATACTTAATTTTGAAGAATTTAACTTTTTTTCTTTCTCAATTTTTAAATTTCAGCAGGATTTCCCTTGATATGCTTATCCAATTAAGGTGTAGTACTTGCTTGTCTCTGTTATATAACTTAGCAAATTATCCTACAAGAATAGACATATAATCCATTCCCAAACTCCCTAGAATATATCTAGTACATATTAATATGCAGTTTTGTGCAAGGAAGAAGTTTTTCAGAGGACTTATTTCTGACTAAGCATATTGGAGAAGAAGAGAGAATAATATTTGGAGAAAAAGGTTCATAATTTCTGGAGGATCTATATTCTCTTATAGTAAATTAACCAGATAGGAACAGAATAAAACTGTGATTTTTGTTGTGTCCGGCTTATAGTGAAACTAGGAACTCTAAGTTTAAGAAGCTTTAAGCTACCAAATAACAATGCATTTTAATTAAAAACATCTTTTTGCTTTTAGGAGTTGGAGGATTATACTTGACGAGTGGATTGAACATGCCAATAATGCTAGAGGTATATATATGAATCCACACTTTTAATCTGACTTCAGACTGATGCCCGACGTGTCAACTTTTTCAGCTCTCAAGTTGTTTACTTATATATATTTCAACTTTGCAACATATATGATATTTATGTTAAGCCTTAGTAAATCTAATGTTCCTAGATACAAATTTTATTTAGGTTTTACTCATAAGTTAGGGGCTCTTGTGTGATGTGGCACCGTACTTGATCAGACCTATTATGTCATAACCTCTTTTTCTTGTACCAAGTCACTAGGGCCTGTTCGGTGCATTGAATTCCCATGGATTTTTCATGGTTACTGTTGGGTGTTCGGCACCAAGTTCGAAATTCTCATTCCCAATACCATAGGTTTTTCCCTTTTCCTGATCAGCATTTCCCATGGAAAATAAATTCAATCAAATTCAAACCTCTGTTTTTTTCCCAACTTTTGAGCAAGCGTCAAACTGAAAACATAATTAAGCAATATGCATGGCTAATTAAACCCCCTTTCATGTATACAATTCAATTGTTGTGGATATATATAATTAAGCAAATATTGTCAATCAAGCATATGCCTAACATTAATTAAACAAAACATAATTGGATAGTACAAGAAGTTTCAAATCGATCCAATCCAAGTGTTTGTAAGGTTTGACACCGAACAACATAACTTTTCAAATGTATTAAGCTAATTTTTTTAGGGTTGGTGAGCAACCAGCTCACAAACAATTTTCCATTCAAAAAGATTTAAGAAGTTATGTACATCACCAGCCCAGTTTGGCTGTTAATTACACATACCAGTATACTCATTGGATTTTGCTAAGTTTCCTATACAGTTTATTCTCCTCTATTTTAATTGTATTAAGACTATCCTATCAAGGTCCACTGTGTAATTGTTATGACAGTATCCTTTATCAGCTGCTGCTCCAGCTTGTGCTCATTCACAAATTGTCTCATATTCCTCTCGCACCATAACGTCCATAGCCCCGCTGCCCATGTCATCTCCCATGATATTCTGGTATCTCCTACTTGTACCCTGGTTCACAAAGCTGCTTCTATTGTTGTGTTAGCCGGAATCCCCACTATGTTCAATCTCAGTGCAAAGTTTGTCCAGAATTCCCTTGCGAATGTGCAGTTCCAAAATATATATGTGGTCCCTCATCTCAACCGCACTATTACCGCACAATTTGCATTCTTGTGCAACATTGCAGCCCCTCAATATTAGAATCTCCTGCATGAGAATCTTGTTTTGTAATGCAACCCAGATAAATCCCAGAGTCATGCAATGATAGGTATGCTGATTGGCATGTGAATCTCCCCTCTGGTATTAAGCTAATTTCTAAGTTGAGTTTCAATTCCGATGTCGAATAGAATCATTCCACATAATTAAGTCTAGCAATTTATTTATTTATTTTGATACATGACTCATGTAATCAAACTTTGATCAATGAAATAAGGGCTAGACCCCCATTTTTTACTCAAAAAGTCTAATAATTTATTCTCTCTTTTCAAATATAAAAATCTAATATAAACAATTATAATAATATAAATAAATGCTTATTAATGGACTTAATAACAGAGTTTCAAGTAATATTTTCTAAACCTAAACCCTAAAAAAATTCTCATGTCCATAACGAAACCTATATATGTTCTAAATATTTTCGGGGGTTTTTTCAACTGACGAATCAACAAATTGATTTTCTCATTCCATTTCCAAAAATTTCATTTCCAACAAAATTCTCATTACCAAATATGCCTGTAAAAAGCAAAAGTAAAACAGAATAGATGCTGGAATGAGAAAGTTTGTGAAAAGGTAATTCGCAATCATTGACTGCGAATTCATAATTTGATGGCATATATTAATTACTTGTGAATCCATCGAACTTGTATTCCATGTGATGGTTTGTAGACAAAAAGAAAAGAAAAAAAACAAATTCACACGCAATATATTCGGTCTTCCTCGTAAGTAGGGGCCTCTTGTGCAATGTAGCATCGATCATACTTGATGAGAGCTAAATTCATAACCTCCTTTTTTTGTGCCGAGCAATAATCAACTGCGAATTTATATTTTGATTGGGATATATATATATATATATATATTAATTATGAATCCATCGAAGTTGTATTCCATATGGTGGTTTGTAGACAAAAAGGAAAAACAAATTCGCTAGGCATAATCTTTGATCTTCCTTGTAAGTAGGGGCATCTATGATGTGGCACTGTACTTGATCAGACCTAAGATCATGACATCATTTTTTGTACGAGTAACGTAAAAAAACAAAAGTCACGGCATTAGATGTTGAAATGAGAAAGCTTGAGAAAGGAAGTTCACAATCACCAACTGTTGATTCATATTTTGATTGTCATATAAATTATTTGTGAATCCATAGAAGAAGTTATCCATGTGGTGGTTTTTGAGACCTAAAAAAAAAAAAAAGAATCAAATTCACAGGCAATATCTTGGATCTTCCTTCTTGAAATTTGATTTTAGATTTCATTCTCCTTATTTTCATTCTTATATTATTAAATAAAAAGATTGGTCCCTAACTATATGTGCCTAGGTATGATGTTTGGCCAAGCAGTCATTTCAACCACTCTCCTTCCTAGTTATTACAAAATTATTGGTACACCATTGGTAGAATTTGGTACCTTTTAGCTGGTACAGACCTGTCTTGAAGCTGAGATTCATGATATTTCTTGAAATCTTATGAGGTCTGAATACCATTTTATCAACTAATGGGCTAATGTTTATTTTTAACTTCTAAAGTATTTTTCTTATGATTCTGATACTTGTTGCAGACACTGAAAAAGTTACCGTTGCTACCGAAATTGTTGAACCCAAGAGTACTGTAATTGAAGCAACTAAAAGAACTGGCTCCATCCAATTCCGTGAGGTACCGATATTGCTGAAATTAATGTTTTTGTTACAATTAATGCTTACTTTGAATTACTCAGTATAACTATTGTGGTAGGTTTAGAAGTGTTTAGATGGGTTTTAAAATTAATATTGATGTAGTATATGACCCATATAAGGTCTAGTGTGAAAATAGCTTTAAATTAACAAAACAATAAATTAAATAATGAAAAAATAAAGCATCTAGAGCTTTAAAATTAGCGGCCAACCTTCTTCTCTTTTCTCTTTCTCTCTTCCACTAAGAATACAAACTTAGAACAATGTATCAAATCAATATATATAGCCCATGGATAGGCCAACATATACGTACCAATAGCAAAATTTCCAGTTTTGGGTTATCTTTTACACATACTCTTCAGCTTTAAGTTCGCAAACTGTTTGAGCTTTGTATTTTATGATTGCCATGCTTCTAATAATTGGGTAGTTGCGAAGTTGAGAAATTGACAGTACTATGGATTGATTTTAAACTTCAAAATATAAATTAGGCTGTTAGCTAGCCCCATCAAGAAAAGAATAGAAATATTTTCATCCAAACTTTGCTGGAATATATAGATTGTCCTTGCAATCGTTCTCCTTTGAAGACCGCTCATTTATTATGTTAAGACTTGAGAAGTTATACTCCTTAACTGTATTTCGGTCGATCAATCTTAAAATTAACAACAAACAAATGCATTATGTATTTTACAGGAAGGTCTTTAGATCTTATACCTTTAACTTATTGTTTTGTTTCTATACAGGGCCCATCAAATCCCCAGAGTTCTCGGCCGATATTTGATATTGGATCCAGCAGTTCTGGAAGTAAGCTTCATTATTTTTCTCTACAACCTTTACAATTTCCTTTTATTCAGGATAACATAAGGTCCCTTTTTGTAAAATGTGATAAAGTATTATTGTTTAATATTTATGGATCATGTTGATAATCAAAACCATGATTTAAGATCAGTTCATTTTATCGGTAGAAATTGTTGGTTTGGTTGGTTTAGTGCTCCTTTTATAATTTTTTTTTTTTTTGTGAAATTAATTTGAGGTTCAAAGATTTAGAAGTAACAATAAATTATAAGAACATAGTTTTATTCAGTAAAAGATTGTTCTGCACTTATTAATGAGAAAGCCCAAACAATTTTTTTTTTTAATTCTTGTTGATATTCTTTTTTCTTTTGCAGATGCAAGATGCATAGTGGCTGGCCAACCAACCGAAAGGTACAAAAATAGACAATTGACGAGCAGCTCACAGGTTCAAATCGGAAGCTCTTCAAGAGCAAACAACAACACTTCTCTGAAAAGCCAACCAAAGGCTGGGCTTCATCAGGGACCTAAGTTGATTGCCATGGAAGTCCCAGCTCCAACCAAGGTTTGTTTAATCTTGTTTATTTGTAATACTTTTGATGGAGTTAGTGTGACTGTGTGAGACTATTTTGACTTTGCTTTTTTTTATTTTTTTAGAAAATTGAAGAGGATCCAGTTCGGGAAAGCCTGAAAATAGCTAGGATAAAGCTTCAAGAAATGTTGCAGAAACATAAACCAGGTTTGTCGTTTTTCCGTTTCCTTTTTTAATCTCATACTACTTTTAATAATTTCAATTTATTTTTAACATTTTTTATGATCCAATATGAAGTTAATCTTGAATCTGTAGGAAATGTATTTCCACGTATTACATTGCTATATATGTTTTAGGGGAAAACTAGAATCCTCAGTTGTTTTCTACAATCATGTTGATATGACCAAAAAGCAGAGAAAAACCAACAGCTACCTTTACACTGATTTGTATCAGGATTTCCAACCAACTTGATTGAGTAAATTTCTGCCTCACTGGCTAGCTAGGAGTTCTGGATACCATTTTGTCAATAAATAGGATAATGATTATTTTTAACTTCTTAAATCTTTTTAATTTCTTAAATATTTTTATTCAGGATAACTTCAGGGACCTTTTGGTAAAATGTGATCAAGTATTATTATTGTTTCAGATTTATGCAGCATGTTGGTAATTAAAACACTGATTTAAACTAATTTATTTCCTCAGTAGAAATTGTTGGTGTGGTGCTCCTTTAACAAAATTTGGTGAAAAATTTGGACTTCAGAGATTTAGAAATTACAATAAATGATAAGAATGTAGTTTTATTCAGTAAAGATTGTTTTGCAGTTATTAATAAGAAGGCCCAAACAAATTATATATATAAATATTTTTTTTTTTTACATTCAAATATTTTTTCAGATTCAAAATGCACGGTGCCCTGTCAGCCAGACGAAACACACCATATTAAAAACAAACAGTTGACGAGCGGATCCCAGGTTCAAATTGGAGGCTCATCAAGGGCCAACAACTACACTTCTATTAAAAGCCAACCGAGGTCTGGCCTTCAGGGACCTAAGTTGACTGTGAAGGATACCCTTAATGCTAAGAACAAAATGGAAGTCCCTGCTCCAGCTGAGGTTTGTTTACTCTTGTTTATTTGTACTACCTTTCATGGAATTAGTGTGATGCTATCTTAACTTGGTTTTTCATTGTTTTATAGAAAACTGAAGAGTGCCCAGTTCGGGAGAGCATGAAATTAGCCAAGAGAAAGTTTCAAGAAATGCAGAAATCTGAACAGGGTTTGTCTTTTTCCCTTTTATTTTTCAATCTCATACTACTTATGTTATTTCAATCACGTTTTAATATTTTTTTGGAGCCAATATGATGCCAATCTTGAATCTGTAGGAAACTTATTTTCTCAGTGTGCCTGGTATTATAATGGTATATCTGTTAGGAAACATAGAAATCTTCAATTGTTTTTTACAATAATGTTGATATGGCCAAAAAACAAAGAAAGACCAATCATTACACTAACACTAATTTGTATCAGGATTTGGATCGCCAACCAACTGAACAGTATATTACCATTGGAGATATAGTATTTTCTGCGCTAATTGCTATTTGCTAGTCATGCTCAAACGAGTACTCTTCATTATTTTGACAAATTTTCTTGGATTATTTTGCTCTGTGATTCTAGCTAAGAGGCATAATATGGGCCTTCAAAGTGTGAATCTAGCTAAGAGGTATAGTTTTGTTCAACGGATGCCTCTGCCTGTTCCGCCGCAGACATACGTGAGAACCCTCAATGGTGCCGCCTATGGTAGCTTTGTTCAATGGCCCAAGGAGGGAATTATCTTGGCAGATGAGGTACAAGCTATTAACTTTGATTAAAGACATTTATATAAAGACTCTTATATTCCACATTAGACTTGTTGTACTTGTCAATTTCAGTTAACACGCCCTGAAAAGACCGTCAGTCCGGTGCGTACTACCATAGCTGCAACGACCCGTGCCCGTCGACCACTCGTATCTGATGACACATTAGACCAGCTCGGCACTGACTTCCGAACACTTCATGATCACATTATGTCTGAACAAGGGTTGAGATCGAACTACAACATTTACATCAATCCGGGATTGTTAGCACATGACGGGGCACACATTCTTTTAGGTTTTAGTGATATCAAGGATTTGATGACATGGCGGTGGCTCACTGAATCAATTATACAAGTCTGGATTCTGTGAGTTCATTTAATTTCATTGTTTAAATTAATTTTACACTTTACACCATTCGAACTTACAATGTAATGTTCGCAGGTATCTCATCACACTTTCTGAGCGAGACGGCATCTCGGTTGGTTTTATGGACCCAAGTAAAATTAACCAGGTGGCTCTCGGCACGAACAATGATGATGCTGTAAGTTACATGGCCAATGCAATGATCACCTTCATGGACAGAAAATTTATCCTCGCACCATACTATCAGAAGTAATTGTACTTCCATAATTCTTCAATTTCATTTGTCTATTTGAGACCACTATAATTGTTATTACATAATTTGTAGTAAACACTGGGTTCTTCTTGTAATCCAACCTCGGGATTGTATGGTGTACGTCCTTGATACTAAGATGCCTGAGGAAGGAACTAAATACGTTATCATACGGCCTTTTCAAACGTAAGCATCCATTTTAAATTTTGTTCTTATCTAGTAAGAAGTTATCTGTCACACAACGCGGCCTTTTCATGACTTTGACTAATTTCAGGGCTATTCAAAGTTATGTCAAACTCGGAGGAGAGCATAATGGAAGGAAGGGCGAGAAAGTAGCTTGGAAGTTTGCAAAGGTAAATGATGGAAGGAAATTTATATTGATATTGAATTATTAGGTATTTCATACGATACCAATTTTTTTTTTAATATTCAATTCAGTGCCCTCAGCAGCCAAAGAATTGGGAGTGTGGATATTACGTCATGAAGCTTATGCATGACCTAATGACTACATGGCATTCTTTATGGCCAAATGTATGTATTTCATAAACATGGATATTAAGTTCAAAAATAGATAAGTTCCAAGTAAACTCACAATTTTTTAATTCATGCAGTGTGCCTTGTCAAGGAGGGCGTTACCTATGACAGACCTTCACCAAATACGTCTCCAGTGGGTCAAGTTTCTATTGGGGAAAATTGATAAATAATTAATGCAAACTTGTTTAACTTTTCTCTCTGTGTGTGTGTGTGTGTGTATTATATATATATGTACATCATTAATTGTAATTAATTTGTAGTTATTATAATGTGTTATTACTTATTACCAAACAATTTAATTATAACAAAACAACATTTGATATACTTCCAAAAGGAAAATAATAACAAAAATATATGATTCCACAAATTGGAAAGCAGCAATCAACAACCTATAATAACATCATGAAGAAGGAAAAATTAGTAATACTTTCTCTATTGATCTGCCCTTCCTTCTATAGAACTAAAATTTTCTTTCACAGAGAAATTATTTACACGGTAAACAAAAATAATGCTAGGTTGGTACAAGGAAAACATCATCTTGAAATCCTCCATAAATTTCTGAGATCACAATGGTAACCGCTACCACCACCGCAACAGCAGCCCCTACAAATGTTACAATTCTGCTTAGACGACACAAGTATGGACGATAATATCCCTGCGGTTCCATTTCATCTCCTCCTTCAATTTTTCCTTCATCAAATCTTTTCACTTCAGAAACCATTGTATCCTCCTCATGAGTTTCTAATTCGAAACACTCCGGCTCTGCCACACCGCTGCCTTCCTCTTCGACATCTTTTTCCTTTTCTTCTTCTTTTACTTCTTCTTCTTCTTCTTCTTCTTCTTCTTCTTCTTCTTTTTCGCCATCTTCGTCTTCACTGCTAAAGCAAGACCTTGTGCAAGAACACATCGAGAACTCGCCCGACACATGTTTCTTCAAGAAATCACCACCTTCCATCCAATTATGAAGCGCTGTATCAAAGCCTTCCAATCGCTCCTCTAATTTGACAAGATGTGACGGTGCATTCCCATGCAGATGGCACTCTTTTTCAATTGATAAAAGATTCTTTAGAAAATCGACTTTCGCTTCAATCTCCTTTGAGAGCCTTTCTTGACTAGCAGCCTTCATGCAGGGGTTCATGGAATTGGCAGGAGGAAAGAAAAGATCATTGAATTGCATCTCCAACTGGTGTAATTTCTTGTCTAGTACTCGGTGTGGCCGCTCCATGGATTGTTTCTTAATTCTCGCGTCTAGGAAGAAGTGATTTTCGTTTTCTGATTTGATGTCTAATGAAATTATATAGAAGCGTCTGGTTTTGTAAATATTTAATGGGAATTTTTAGGTTGCCAAAGGTCGCCACTAGAGGCGGTTCCCAAATCGTGTGGACTAATTAGAGATACGCTAATCGCTTGTGGCATACAAATTTGTACAGTAATATAAGAATATAAAAATAGGAATAAACCATAAAATCAAAACAATATAAGATTGTTGTTTCCAAATATATATATGACTCGCTACAAAATGGATACATTATTTCACAGAGGATACGGTATAATATTTCCCCATACCATTAATGCAATCATCACTAATTCTTAATATACTAACTACATCGATCTAATTTCTTTCCTTATTTTTTTCTTCAATTTTTTGTTTTTAGTTAACAAAATATTGAAGGCTAAATTAAAGACCATGTTAAAATTTGACATCTCAAATTCTCAATAGAGAAATAAGTGATTACTATATTTAGTATGTAGAGTATTCTAGGATTTATTTTATTAATTCTCTTTTTACAGAATATATATTTGAAATAAATAAGTTATCTGTATTCTATATAATTTGGAAGTTAAATTGATCACAAGTCCTTTCCTCATAAATTTGTCAATCCGTTCCTGTCTAATTTATGCATTTTCAAAATGATTTTTTGTTATGATTCAGGAATAAGTAAATAACATTCCTATAACTTGAGAAAAACTTCTAATGGAATTCTTGATGCAAAAAAAAAAAAAAAAAAAAATTGTTCACAGTTTTGGAATTCTTGAGAAAAAACTTTTAACAGAAGTATGTATGTCTGATTTTTCTATTTTTTAATATTATATAGTTAGGTCTCTACACACGATTTTTCTTTCTGCCTGTTATATAATTTTTTGCTCGTACTTTTGCATGTATATACGGTACAACACAAAAACCACACTTCCTATTTTTTTTATTTCTTTTTAGATAATTGATATATGTTATTAGTGTAATATCTATTTGTTAGTTTCTGATTTAGTAGGAAAGCGCTAGTAGGGTTTACATGAACGGTCTCACTTTGATTGCATCATCATAGCAACTTGTCGGCTTCTCCTATGATAACATACCCCCAAATAGAGTGGGAAAAATGGCACGGCGGAGCCGGCTCTGTCACGGAACGGTACGGTTACGGCACGGCACGCGTGCCAGTTACGTGCCGTGACTTGCGTGTCCCGTGACGTGACTATTCGCGTGCCGTGCTCATCTTTTGAAATTTTGACACGGCACGTGAAAGATTTAGTCACGGCACATAGTCACGCGAGTCACGTGTAATTATGACCATTACATATTGATTTAATAGTGAATCTTGAATAAACTAACATAAATTATGATTAAATGGTCACGCAAGTCACGTATGGTCACGGCATGTTAGGCACGGCGTGACTCACGTGGCGTGACCATTCGCGTGGCGTGACCACCTCTTTACATTTTTGTCACGGCACGACACATGAAAAATTAACTTGGTCACGGCACGACACGGCACGAAACCAAAGTCACGGCGTGTTAGTCACAGCACAGCACAGCACGGCACGTTTTTTCCACACTACCCCAAATAATTAAATTAAATGCAATTGAAAATATCAACTTCAGCTCTTGGCCCAAAACTGTACGTATCAGTCCCTCAGATTTCAATTGAAAAATCAAACTAATGGGCCGGGCCATCAACATAAGCTTGGATATCCTATTTTTGCTTTTTCTTCTTATATTTTTTGAATAAATAATTTCCTTAAAGGTAGTGTGGTTTAACAAACAACCTTTTAGATAAGTATTAATAATTACAAATATCACTTGTTAATTTATTTGTCACATTAAATTTGAAAAAAAAAAGTCATTTGAAATTTCTACAGCATTTGGTATATTATACAAATAATATTGTAAACTCATATTGTAATTACGATAATTCCTTTAATGAACATTTAGCTGAATAAAATCACATCTATTCAATCCGAATAATGTGAGTTGCTAAAATATATCATTGTTCAAAGAAGGGGATAAACTACTTAATTAACCTAGCACAACACAATTATATTCTCATTCCACTACTGAGAGACTTCAACCCAAATGTCGTAAACCAATGGTTTAAATAGCGTTTATCGCGTCATAACAGAACGGCTAAAAAAACGTCGTTATTGTCATATTGCGCCGCTATAGCGCCAATAGCGCCATATAGCTTTTATGGTCCGAAAACGCTATAGCAGCGCTATAGCGTGCTATTTAGAACCCTGCGTAAACGCATATATGCCAAAATTTCATAGCAAAGTTAGCAAACACACTATGGAGCCAGATCTAGTACCTGATGCCAATAATAAAAAAAAAAAACTATATAGTAAATTTGGATGATCAGGTTCTAATTTTAATTTTCTCATAACAGGAGCTATTTCTTATTTTCATTTAACAAATATAAAGTTGCAGCGGAAAATTAATGTTCTTTGATTCCTCCAATTTGCCAGACTATACATATTATATATATATATATATATATATATGTGCTTGTGCAATGGTAGCACAAAACTACAAGATCTGTATACTATTTTCTCCAGAAAATTTAAAAATTATATACAGGAATATGTTGCTTGCAAATCTGGTGCTTAGCGATTCAATACAATCATATAGAGAGACAGGTAATGTTCACGAGAGTTAATGATGAGACAACCCACATTAGCCACCTAATAAGCTTCTATTTCTCATTCCCACTCAATCCATAAATTATTGACAAGTTGAATCTAAAACCAAACGTACGTAGGGGATCAATATAGAGACAATCCGAATCCAATAATATATATATATATATATATTCTCTTACCACATATATATATTCCATCTTAGAAATCAGCAAAGTATATATAACACCCTAGCGTGATCTACTTGCTCGATCTGATCATGTGGTTACTGTAGGTACTGTCTCTCACCTCTTGGCTCTTGTGAATATTTTTCTCACCGGTTTTTTTTAGAAAACCATCTAAATCTTGAAGCGAAGATATATTCGGAACTTAACGTGCTTTAAACATCAAGTTATTCAAAATCGTGAACAATTATATTAGAGGAATTATTGTGAATTATAAAAATTGAACGTAGTATATATATATATATTCGTCAATAATTTGCAAATTTATTATGGCACTAATCAATCAAAAATTCATTGATTCCGTTTCCAGATATGATTGTGTAGAAGCTTATTTCAATGAGTTTATTTTCATTATTTTTTACCACTTAATTTTGTACTAATTATATTATTAAATTTAAAATAAATATATTATTTATCTGATAGATTGATGAACAAAATTAAGAGTAGAACTTAATTACGAAATACTAACTATTAATATGGGCTTAAACTCGCATTGTAAAAAAAATCAAAACTGAACCGCGGGTTTACTGCAGTGCATGACACTAGCTCTCTCTTCCAAAGGACGCAATTGACCTTAATTTCTTCACACTATAAGTAAAAGAATGGAAATGAATTTTGAATTTTAATATTTTCTTTCATAATGTATTTTTACTTGCTGATATTGACTAGGCTTAATTGGACTCCAAGCGTACATTAATTGGATTAGGCTTAATTCGATATTCAACCCGACCCGTCGAACCAAAAGAGTACATTAATTATATCCGTTAAACCTCCTATATATACCCCATTCAGCAAAACCTCAAAGCACCACAACACAAAACCTTTTCTACACACCTAAATATCAATCAAACACTTAAAAGTTATAACCCTATATATCTCCAGTCCCAAATGGCAACCAAATCCGCTGCCTCACTTGCCCTCCTCCTCACCTTCAATCTCCTTTTCTTCACCTTCACTAATGCCTGTGGCAGTGGTTGCCCCACCCCATCTGGCGGTGGAAGTAGCGGTGGCAGCAGTGGTGGAAGTAGTGGCGGCAGCAGTGGTGGAAGTAGTGGCGGCAGCAGTGGGGGCAGCAGCAACAGCAGCAGCAGCAGCTGCCCGAAAGATGCACTCAAATTCGGAGTGTGCGCAGATGTTCTGAATATCATCAAGGGAGTGAAGATTGGCACCCCGCCTACGACTAAATGCTGCTCGCTCCTCAAGGGACTTGTTAATCTTGAGGCCGCAGTGTGCCTGTGCACTGCCATCAAGGGCAACATATTGGGAATCAACCTTAACTTGCCTGTTGATCTTAGCCTCATTCTCAACTACTGTGGCAAAAGCACTCCTTCTGGTTTCAAGTGTTCTTAATTAGTTAATTAATTAATTGAGAGGCTTGGACTCGATCGATCAGAGTTTATCGGATTGGAATTTGGATTGGTTTGCTTGTGTTTGTTATTTGCTAGAATTATGTTTGCTTTGTTATTGTATGAGGTTTGATAGGGTGTTCTTGCGTACTTCACTTTTGCTTCATGTATCATGTATGTTAATTTGATGGAAGAGTGCTGTGTTTGTTGTTGGACTAATCAATTATCACTATATATTTGTCTGTTTATAATAAGTTTGAGAAGAAAATGATGAATGAAAGCTATTTGTTGTATTTTGTTCTGACACTTACAAGTCTATATAGACCCTTGTCACCTAGTGACTGTTGCTATGTTGTCTAATTACAAATGCTAAGTATGGTATAAAATACAGGTTGAGTACTAATTGATAGAAGCCAGCTGTCGGTTGCCTCTGTTGCTTCTGTGATTGAATTATGATCAATGATGAATATTTCTGAGATCCATTAGATATCACATTCCTTTTGCATCAATATTCCCAATACTCCCCTCAATTGTTGGTATCAAATAGGTTGATTGTCCCAACTTGAACAAGATTTTTTCGAATGGTTTTTCTCCAGTGCTTTGGTGAAAATGTCTGCCAGGTGATTTTGACTTTCAACCACTACAAAAAAAAGGGGCTTCTGCGATCGGTCTCAGCCACCGGTTGGGTCGCCGGTCGCTAAAGACCAAAAAAAAAAAAATTTAATGTTTTGACGACGAACCCTTCAGCGACCGATTTTGTCCCGGTCGCAGAAGGGTATTTCTGAAAAAAAAACCCGCCAAACCCTTTCTTTTCTCTCTGATTCCCGCAGTTTAGGGTTTTAGTGAAACAAAAACACACCCCTCTCTGTCTACTGGGGGCCGCCCCCTTTCCCCTTTGGTGCCTTCTTTCGCTGTTTCCTTCTGGGAGAAGGAAACGGAGGCGATCGCCTCTTTTTCTCCCGCGTGGTGGTGGTTCGAATTTGAGGGTTCTCTCTCTCTCGGGTATTATAAACCTCTCACTCTCTCTCAATTTCGGTTTTTCGCTCTCTTTCCCTTCGCTCATGTGCTGAGAAAAATCTCTCTTGATTTAAGTTGATCCGGTGCCTTCCTTGTGCTATACTGGTGCTCGAAGGTGCTTGTTGGTGGTGTTGCTTGCTGATTTTTCTTGACGGCCGGAGGCGAGGCAAGCACCTTGGTGCCGGCCGTTTTTCGCTGCCCCTTTTTGCAATCGGAGCCTTTCTCGGTAAATGTTCAAGCCCTCCTTTTTAATTTATTGATCGTGTGCTTGGTGAGACATTATCGTATATTTTGACTTATCGGTTGTCTCGCACGAGTTGTTGATTTTCTCGGCGTGTTAATGAATTTTTGTGATGAATTCGGGGTGTTGATCGATTGAGTGCGAGATTGTTGATTTTTCTCGACTCGATCGAATTGGGGTTTGGGTCTGACCTTACCAGTACCATTACTGGTACTGGTTTCTTTTGCCTCTTTGTGATTGAGGGTGCTGATGCACATTTTCGATGCCTTTTTCTTGTTGTCTCGCTCGAGTTGTTGATTTTCTCGGCGAGACGATGAATTTTGGGACTGTGTCGTTTTGTGATGGTTGTGTGATTCTCTTGCTTGCTATCTTTGCTGTTGCTTTCGCTGGTTCTGGCTTGTTTGCCTCTGTGTTGTGTGTGAACCTTGTACCGGCCTTGTTGCTTGTGTTGACCTCTGTTACTTGGTTGCCCATGTGATATGCTACTGGTACCGGCCATTCTTATTTCGGTGCTGGTTTGTTATTTTCTTGGGTGTACCTTTTCGATGCCTAATTCCATCTTTGATGACCCGAGTTATATAAAAAAGAACAAAGTGGACCGATCCTTCAGAGACTTATAATCTGCAGTCTTACAATTTCGGAAAAAAATGAATAGAGGAAACCTGCCATGAGTACTGTCTTAATAGTTGAATTAGGATAGCACATATCTGATTAGACTTTTGGGATCTAATTACAACTTGTAATATGATTAGCTTCACAAACAAGTGCAATACCCTATTGAGCTGGTTCTTGGCTGTGACCTGGTGATCTCCCCATCAGAGGTGAATCTTTTTAACTTCTTTTTCCTGTCTTGCTGCTTACTAGTTGTGATGATTAGAAGTCAAGGATAGCTTGAAGCTAACTCAAGTATTAGTTTTGTTTGTTTAATAGTTCAATTTGGTACTATTTTCTTGTCAAGAAAAAGTCCGGCACTGTCTTGAAATGTATCTTTGTTGAGTTGCTTTTGCTCTTGCTTTGTTATGTCGCGGGTATTTATATTAGTTATATAAAAATAATGAGCTGTATATCAAACTATGCTCTTATGATCTTTTATTTTATCATAATTTGCACTATTCAGATACACTTGCAACTAGCAAGCCTTATCTGACAAGACATCTGTGAGTAAATATTGTCTAATGATTTTGCATGCTCTGACACATTCTCATTTCATACAGAGGAGAAGATATGAGCTCGTGGCAACCGTCACACATCATGGTAGGGATCCATCAAAGGGACATTATACAGCTGATACCAGGTATTCAAATGGTCAATGGCTAAGGTATGACGATGCATCTGTCACAGCTATCAATACAAAAGACGTCTTGCACGAACTAGCTTATATCTTATTCTACAAGCAAGTATAGGCTGGATTCTGCTGTGCTACTACTCCATAGGTTATCGAGTGATCGACATGGGCAGTTTAGGTTGGGTAGTAAAAGGGTGTCAGAAACATGAAGAAAAGTGCTGGTGGTGATAAGTTGAGGATTAGGATTTTGCATGATTGAGGCCTTGTAAATTTTCTGTGCTTTTGTTGTTCTGGCAAAGGATGATGCTGGCTCTGTCACACTTATTTTATTTTAGGTTGATAGTCAACTTTTCCTCTTTTATCTTCAGTTCTTTTAATCCCGGTTTCATGTTTATGTTCAAATGCTTGCATGTGAATTATATATTTGTCGATCGATTGGGAAAAAGAAAAAGAAAAAGAAAAATAACAAAAAAGAACATAAAAAAAAACAACCTTCTGCTACCAATTTTGAATCATCAGCGACTGACCAATCGGTCTCTGATGATCTTGCGCCACGTCAGCACGCAGCATCAGCGACAGAACTAATCGGTCGCTAAAGGGGTCATCAGCGACCGGCGCCTGACCCTTCAGAGACAGGTGACGTCAGCGGGGTGGTCATCAGCGACGAAGCAACTGCGTTCGGGTCATCTGTGACCGATTTCAGTCATCAGCGACCGATGGACCCTTCAGCGACCGGCGAAATACCCTTCTGCGACCGATTTGGCCGGTCACAGAAGGGTATGAATGCTGTAGTGAACAAATGGAGTCTCAATTTGTCCAGATTGAACCTTTTCTCTTATAAAGTGACAATCTACTTCTATGTGTTTGGTCCGTTCATGAAACAATGGATTTGATGCGATGTGTCTGGCGGCTTGGTTGTCACAGTACATTTGCATTGGCTTATCACAATGAAACAATGTCGGTTATCACAGTACATTTACCTCAATATCAAGCATATTTTACTAATTTCACATATTTCTAATTAATATTAATCTTAAGCTAAGTCTTCTTAGTCCATTCCTTGGTTCATTACAGCACATCCTTGATATGTTTATTGAAACTTTATATCTTCATGAACCTGCATAATATCTCAAAATAAGAAACTGTAAAATTCAACAAATATATGTTTTGCAAATCTAGTCAAATAGACTAAGTGGATTATTGCATAATCCAACAATCTCTCCCTTTTGACGATTTGCAAAACATATATCTCAAGTGAGTGCATAAATCTCGGGCATCTTGACGCTACTTTGATCCTTAATTCAAATCTTATGGAAATGCGAAGTCCCTTAGCGGCCGTGACGTGTTAGTGTTTGGTCTTACTACCGGGTCTGTATTGGGAGGTTGATTTACCATCCCAGCAGGTTGTGACGCGTTATGGGGTGGATTAGCGGTGGCTGGAGGAACGTTAGAGTTACTCATGTTGATAGAACTTGAAGCTAGCTCTTCTTCAGTTTCGCCTTTCTTGGTTTGGTGAGTGATCTTTGCCTTTGATTTAGGAGAAGGTAAGATAACACCCTTCTTGTTGGAGTTGTTAGTGGTACGGGGCTTGGAAGCTCCCACCATCGTGATAATCTATAAGAAGAAAATATTAAGGCGCCTTTCTCCCAGAGATAGAAAAATAAAATATGCAAGTGCTGAAAAATAAATATGCTAAACTAGTCCTAACTATTTTTGGATTTTTATGCAAATAAAATATTCTAAAAAGTAAATATGCTAAAACAAAAATAAAAGTGCAGAAAATAAGATACACTAAAGTAAAAATCAAAAGTTTTTGACCTCTCAGTTATTATGTTAGATATCTAATGACAACGTAAGACTTTCTCAAAAGGAGAATTCTTATTCTATCCCCGGCAACGGTGCAAAAAATCTTGATGAGTCCAAAGTGAAATACTACTTTTAAATATTTATAAACCCTAATTTCTACTTATTATGTTCATATCCCGTGTAGTATGATTGGGGTGTCGATCCACAGGGATAGTGTATTAGATTTTAAACAATTTTCACTAGTCTAGGAGGTTAAGGTTAAACAGTAGATAGAGAGCCTCTAGGGTTCATGTTCTATCCTTTGTAATTATGCAAAATATAAATTTTGACGTCTCTCTATGTCGCATGCTGCACTGTCACTGTCTCATGCGGCTTAGATTGTCCCACAGCTACCCCGCATGCGGCACTGTCACTACCCGTAGGGCGTGCTGGGTGTATGTTTATGCGATTTGAAAGGTTTTCCGATCTTGCGATCGGCTTTTGGGCTACCAAGACTGAAGTATTTTAGGTACGTAATTATATTCTTTTCCTATACTATCTCGTAGTTGAAATATTCCAAAGACCTTACCTAATCTAAGTGCTTCCTAGTATAATCTAAATATACAATTTACGCTATCCTGCCAAGGGGGTCCATTTGGGTTCTAACCCTAGTCTTTGAATCGTTGCCAAGCCTCGTTAGCCAAAGTGTCTATAGTACTTACATGCATTATCCTACTTACACCAGGATGCAATAATAAAACACATATTGGTATGTGGAGTGTCATTTGCATATAGTAGACAAAGTTATGTTTGCAAGGACATAATAAAAAATAATTCAAAATATAAAAGGAAACTCAAATCATCATAAACAAAACATAAACATATACTAAAACAATAATTAAGAATTCAAGTACAACTCTTACCCTAAATATGAGAAGTTTAGCTTCTCATAGCCATGACAAAATAAAAGAAATAAAATAGGGAGAATATAAATTACAACCCAATTGAAGATAGAAGAACCTCTGCCTACTTAAATGACGCATTATTCTCTTGCTTAACTTCAAATGGCTACCCTTCTCTCTCTAAGTAACTCTCTCATCTAACCTAATAATGAGGATTGCTAGTATATTATAATGGACTTGACACAATTAAACATGCACACCAAATCCTATTACAAGAGGAGTATTTATAGCCATCCTAAATGAGAGGTGAAGTAGTGGAAGTAGTGGGGGACGTGAGATCCACCCATGATTAAATAGATGAAGCCAAAAATAGCTAAATAGCTCGGCCCGTTAGGAATTTGCGTTCTTCTAGAAGGTTCATCAGAGAAATTGCCTATTTTTAGGATAGCCCACAAATTGTGCGGGATCAGAGTATGTCGCACGGCTTCCTGACTTAGCAGATTTTCTTGTAATCTCGCTATTTCGCATGTTGTGCACTTCGTGTGAGGTGTTGCATACTTCATGCAATGTCACATTTTGACGCCTTATTCAGAAATCGTCTAAATACGATACTTTTGCTCTGTTTTTGCCCTAAATACGCAACTTTCTCAAAAACCTACCAAAAAGACCTAAAAACACATTCGCGGTAAATAAATTGAAAAAATGACTACTTTGCATTCGCCATTCGCCATTTTTCAGAAAAAAAAATAGTGATTTTCGCTATATGTTTTGGCTTCATCAAAAGGCCCATGAACAGATCGGGCATAAATTTTCAAGCTCATCAGATTGGGCCATTAATTTTTAACAGGCAAGCTAAGTATGAGCTTAGTAAAATACTTATGGGCTCGCCCATTGCCATCCTACTCAGACCTCATTTTCTTTCTTCCCAATTTTTCTCCTTTCTCTCTCTTTTACTTTTTGTTTGGAGACGTGGCAAAGCTGTCAACTTTTATTCATGTCCACTATGCACTCTTCCAATCTCTCTTTCTCTCTCTCCAGAGAGGGTGAAACTTTCAAGGGTTATATATAAAGTGATCAATCTTTATTCATTTCAGGGTGTGGGACTAAGTAAACTAACGATCCGGACTGAGTTCTTTTGTTTATGCAATATCAAAAGTGATTCAAGTGAATAAAAAAGATGACATGTTGAAAAATTGTAATATGGATGGAGTTGTTGTGTTCCATTTTGGTTTCTCAAGTTGTCTTGATGTGTTGATTTACAAATTACTACTAAGATTAAATTAATTTAATTCAAATTATCGGGACGTGTAATTTAAATTAACTTAATAACAACGAAAACGACGACAAAAACAATAATAATAGATTAATAGAAGATCAAATAAGGATGATATTTTAGCCCTAGCGAGAGGGAGTAACTTTATTTCATCTATTGAAATTAATTGAAGTAAAATTGATATTTAAACCACTTACTCCATCTTAATTTACGTTAGTTGGAAAGAGTCAAAGTAAAAACATTCAATTTACATACACAAATTGTTTGTTTATAAATTTTCATTTTTTATAAATGTTTATAAATGTTTATTTTTTGGTAAATGTTTTTAATTATTGTTTACTTATTTTATTTATTTATTTATAAAAAGTTTCTTATTTTATTTGTATCCATTTTAGTAGTAATTTTTATTACAAATGTTTCATCTATTTAATATTATTATTTAACCAATTTTATTTAATTGCATTATTATAATTTTATTAACAAAATGGAAATCTTGTATTAATCACCACAATAATTATTACTTCAATTTAAATAATTATTATTTTATTGATATCAAGTTTTTTAGAAAGAAAATAAGATTTCTCACAACTATTTTCACAGTACAACCGAACACTCATTCAGTATATTCTCATAATAATTTCCGTGCATATTTAATTATGAGTATGGATTTTCACAAATACAAAAACAAGTTCCGTTAAATTTCATCTCGTACAATTCCGTAATTGTATGAACAAACAGGCTCTCATCGAATTAGGTGATGGTGACTTCTTTTTCTGGAGAGCAGCTTGGGTCCGATGCCCATCGAACTCAAATTTGGGTCCGATGGGTTTCGGGACCGTCCGATCTGCTTTAAAATTTGTGTGCACGGATTTTAAAGCAAATGCGAAAGTTACGGACACGAATTTTAAAGCAGATCAGACGGTCATCGAACTCAATTTGAGTCCGATGGACATCGGACCCAAATTGACCTCCTTCTCCTGGGCTCTCGTGAACTAATCTATTAATCCATCATTGGTCCTTGACCGATTGGTACAAAATTCCGATGCAAAAGACAAAAACGAAGATCATTAATTTGGTCCTTGACCGATTGGTACAAAATTCCGATGCAAAAGACAAAAACGAAGATCATTAATTTGAGTAATGTTTTGGTTCGTGGCCACGTGGGATATATTCTTCCGCACAATATTGCCATGTGTACACCCTTCAAACATTGTTAATTAATTAATTAATTGCATAGTAAAATATATAATATATATATATATATATATATATATATATGCTTCAACAAATTTGTCCAATTCTACGTTCCTTCTGCTAACTTAATTATGTTATCCACAAAGGTAATGCCCACAGATAATACGCGCAACAGCCCCATAGGTACATATATAGACAGGCCGGTCATGGTCATTGGTGCCAGATTATCAAAATTAGTTGAGCAAAGCTAGGGTGTGATGTGCTCACCAAGAGAGTTTGGTGAGCACAACTCCAAAAGCATATCGGATCGGCTTCAAACGGCGAATTCAAACCGTTAAAATTCATGTACTTCATGAGTGATGCATGTACATGCAAAATTTTGAAAGTTCGAATTTATTTGCTATATGATCAAGCGGTCAAAGAAATAAATATTTTTATAACTATTTTATAAGTTGTTTTATATATTTATTTTTTATCATTTCTTTGACTGCATGAGTTTGTAGCAAATAAATTCGAAACTTTCAAAATTTTGCATGTACATGCATCACTCAGGAAGTACATGGATTTCAACGGTTTAAATTTGCCGTTTGAAGCCGATCCGATATACTTTTAGAGTTGTGCTCACCAATCCCTCTTAGTGAGCATATCACACCATAACTTTGCTCAAATTAGTTTGTACACACATATTATATAGCCCTCAAATTAAGGACCCATTGAAAGGTGTGAACACAAGAGAAGAACACAAACACTCAGCGGTCAGGACAAATGTTGACACCAAAAATTTGCTTGATTTTTGGGGCTATATGAATATTATACTTTCTTATTAAGTATTGTTCAACTGTGGTCTGTGGGCTCCTTTAATCTCGTGATTAATTAAGGGTGTTATACATATAATATAAATGAAGTACCGGGGTGGTTTTCCAAATAAAAATTCTGGTACATTTTTTTATTGTTAGATAATTTGACCGGGTTGAATCAAAATCTTTACATGGTGCTCGTGACTCCTCTGTACATGTGTCAAACATCGATATAGGAGTGCAAACGGATCGGATAGTAGTAAAATCATATCCGTATCCACTTTTATTTTTCAGATACGAATACGAATTGGATATTAGATGGATATGTACGGATACGGTTCAGATATCGGTTATCATAATATATATTAAACTATATGGTATATATCCACTATTTGAATACGGATAATTAAAATTCAAAACCATATCCGTATCCGTATCGGTACGGATATTCGGATATCGGATATCCGTATCAAATTTTCAGATACGAATCCGGATACGGTCGGATATCATTAATTAACAGTAAAATACAGATCAGACTCTTTGTTCTTCCTTTCGTAAAGCCCGTTGGGCCGAATCATTAAAAATAAAAGCCCAAATTTGATATGGGCTTAGATGTCAATCCCCAACAAATATAGTTTATTTATCTGAGTCCAGATTGAGGGTCTAAAGTTGGAGTTGTTTCGCCCAAACAAACATGAGCTTCTCAAGTAGGGGTGTCAATGGTACCTTTTTAGCCGTTTATCGGACCCGTATCTTATTCGATACGGCGGGTATGGATAAGATTTTTTTTCGTTAGCTTATTGGGTATGGGTATGGATAAGAATTTTTTTCCGTTAACCAAATGAGTAAGGGTATGGGTAATTACTATTTCATACCCGTTATCCTATAGGGTAATTATAAAATCTAAATATATATTCAATTCAATTTCCAACCCATCTAAATATGTATTCATGTTTTTGAATTTCTTCTTTTATCAAAAAGAATTTAGTTGGAATTGATTGCACATTCATTTTTATTTTTTATTAGAAATGAAATTATATATGTGTGAAATGAATGAGTGTTTTATATTTAATTTGTAAAATATAATAAAACTAATTATTACATTAGTAATATCCGTTATTCAACCGCTACCGTTTCGTTACCCGATAATATTAACGGGTAAGGGTAGGATATGGTAAGATCAATTTTTAATGGGTATGAGTATGGTATTGGTAAAGTCAATTTTAATGGGTATGGGTATGAAAATGTCTCCACCCAACCCGTACCGTATCCATTGACACCCCTATTCTCAAGTCACGGACTCTACCATCTGCTCCAATAATTACAAGCAAAAAAAAGCAAAAAATTATAAAAGAAAGAAAAGAAGAAATAAAAGGAAGCAAACGAAGCAGAGGCACTCTCATGTATAAGCATTGAAAGTACTTTCTATAACAGATTTGTGAAACTAAGATACTGATGAGAATGCTATCAAGTACTATATATATATATATATATATATATATATGCTTTGGTCCCCATTAATTTGCTCTTGTAAGTTGTAACCTTTGAGAGGCATACTGACAAACACAGATGGGAGTTGTTACTGTCTTCATTTATTAAGATACTAATCTTGGGGGAATATGTATACCCCAATTAATTTGCATTCATTTTTCAGAAGTATATATTTTGTGATGTGAGGTATGTCATGCCATGAGCCCCACAATTTAAGCCAGACCTAGCTATCGAGACGAGTGCCTCCTGTAAGGATATGTTGATATTTTCTCTGTACCATGACAAACATAGAGCAATGGCCACTGTTAGCTCCTTGCATAAACCTCCAAAACCCTGTATTGTCTTCCCCATCCTTTGCCAGCTAAAACCCTTTTTTCCTATATATCTCCTCAGTTCACATGGCCTTATCACCTAGCTACTACAGAGGTGATAAATTGTGGCAACGATGTGACTGTTAGTTATTTTAGTACATATACAGTTAATAAAAAAAATGTTAGGATTTGTACGAAGAGGAATTAAGAGGAAGAAGAGAGGAGTGGGACAGACTGAATTTACTAATTTTATTTTTATCTCTCGTTAAGAGACCAATTGACATAAGAGAGAAATATAGCCCAATTGGCCTAAATAGTAATTTGGGTCATAATTAATATAACAAAAAAGATGCTCCTATTGTATATTGTGTTGACAAGATCATTTAATGAGTTATGGTCTGAAGAACTAGCTAGTTTAAAATCAGATAGTTATATTACAAGTTTTTTTTTTGATGGTAAGTGGCAAGTGCCAGCTTACGGTTGTTATATTACAAGTTGATCTGACTGTAATTGAAGAGTCAATATATATTTCGATTTGAGAAAATTTGCACCTTATGTTCATATTTTAATTGAATAATCCATAGAAGAAAAAATCGGCCGTTCCGGAGCAGGATCGGACAGTATCGATCCGATTTCAGGCCGAGTTACGCGGTTAGTGTAGATGTCGTCAAATTTCGGCCGTTTCGGCCTGATTCAAGTCAAATTTCGGTCGTTCCGGACCGAAAGAGACCGATTCTACCGAAACGCAAATTAAATAAACTCCA
This sequence comes from Carex parvula, assembly GCA_025461045.1. NCBI lineage: Eukaryota > Viridiplantae > Streptophyta > Magnoliopsida > Poales > Cyperaceae > Carex > Carex parvula. Next base: position 64,605 of record JAJGRW010000037.1, read on the forward strand.
AAACTTTTTTGAGCTCTCTGCGTGAATCGAACCATGCCCTCTAACTAAGCAACCAAAGTCAACTACCACCACACCATACAACCTTTGTTGTTAAAAAAACACAACTCATTTATATATATTAGAATTTCAGTTTGTACAAGCTTCCGGCAAAAAAGTCCGATTTTCCGATCCGATTCGGCCAATTCCGATCAATTTTTCCGATCCGGGTCGGAATCGGAAGGTGCCGATCCCGATCCTGATTCCGATTTTTCCTTCTATGGAATAATCTTTCGTTAGATAATTTTTCAAGTTAGTATGGCATATATATATATAGAGAGAGAGAGGATGGTTCAAATGCCTCCATTTTTTGTGCCTCCACCATGCCTCCATTTTTTAAAACTTTAATAACTCAAAATTTAAAACTTAAAAATAAAAATAAAACCGCTGGATATGATCTACATCATTTTATCTATGTGCTCATAAAAAATTATTACATTTCGATTTTGTTTTTATGTGAATCAGTAAGTTGAAAAATCAACGTCTAGAAATTATCCACATTAGTACTTTTTTTACAAGCTTTTGATGACAACTAAAATAAAATTGAAATGTCATAATTTTTTACATGTGTATAGATAAAATGATGTAGATCATATCGAACGGTTTTATTTTGATTTTAAGTTTTAAATTTTGAGTTATTAAAGTTTTTATAAATGGAGGCATGGTGGAGGCATGAAAAATGGAGGCATTTGAACCCTCCTCATATATATATATATATCTACTCACTCAGTATCATGCAAAGAAAATCACCTGTAAGTGCAAAATTTTCCTTCATCAGGAACGATTGTTTTAACCTAATTAATTCATAATTAGCCACAAAAATAAACGAAGAAATCACAAGTACTGCTTTTCTCTGGATCAAACCAAAGATCTCTCAATTGTCATGAACGCATAACTTACTAAACCCTAAATCATCTTAAAAAAAACCCACCAAATTATTCAGCATTCTTTTTCCTATAAATACCCCCCAGTCCCTTCCCCAAAGCCCACACCAGTAGACACCACTCAAACCTTAAAAGGCTACAACCACCTCCAAAAAAAAAAATGACATCCAAAGCCACACTCGCAGTTGCTCTCTTCCTCTCCTTTAACCTCATATTTTTCTCCCTTGCCACCGCATGTGGATGTAAATGCGGGTCGTGCCCAACCCCTAAACCCAGAACACCAACACCAACCCCTACTCCCAGAACACCAACACCAACACCAACACCAACGCCTACACCCAGAACACCGACACCAGCACCAGCACCAACACCAACACCAACAACGCCGGTTAGTCCAAGCACTCCTTCATCAAAAGGAAAATGTCCGATAGACGCTCTAAAACTAGGTGTTTGTGCTAATGTGCTCAATGGTCTCATCAACTTGGTGCTCGGGACACCGCCTAAAAAGCCTTGCTGCAGTCTAATTAGCGGTCTTGCAGATCTCGAGGCAGCACTCTGTCTTTGCACCTGCACTCAGAGCGAATATACTGGGCCTTAACCTCAACGTCCCCATTGATCTGAGCTTGCTTGTGAACTACTGTGGCAAGAGTGTGCCTTCTGGTTTCCAATGCCCTTAACTGCTTACTTATCTGTGCATGCATGCATGGTGAAATTTGTGGCATTGAAGAAATATTGCTGAGTGTGTTGTTTGTTGTTGTTTTAAGTTTGAGACGATCAGTGGGTTCTGAGCACTACAGTATTGTGTGTTAATTAGTTAAGGTGTTCAATTTTCTTTTTATGTTTCACTGGTTTTGTGGATTGCATGTACGTGGTTAATTAATGGTTAGTGTTGTTGGAATACACATGAAAAGGCATCACAATCAATCCAGGATTCTCACCTATGCACCAGCAGGGGTTTAGACTTTAGATTAGTTGAATTTATTTCCTGTTTAGAGAAATCGTATTAAAGAGAGAATATTACAAATAAGGAAGGAAATAGAAAGTGGTAATTAGGAGAGATATGGGGCTGTATCTAGCGGCTATAATAAGGAAAACAAAGTACTCGAATAAAAAGATATACAATAACACCTTGTTTGGATGGAGAGTAGAGGAAGGAAGGGGAGGTGAAGAATAAAAGGGAATGGAATGGAATAGAAAGGAAGATTAACATATTTAATTTTTTGTGTTTGGATGATTAATGAGAGAAAATAAATTTAACTTTCCTTTCTGTCTTATTTCTTGTTTGGTTGATTAACATTTAGAAGGTTAATGAGAAATTCGGTGGTTGTTGTAGATTTGTGACAAAAAATTTGTATGAGAATTATATAGGTAAGATATATGATTAGACATTTGTGTTTTTTGTTCTAAAACTATTTACAACAAAATTTCTTTCCATCCGTTACACCTCAAATCGGGAGGGAAATCAATTCTATTGATTATAATAATACAAGGTTAAACCTTTCACCCCCTGTACCCTTCACCTCCGACATAATTTTGTCAACCAGACACGATTCGACAGAAAATTTTCTTTTCTTTACATTCCCTCCCTTCCTCTACTCTCCATCCAAACAAGGTGTTAGGAAAAACCCTGTAATCAAATAATATGAAAAAGAATAATTTTGTTGTTCTCAAATTGTTGGCTTCACCTAAAATTATTATGGTATCAGAGCAGATACGATCTTGAAGGTTGAAGATTGAAGATTGAAGCAAGAAAGTTGAAGTTTGAAGATTGAAGTTTAAACCTTTCTCTTCTAACTGATATCATCTTTGCGATTGGTGTTTGAACTTTTGTTTTATTTGTTTTATTCTGATAGACAGCAAAAACCTGATAATCCTTGTGATTCTTTAAACCCCGATCTACAAAAAAAGAGAGGAAGAAAGAAAAAAAAAGAAAAAAAAGAAAAAACTAAAAAGGAAGAAAGGATCTCTAGCGACAAAAAAACAGAATCTCATTCTTACCCATATAAGCTACCCTACATATTGGAAAAAAACTGAAGGAACTTTGTCTCCATAACAATTCACAGACATGTCCTTCAAAAAAACAATTCATAAGTACATGGGGGAAATAAATGTGTGTTAACTTCTGAATATATTAATTAGTGCCTTAAAGTTTACCCTGAAAAAGGTCATTAATTCTAGCTGTGTACATCTAAGTTTACGGTGTAACATGGCTTAGCATTTAATGTTTATATTTTAACTTGAAACATATAATAACTTTCTTTATTCGGGAAATAAATATTTTCGTCGGTTTATATATATATTAGAAGATGAAAGAAAATTGTCTGCATTGAATATATATATAGATAAAAAGAATTAGCTGATATATTATGGATATCAAAAGACTTCATATTAGCTATCCAAACTTTTAAAATAGCACATTATAATATACAATATTCCTATATAAACTTAAATTTCTATCTTCTATCATCTTTCATTTATTTTATATTTTATTTAATTATTTTGAAAATTGTATTGACCAATTTATTCTTTTATTAAAATGGAGGTGTCCATTAAATTTCTAACGGTGATTGAATAAGAGACTTCATCTTCCTTCAGGTGCTATTCGAGCTAAATTAAATATTCATCATCACCTTCTTTCACTTTTCTATGGCGGTGATAATTAAATACTTTATTGTTCTTTATGTGCAGTGATGAACTTTATTGTTCTAAGTATATACGATTCTGTGACAAACCGATTGGCCATGAATGACAAACCCACTAGTAGGAGAAGGCTTATGATTTTCAATTTTATTGAGGCGCGTCGGTTAGGAGGGAGGGGGCCGAATTTACTGCGGCCGCGTGGCTCAATGCCACGTTGGTTTCCCTTTTTTTTTAATTCAAATTATAAAATGTAAATAAATGCGGTCAAATTCATAATTAACTTAGGAAATAAAGTTAATGAAATATATGATTTAAGAAATCAAACAGAAATAACATGTCTTAAAATATTTCATTTTTTTTAACAATTATATTTGTTCAGAGGAAAAAAAATTTATTTTTATATAATATATTCAATATTAAAAACAATTTGTTTTAAACATAAATAATAATGACCTAATATTTCGGAATGTTACAGAGCTAGTGAAATCTAATCAATGTCTTTTTATTACTGAAAAGCAAGTATGGAATCATGTTAAGTCTTAATTCAAACAAAAAAAATACCACCATATATTTTCTTGAAGCTTTACTTGGTTGTCCTTTGGAACAACGTAATGAACTACTCATGAGTATGATATCTAGTTAGTTATCTATTTTAATATGTGTCACTTAGCATTGGATTACTATATTATTAGTGTTAAAATATTTTAAATAAGATGTAGTTGATCATCAATTTTGTTCTTTATTTTTAGTAAAAGGATACTTTAATGTTGATTCTTAGAATGTTGAGATAATAACAATTTTATTTTAATGAACTTAACTGTTTTGTTACATGCTCTTATTTATTTATTTATTTATTTATTTATTTATTTATTTTAATTATATAGTTGTGTTTTCAAGATTGTAAAGGGTATAACTGTTAAATATAAAAAACATTTGATTAACCTTCTATAATTTTAATCTTTCTTTCTGTTTATATTCTTCACCTCCCCTCCTTTCATCTAATCACCATTCAAACAAGGTTGGTAATATCATATCTTGACAAAATTACTCTCCACGTTTGTTAGCAGATCTAATAAGAAAAAAATTGGTAAAAAGGGGGGGAAATTTCATGTATACCCCTCAAAAACTTGAAAATTACATATTTTCCCCTCTCAAATTCATAATATCATGTTTACTCTTCTAAACTTCAAAAACTCATAACTTTACTCATAACTTTTCTCGGAAAATGTACAATTAGAATATAGACATTTTTCTAAAACATGCTACGTACTTTTTATTTTTTTCAATAAAGAGTAAAAAGGGTACTTCATAAATTTAAAATGAGTTTTGACAGAAGATATATTAAAATGGATAAATTTTTGAGTTTTTTAAGTTTAGAAGGGTAAATATGATATTATGAATTTCAAGGGCAGTACGTATTTTCCATGTTTTGAGGGGTATACATGAAATTCACCCCAAAAAAATAAGAAATATAGAAGTATGTGTAAAGAAGTAGTCCACTCCGGTGTTTTCTTTTTTTAGTAAAGGTTGGAAATCAAGTAGGGGTTAAAACGGTATGGATAATATTCGATCCGTATTCGAAAAGTTAGATGTGGATATCCGATATCCGAATATCCGTGTGGATATGGATACTGACATGGTTTTACGTTTCAATTGTCTGTATCCGAATAATAGATATATATCATATATTTTAATATATATTATGAAAAAATATTGTTATTCACCATTAAAATTAGATAAATATTATGAACTTTATATATTTTTTTAAATTATTTTAATAAATACCCGATCCTGTATTCGTATCAGTATCCAGCTGATATCCGATCCGTATCCGAAAAATTAAAAAGGAATATGGATATTACCACTATCCGCTCCATATTCACTCCGTTTTCATCTCTAAGATCAAGTCATCCAACTATCTAATATTCACAATAAATATATTCATTTAGATCAAGCAACCAAACTATTTAATATCCATTCAAGTGCTTCGACGTCATTTGTTCCTGAGTTGTTAAAATTTTAAAAAATACATGGTGGATAATCTGTTTAATTCATATTAAGCAACCATGCAGCATATCGATCGGTTCCAACGCGTTGTATGATTAATGCATCAAGCTATGCATATGCGCAACAAAGAGGGGATACAGAGTCTCTTGTTAATTTTAAGCCTCTTTGACATGTAAACTAATAACTAGTAAATTTGTGATATATATAAAAAATTCAGTAGGATAATCCCTTGCTTAGACTGATCATAAATCATAGTTTATAATCACTTGTAAACTTTCTTTTAAAATGCAAAACATTCGGACGTATTTTTTGTTGGTAAAGTTATCTGGGCTGAACCGGAAGCTAGGTCAGGTTATGGTTAAAGACAGACAATTATTAATGCTTGGTCGACAAAAGATACTTGTTTGGGTATCCATATATATATAGGAGTAGAACTAGGGTGCTCCTAAGCTCATCAAGCCCTTCCGTGAGCGCGACTCTAAAATCTATCGAATTGACTTCAAACGATATTTCTAAACCGTTAGATGTTCAATCTATATTAAAATGTACTTGGAGACCAAATTTTACATTTTTTGGAATTTTTTTACTATTTATTAAGATGGTTTGAAAATCGCTGTTTTTATTAAAATTCTGCACCATTGAAAAACAGCGATTTTCAAACCATCTTAATAAATAGTAAAAAAATTCCAAAAAATGTAAAATTTGGTCTCCAAGCACATTTTAATATAGATTGAACATCTAACGGTTTGGAAATGTCGTTTGAAGTCAATTGGATAGGTTTTAGAGTCGCGCTCACGGAAGGGCTTGGTGAGCTTAGGAGCACCCTAGTTCTACTCTATATATAGTACTGATGAAGTGAATTATTTTTTCTGGGAAAGAAACAGCACAAAAAAGCAGATTCCATTTGGACTATATATATTATTTTCTAAGAATTTGTTAAGCCAAACTACTATTAGTTATATATAATAATTACTTAATTAAGGAGAATATTCGCATATATTTCGATATTTTTTTTATGTTTCGGTCCGGATATGATATATAATTACCAAAAATATAATTAGAATGTAAGAAATTAAGCAACCTCGAGATCTGATATTGCACGACACACTACTGGCATCTCACAATGTATTAGTACTTATCGTGAGTCGAGTGTTTCTTGATGTGCTCATTCGCTGCATCAGTATAAAAAAAATGGCAAAGTCATGACACAATATACGAATTGATCTGGTCGTTCACGACACATGACACGGCAAGTCCGGTACGTGATTACGTAACATGAACAAATATGACCAAACTTAATAATTCAAATTTCGGACAATATATATTTTTTTTAACTCATCATTTTTTACAACATTATTTTTTTATTTTATAATATTTTTTTCATGTTTGTGACTTTTTTATTTTTTTCTTCCTTTAAGAAACTTAAATTTTGAAAAAACAAAAGTCAAATGTGACCAAACATGACTAAGTATGACAAAATATTAAGAAATGTGTGACCAAATATGACTAACGTGACTAAATGTGACTAGTCACATACACATTCGATAACAACATGACTTGGCCACGGCATGAATAACGCATCGTGACAATTCTCCGTGACACAATACGCCACTTAAAAATTTGATTTGATCAAGACACAGAAAGACACATGATTCAAATTATGACGTAACTAGTCGCGGCATAATATGATATGAATTTATATCCTACATATGATTTTTCTATAATATTAGAAAAGTTATATGTGATTATTATGTCTGGAATCTTAATTCAATCTTACAAAACCCTTATTCAAATGTGCGCCTTTAAAAAATTAGATGCAAGCATCGTGATATTCGTTTTGGTTGAGATAATGAGATAACTATCAAAATATATCTAGATATATTACTCCTACACACATCCTTTAAATTTTAGAGATATATCTCTGTTGTTTTTAAAAGAAGATAATTCTGAGGTCATAGGTTCTTGTGTGGCAAAATATTTATATTATCAATTTATCGTTGATATTATAAAATTTAATATAATCCGGACTACTAATATCACCTTAATTTTTTTGGGATCCAACCCTCTATCTGTCAAGAGGCGATCTGAGCCGTTCATTGATTTAATCTGAGCCACTCATCAAAAGTAGATCTCAATCTCAGCCATAAATCAGTGATTTCGATTGTATGCATTCGTTTCATGTTATCTAACATGTAGAAATCTAAATTTAGTTATTTATATTCATGCTACATATAGTGACACACAGGAAGTGATACATTGAATCTCCTTTTCTCTCTTCAAGTCTAACGCGTTTTCTCTTCTCCACGCGTTTTCTGCTGGATCCAAATTCTGGACGGTACCGTAAAAGGTTCCCTTTTACAATTATCTATTTACGGTTTGAGATTAACTCTCATCCGGTTTGGGATTCGGGTTGACTGAGGGGCAGTATTATTTGGCTTTGAGATTAGTGCAAAGTTAAAAATAACGGTGCAGATTAAGTAATTGTAAAAGATTCCCTATTACAGTACTGCACTGGATCTCTTTTCTCCTTCCCCACGCATCCCTCTCATTTCTATTTTTTTTTTGAACTCTCATTTGTAAACTCTCCTTTGCATTGTCGGCAGCCAATATCGGTTCTTCGATCTCTCCTCAGCAGTAAATTCATTTTTAAACTCTCATTTCTTCGATCTCTCCTCTGAAGAAAATATCGGTTCTTCGATCGCAATGCTGAAAAGAAGCTCCTCTCCGCCGCGCAAATTCAAATTGAAAAGAAGAAAGATTCCGCGCAAATTCGAATTGGGAGGACATCGGTTCTTCGATCTCTCAATGAATTTGACAGGTAATTGTCCCGCCATTGCAATTTCAAATTCAACCGACTCTTTTATCTATATATATCATTCAAATTCGTTAATCTCAAATTGCAGACCTGATTTTACCCTTTCCTCAACTTGTATTCTGAAATCTCAAATTACACACAGACCTGATTTTACCACTGTACCGGTAAGTGAATTTGTATTCTGAAATCAGAGAGAGAGATAAAGAGAGGAAGAAGAAGATAGTTTGTAAATGAATTTGTTAGTTTTAGGGTTTGTGTTTAGGGTACATATCTGTGTTTAGGGTTTGCTTCAGCTGGTCACAAATGAGAAGGCACTGAGTTTCTGAATTACTTTTCATGGTTATGTTCTTGTTTATAAAATCTGTGTTTAGGGTCATCCTTTTTTGCCTGTCAGATTCACTATTTTGTTTTGGAATAACACAATTTTTAGTTTTTCGTCGATCTGCTTTGAGTTTATATCTGACATGCTACTGAGGCTATGAGCTTGAGGACTTTGACTTAATGGATTTGAATTAATTGTACAACTCAAGTAAGAACCAATATTGTAGGTCCATCTCAGTAGTAGGTAATGGTACTGGTGCCAATTGCCAAAGTCCTCCAGTAAGATGCTTGGTGCCTTTTTTGGTTTTCTTTAGTATAATGCAATGAGAATGAGAATACCATTTTATAAACAAGAACAAAAAGCATAAACAATGCTTTACTTTTCAGTACGCTGCTGTTGTAGCAGCAATTTTTTTTTACAATATATGTTCATCTCAAAAATGAGTAATTGTTCATTGCTTTGATGTGAAACATGAATTTTATCTTATCCTATTTTTGTTAAATAGGCAACAGCCCCAGGTGTAGAAGAAAAACTTGGAAAGTCGGCACCAGCTCATGTAGTTGCCGGTACCGCTCCTTATTTGTCAACAGGTACACTTGCATTCACTTAAAAAAGTAATTAAATTATGGAAATAATGCCCACTGAGATTGTAACAATTAAGGTAATTTACATGTTTGAGATTGGACTACTTTTGATTTCATCAGTACTTTGCAGGTTTAACTTCAATAAGAGTTGTTTGGTCATTCAATGGTCTGGAGATAACCCTAACAGCCTTGCTGGTACAGATATATTGCTTTCATTTTTTTTTTTTTACCTATCATGGTACCCTCTACTATTTTCTTTATCTTGGTTTCTTCATTTGTTTTAATCCTTGCATTACGATACTTGCATTGACAACTCAAACTGTACATGTTTAACTCTTAACACTCCTGGTGATCTAGCAATTAATCTTGGTACCAGTGATACTGTAAGTTAGTCTTTTGGTCTGAAGCGTTCTTTTCAGCATTGCGATCTTTTCAGCATTGCGTTCTTTTCAGCAGTGATACTCTCCTCAGCAGTAAATTCATTTTTAAAGCGTTCTTTTCACCCTAAAAGCGTTCTTTTGGTCTGATATAATTAGTCTTTTGGTTGATAGTGAAGTGAGGAGATCACTCCTTTGAAAGTTGTTATATCTGTTTGGTCTGAAGCGTTCTTGGTATTCGAGTGAAAATCTTCCTTTTTCCATGCTTTAGTTTAATATCATTCAATTAGTTGTCAATTTGTAAAGAGGTATGATAAAATGATATTTACTGATGAGAAGGGATGAACTTTGATTGTGACAAAGTATAAAAATATTTTTGCCATAATCCATCCGTTTCTTTGATATTTAATAATAAATTTCCCTGCTAACTTAATTTCTTTGGTACACAAAATATCTGAAAAGAAAGCTACATTAGCCCAGTGATGAACTATGATTGTTGATAGACTTGCTTCTTGTATTAATATCTAATCATCAATTCTTGACCAGGAGTGTTGTCACGGTATCAGTATTTTATGAGGATAATCAGATTTATAGCAGAAAAACATATTAATTTACACTTTTTAATTTATTTGCCACTATACTACCCTCATTTCTCCTTTTTAATGGATTTGCATCAAACTGTCTTAGCTTGGTCAGATCAGATAGGGAGATAGGGTGAGGCGGTAAGAACATTGTTTTCACAAAAAAAGGCCCTTGTTGTATATATTTTTACAAATTCTGTCAAAATAAGTGATTCACAAAGTATGGCTATATGCCTTACTTATTCTATCAATCAAAGAGTATCAATGAAGAGTGAGACATCAATATATCAAAAATTATTCATTTATCATTAGATTATGTCATATACTTAGTACCTCCTCCAATCGTGATTCATGCGATCCCCTTTTCATGTTCAAGTTTAGGTTATTCTGACAGCCAAATAAAGTACCAGCCACTTTTCATGTTCAAGTTTAGGTGATTCATGCGATCCCCTTTGAGTTAGAAAATAAAGTACCAGCCACTGTAATTAACTCAATATGCATAGTGGCTGGTACATATGTTCCGAGAGCAACAGAGATATATAAGTACCAGTACCACTGTACCAGCCACTGTATCAGTACCAGCCATTGTACGAGCAATATATCACGATGTCCCCAAATACCCTTGTACCTTAATTCCAGATTACTTGCATGTGTGAACACTTTAAAGCAAGAATATCTAGGCCAAAATCTAAAAATTTTAATTATTTACAGTTTGAACCTAATTATAATTAGGCAATAACTTTAATTATCATCTATATCAGATTTTGCTGGGAGTGAAGACACATCGAAGGGCAAGACACTTGAAGAAGGCTGTCACATCAACATAAACCTTCTCACTTTCACAGAAGTTATAAGAAAGCTGAGGTACATATATAGTTATTATGAAATACCGATTGCTTCCTTGTTTGAATTCCTTTGCTTGTGAAATTGATAATTGAATTGCTTGATGGTCTGTAGTAGACACTAATCAGCATAAGACCGCGAAGGTCATCTATGTGTAATTGAAGCTAATCGGCATATATGTGTAATTATATGGAGGTTATAGTAGACACTGTACAGCCACTTCCAAAAATGAGCAAGTGTCCTTATGTACTTAAAGTTGGGGATTTTGATTTTACATAGGTCAATTATATAGAGCAAGTGTTGAAATAGGATTAATTAATCTACTGAGGGTCTACATGTCAATTATGTAAATGAGTCTGTATCCTTTGCAATAACGCACCATTTGAGTTAACTTACTTTGAGACCAGTATACCTCACAAGTCACAAGTGTAACAGTACCTTATCTTAACTAGAGTGTCACTTCTTTAATTTTGGCAATTAACCCTATTTAGAACTGAAAAAGGTGCTTTAACAAATTTCAGCAATCGTAATTGAAAAGGTTAGCTTTAACAAATTTTGCCAATTAACCCTATCTGTCTCTTTAATTTCTCTATATATACAGTTGCAATACTGGCTTTGTTTCCATATACAATTGCAATACTGGCTTAATTTTCTTTCTTTAAATACAACAAAGATGTAAAACCTTTTGTTTTTCATTACTTACAATGAGTAGCAGAGTTCAGGGGTATGTCTAGGTACAAGAATTTCTTCTTTGAATGCAATTTTTTAGGAGTCATTAAAGTATTTTGAACTACAAGGACTGTAAAAATGTAGGCTTTCTTTCCAGATATGGTTTCAACTCCAAAGAGATATTTCTCTTATTAATATTGTATTATTTAAGAGTAACTATTGTATATTTTTTTCAGATGAGGACATATATGTCTACTGATTGATTATATAATTCTTTATTGCATCCATTATTTTCAGGTCAAACATGTTTTTCTTTAGTTTCCTTCACTAGCAAAATCACTTGGATATGTAGAGCAAACATCATTCATCTGTGCAGGCAGCAATACGCGAAGGTACTTTTGTAGATGTTTTTTTGCAATTGATCAAAACAAAAATTTACTTTGTCCTTTGTTGTTTCTATTGACTCCCTTTATTTCTTCTTCATATTTTGCCTTACAGACTAACTATTTATTTGCCAATTGCTTTTGAATTAGTCTGAACTTTAGCATATGTTTAGATCAAACAAGAATTCTTAAATCAATATTTTGCAAATTGAATTTGCTTTTTCAAGTTGTGGGGAAAGAGTTTTCCAAACTTATATAAAGAAGTAATCTGAAGTTGTGTTACTAAAACAACAGAACATCAGGTATTGAAATCAACAGTAAAAAAAAATTAAATTAAATAATAGATAAATGACAGTGACAACAATGGTCCTGTCAAGTTTGATTGGAATCAATTCAGATTCTGAATCTATCACGATAGTAGCTCATACTAAGGCATATAATGATTTTCGAATTTATTGACCCCTAAATTGTTACACTTTGTTTAATTTACCACCTAAACTATCAGACCTCTGAACATTCTTTTGATTCAGTTTAGCTTAAACCATTGCATTTTCCCATGATCCATCAATAAGCACGACCATCTCATCCTTCTTTATTAGTTTTTTTTCCCTCGGCACCAGTAGTTGTTGCTAAGTAGGTTGGTGTTGCATTACTGTCATATTGGTTGCCTGTCTCAACACTGCTTGCCAGTACATACTCATAAATTGCAAATGTTCTCTTTATAGGTCTGGCATACTTAAACATAGTACATACTCATAAAGAAAAGGGAAAAGGGAAAAGCAAATTTTGACATGAGTAAAAAGTAAAGTATAAAAAACAGAAATGTAAATTTTGCAATAACAGTATGTAACTATGTTTAAGTTTGTGTCTCTGCCTCAGTATGGTTCTCTTCCAAACCAACTCTGACTTCATTTGTGACCTCCTGAGCCAATGTTCTTGGATCCTTTGACTTATCTCTGAAAATCCTTGTGCATCTTTCCCTCCAAATAACAAAGCATGTTGTAATTTGCAACCTAGCCACTCTTCTTGCCCCTTCCCTTAGTATGCACTGTCTGTACTTTCTTCTTGCAAATTCCCCATGCACAGTTAGGTACTGATAATTTTGCACCAGATTATGTACCACCTCCCTTGTATATGCACAATGACTGTACATATGTTCCACTGATTCACTGCTCTTCTTGCAAAGTATACACCTGTTTGCTATGTTCCAACCTCATGAGATTGTCCACTGTGAGTATCTTGTTTTTCAACATAAGTCATGTGAAGATGGTTATCCTTGTAGGCAATTTATACTTCCAGATGATTCTGATATTTTGTAAAGTAACTGTGGTATATAATAATCTTCATAATAATGCATCATTCCAGACTTAAGATATCAGAATACAATTCTATGACGACATTTATTTCTGTTTAATAATGATTTTTAATTCTATTTTTATGCAGTTGGATTCTGAGACAACTTATAAAGTTCTTGTTTACGGGTCGGGTGTTTTGGCTGCTTTGTTGATAACTTCAGCTGTTACTTCAGCGATTGATTCTATTCCTCTGGTATGTTAAAAAATCCTAATAGACATTTCTTCAGCGATTGACTCATATAGTTTGTGTTAAAAAATTGTCAAAAATTGCAGAAGTCTGGAACTCAGTCAGTTTTAGGGTTTTATGATATCAGTTTTGGTGCCAGCATGTAGTGGCACTGCACTTTTCCTTTTTCTACTGGCTGAGATTTGACATATGCTTAGATATCCTCAAAATAGAAAATCAAGTATAATGGTGTTTGTCAGGATATATTTCTATCTGCGTGGGCAATTTGGGTTGCATATTTCCTCCACTTCTATTCGGTTCGGTTCGGTTGCATATTTCTATCTGAGATTCGGTTGCATATTTCTATCTGAGGTTTGGTTCGGTTGCATATTTCCTCCACCTATATTTCTATCTGAGATTCGGTCGGGTTGCATATTTCCTCCACCTCTATTCTTTTTGTCCAAACTATATAGCTCCTTCATTTTGGATGATTTTAGCTGATCCAATCTCTTTACTTCTGCTTCAACCTATTAATTTGTTTTCAGCATGTAAACAAATTTGAGTAAACTAAAAGAGTTGTACAAATTTAATCCAAAAAAAAACAGACGCTATTTGATGTCCTGGATTCCATTTCTGCAAAAACTTTGAAAGAGATGTTGATCCATAGTACAGACCAATCCGCGCTATGCATGGTACCGTAGCCTCATTCATTATTTTTTTGTATTATTCATGGCTGCATTCTCAAGCAAATCTATATGCGACATTTGAAACTCAAACCAAGGTTCAAAACCTGAACTTCAAAATTCTCCATATATTTATTTCTCACTATTCATATAATTCTCCATATCTCTGATTCAAGGGTCCTTTAAGTCAATTCATATGACATAGAAGATATCTATTTTCTCACAATTTTTTGAAATTTTTGTCTTGCATATTGATCTCTGCCTTGTGTTTTACTGTTTAAGTGGTGATCTTTCATCAAAGAGTATATATACACTCAACAGATTTGTAAATAAACATAAAGTGATGACCTTCTAAATACCTCTAAGAGTTTCTTTATGGCAGTCAAGCAATGGGTTTTTTAACGGTGGAAAAATTTGCTCAACTGGAGTGTCTAAATTACTTTTGGTGGGATATGAATGTCGTGCGCGTGCATTTCATGATGAAGACTCGCCGTAATAATAGACTTTACTTAGTCCTTCTAGATAATGACGTAAGAATCGCATTATTCTTTCAAATTTTCCTATTTAGTTTATATATTACCTATATGCTGTTTTAACATTTGGTTCTTTTAGAGAGCAAAAATGTTGGCCAAAGTTCCGGACGAGATGAAATCATATGTAGAAAACATGGTTCGAGTTGGCCATTTGATTTGTCTAAAGGATTTCAAAGTTGAACCGGCATATCAAAAGTATTTGACTTTTGCTAAATGTAAAATTGTGGAACGAGATTTCCAAATTGTTTTTGACAAAGATACCACTATCCTTCCTCTTTGTCAAAGCATATGTGATTTCCCTCTTTACCCCATGGTGTCATCCATTGAAACAATTTACGGGATCCAACACGGCAATCATCTCATAGGTAATTATTTTTTGTTCATATAGTTACTATTTAGGAGCTGTTAGTGTTTCCAAAATATCTTGCTTAATTTTAATGGACAATTTACAATTTTTATTTCCTTCCTTTAGATGTAGTTGGTCGAGTCTGTTATGGGCATAAAGTGGAATACCTTAATTCGAATGGAGGATATCGTGTACCTGCCCTTGAGATTTATCTACTAGATATGACGTGAGTTAGAATTATAGTGTTACTTACGAAAGTTATATGATATAAGATGATATCCCACCAACTTTGTATTTCTATTCGTTACATTTGTTCAACTTCTTTAATTTTTCAGATGCAATGTGATTGCATTAGTTTTGATGGGCTTACCTTTGACCAACCATGTGAGGCTTGTTCGTGCATGTCATGATAAGTCCATCATAATTGTCACTCGGGTGAAAGTAATCCTTCATACACCACGTACGACATTCATATCTGTCATCCTTTCATTTTTCAATATTCCTCTCTTAGTAACGTATAAAAGTATGTTAAATATGGCTTTATTTGTAGTTAATTATCTACAAGCCACAGATATTTCCAGTGTTACTTTTGATCCAATCATGCCGGAAGTCTTCGCCTTGAAACATAGGTAATTGTAAGTTTAAAAACCATTAGATGGAATGATATGGTGCCGGAATAGACTAAAATTACACTACACCAGGTTTTCAAGGGGTTTAAGTACACTACACCAGGTTGTCATCATGGATGCCAGGACCCACGGCAGTTTCAATTCTAACTAAAATTACATCTTACACAGTGGCATAAAACCCCTTGAAAACCTGTTATGAACCAAACCAGACCCATACCAGCCCATGTAACCTTCTCTGGTAACCTACTGTATGCTACTAGGTTTGTACTCAGCAGTACCATGCGTGATAAGTGCTGCTGGTACAGCCTAATGCATTGAAATGCCCCTTTTGACCTCTGCTGATAAATCAGCAAGTCTGTACTGAAACAGTATCCAAATTACAAAAATGAATACGCCATCATGTAGAGAATTTAAAAATACACAAGATAGACACAAATTTTGCCTCATTTGGACATTTCTACACAAAGTTTTGGCCTGTCAAAGTTCATCTATTAAAAGTATAAAATGCTGAATTTTCTGTCAGATTTACCAGTTATGCCCCTCATGCTATACAAGCCTTTAAACTGAGAAATAATGCTCAGGAAATTCTTAAATTTGACACATGAGTCTCTTATATATATACCTTTGAATCTGCGAAATGAAAATCACCTCTCATGTACTAAATTCATGAGAAATCAGATCAAAAGGCCTGAAAAATATGCATATGACCTGTTCTGGCCGCATTGCTCATTTGAAACCCTTAAAGGGACCAAACTGCAAAACAAATTGCACAGATGGATAGATGATTCTAAGCCAATCAAGATGGACATCAATTTCATATTATTTGGATTTTATTTCAATTAGTTATGAATTTTGGAAGTCCAGTCTTTGAAATGATAAAAACAGCAAATACCAGTACAGTTTATATCTGTCTCTGTGTTCAACCCCCTGTCTGGTATAGCTAGGTAGCTCCAAAAGTTTAAAAAACAATTAGAATGTTGTGATCTTTCATAAATCAGTAAGTTTCTGATTTGAGCTTTATTTAATTTGCACAGAATTGACCTACCTCTTTAATTATGCAAGGATGGAGTCAAATGATGTTTGGGGTTTAGGATATTGATATTATGGTTGTGTTTTATGTTGCCATTTTTGTAGTTTTGTTGGGTAACTATTTTTCTCAAATGTTGCTTTGCTTTGTTATGAAAGACCAGCACCCAAACAATTAAGGTTCGATATATTTTGAAATTTTGTTGGGTAGCTCTTTTGTAAAATGTTGCTTTGTTGCTGTTTTGTATGTGTGAATGTATGAATTGTAGTGTATTGAAAGGCATTTATGCGAAATTTTATGTTATTTTCTGTTAATTCATTTTCTGTTATTTTCTGTTAATTTTCTTTTCTGTTAGTTTCTATTAATTTCCTTTCTGTTAGTTTCTGTAATTGATGTATTGTGAAATTAAACAAGGAACCCTATTGTTTCTGAAAATTACAAAATGCATATAGAATAGAGTGTTCACTCCATATTTTTTAATTAAAAGCATTCTCCTTTCAATTATATATGTCAGAATTGACAAAAATTTGGAGTTTTTTTTAGTTTGAACCTTGCCTTTTGTCTTTTATTCAAAAATATATATTTATATTGTATATTAGAAAAGTCAATAAAGAAAAGCTTAATATGTTGGTGCTGTCAATTAAATATTGGTGCTGTCAAAGAAAAGCTTTTATTCGAAATTTTATATATTTATATATTGTATATTGGTGCTGTCAAAGAAAAGCTTATATTTATATTGTATATTAGAAAAGTCAATAAAATATTGGTGTTGTCAATTATTTAAAAAGTTTAATATGTTTGATCTGAATTGTTTAATTTGAAATAATAATTTCTATTTACTTGGGAGTATTTAGTGGAATTTATTAATTATGTTGGATAGAAAAGCTATTCTTTCTTCAAGAACATAAAAAATATGATATTTTAACTTTATCTTATTTTATTGGTTTAAAAATTAATAAAATTATAATGATGTGGATAATTGTGGACATGGCTTTGTGAGGTCTTGATTTCGAATAAATCAAAGTCAAGATTATCATAAATCTTTAAATATGTATATGTATAAAAATGACAACATAAATCAAATTGATGGCTCTATTTTGTTATCTACATATAAATATATTTCATTATATATATGCAAAAGATTAAAAGCGTGAAAATATAAAGGTACCTTAATTCTTCTCTAAAAAGTGTATATATTTTGTATTTACAATTTGTGAATTTATGATTGCATAATCAAATGATGGATATCGGATCCACTCTCTTTGATAAAAGAATTGGATCCATTAAGAACTTCTATTTTTGTTTGTTTTTTGAACGCCCTTTTTTGACCTTTATTTTCTAAGACATCATAACATATTACATCAGCCCTCAGTCATACTTCCGATTCGCTGAAAAATAGTGGCCATTTTATTTAAAAGTAACACCTTTGAATGTTTAGAGAAGAAGAATATTTATGTCAATTCAATTCTAAACCCCACATAATTTTGATTTGTGTTAACCAGATTTAATATTTCAATTTAATAAAAAAATATATGAAAGAATTTAAAGAGTCAAACAATATGCAAGACTTCCAAGAGCCGACGTGTAAAATATGAAAATATTTTTTCGGAAGTTTAGCAACAATTGTCACTAACGGTTAAATTGATTAAAGAAAAATATTTATATGGAAATATAAAAATATTTAAACAGTTGAAAGATGTACAAGATCTATTAAAGAGTTAACGAACAAGTATAAAAATATTGAAGTATAAGGACCGTAATAGGATGTATATAACAGAGTTAAAGGGTCAAAATATTAAATAGAAGAATAGTTAGAAAGGTAGATATATGATATATTACTAGCAGCGTGTTGTGTGTTATAACAGTAATATATTATAAGATGACTATAAATTTTTTATATAAAATAACATATTTCGTAAAAATATTAAAATAAATGACAAATAATGTTTTTTTTTTTAAACATATTAATTGACATCCACGTAAATAACATTTCTTAAATGACATATATTTCTTTTGATCTTTTTAACATATTATTATAAAAATATTTCTCAAATAAAATTATATATTAAATGACAAATAATATTCTTTAAATAATATAAAAAAAAGGAAAAATTGAAGACATGATGTCAATTATCAATCAATTTAAAAATTCTGTAAATAAAATTTAAAAAAATAGAAAAGCTATTCTTTCTTCAAGAACATAAGAAAATATGATATTTTAACTTTATCTTATTTTATTGGTTTAAAAATTTATAAAATTATAATGATGTGGATAATTGTGGACATGGCTTTTTCAGGTCTTGATTTCGAATAAATCAAAGTCAAGATTATTATAAATCTTTAAATATGTATATGTATAAAAATGACAACATAAATCAAATTGATGGCTCTATTTTGTTATCTACATATAAATATATTTCATTATATATATGCAAAAGATTAAAAGCATGAAAATATAAAGGTATCTTAATTAAAAGCGTGAAAATATTTTTTTTCACACTAAAAGATATAATTCACATTTTTATTGATACGGAAGGCTTAGTCGGACACGCTCGGAATACTTTATTTAGGTTTCATTTACAACTTCGACGCTTGCGTCTGAGATTCAAATATATGCGCTTCAAATTAATATCATCATCGATTGGGGATTCAATGTATACGTGCTCCGGAAAGGTTTTTCGCTAGACTTTAGCTGGGCGTTATTCATTATTTATTATAATACTTCTGCTTTTATCAGTAGCAAATGCTTTATTTCTTGAATTCACTCTTCTCCAATTCGGAACTTTGCCATTTTACCTTTTTCATCTGATTTGTTTTTTTTATTTTAATCATGTTTCTTCTTTATTATTTTCTAAATATCATGAGTAAAATAATAAAAAATAATATATAATAGGCATATCGTTTCCTAGATTTTTGAAAATTACCGTATCGCCGTATCCGAATGATATTAGTATTAATAGTTTGCCTTCAAATAGTGTATATATGAATTTTACAATCAATACATCACTTATGAAGTTAATGTCATATTTTTCTAATATCATTGGACAGTCATAATTGAGAAGAGAATGGCATCTAGCTCTTCTAAGGAACGCAAGCGTTTATATAACAGCAAAAAATATGCAAGCATGGATTACACAAGTAAAGAGAGACGAAAGGAGAGGATGCGAGAGTACAATAACAAGCGAATTTATGGGTTGACCAGTAGCATGGCAGCAGATGAACTCTACACATGCAATAACACTTCAATTGAAAATGGATCATCTCATATCGAGGGTGGAAATGCATCTATCAATGAAATACATCAGAGAAAGAAGACTACAGTGCTTGATATAGAAAGGCAAACTCAGATAACTAATGAAGGTAAATGTTTTTTTTGTTATGATTTTATTTATAGCATCATAACAACAAGTAATGTTTATTTTTATTACACAAATCATGTTTTTTGTCCTTTACTTTAACAGATGAAATTGAAGATTTAGATGGAAGTGACAATGTCATCATCTTTCCATCAGAAGAGTCATGGGCGGAGATTGACGGTAATAAAATTTATTTTTTTGCAAATCCTAAAAATTTATCATCTATCTCCACATAACCACATAAGTTATATAAGGATAATATAAGCGTTATTTTTATTGTAGGTTTATTTGAAGATGGGGAAACTAGCTTAAACCCAACAATGACACTAGCATCTACCAGAAATGAAAGCGAAAATAGTGACCCATTTGATTTTGTATATCATGGCTTGCCTCCCTCACCCGACATTCTGCAGAAGCAACGAGATTGCAAGTTCTGTAAAGCTAAGCGATTCCAGTACGAATTTCCTACCTTTTGTTGCATGAATGGTAAGATATCACTCGCCCCGAATGAAGTTCCTGATGAGTTGTATCGTCTATTTACGACTGAAGAGCCTGATGGTGTGTCTTTCCGACATTTCATACGATGTTACAATTCTCATTTTTCATTCACATCGTTGGGAGCGAGGGTAGATAAAAATTTGGCCAACATGAGAGATGGTGTGTACACATTTCGTGCTCACGGCCAGATTTATCATTTCTTAGATCAATTGGTTCCTCAAAATGAACCAAAATACTTGCAGCTTTACTTTTATGATACCGATACAGAGTTAGATCAACGGATGGATAGAACACCAAATCTTGATAGGAGCACCGTTCAGATACTAATGGGTGTTCTATCAAATAATCCATATGCACAAACATTTAGGATGCTGAGAGACATACCGACGCTCGATAATTATCGAATAACGCTAAATGCATCCGTTAGGGATCTTGATCAAAGAACACATAATAAGCCAACCGCATCTCAAGTTGGTGCCGTCTGGGTCGAGGGAAATGGAGATCAAACATCGTACAAGAGAAGCATAATAGTGTACGATAAAAATAATTGTCCTACGAGAGTTCAGTGCTATCATGGATGCTATGATCCATTAGGATATCCGTTGTTACATCCCAATGGTGAGCCTGGCTGGCATAAAGAAATTCCAATGGTTGGCCAATCTGTGACTACCACTTCAACGCCAGAAATGACTCAATTTGAAGAAGATGGAGGTACACTTTGCTTCGCATTTTTATTTAAATGATCAAGTAATTAATAATTAGATTAATTTTTTTTTATAAAAAATTAACATGGTCCTTCTTTTTATTATAGAATGTCGTGATTCAAAAAGAAGGAAAGTTGTCTCAGTAAGAGAGTATTACTGCTACAAGTTGCAAATACGATCTGAAAAAAAAATTTGATCCTTGTGGGAGGAAGGTTATTCAAC